>JAUTXW010004749.1:605000-932500 GCA_030620095.1 Kuschelorhynchus macadamiae
GATTAAACGATATACTGCAGTAAACAGATAAGATACATGGTTGCAAAACAACGTAATTTAAAACTTTACATATAACAGACACAACAAGAGCTGACGAACATCAAATCACATTTTAAATAACTAAATTTTTAAAAAAGCAGTTCTTTGTGGCCATGATGGAACAGAGCAATAACTAAAGTTTTTAATAAAGTAGTAATGACAATCAACGGGGTTGCCAATCCTTCATGGTGTTAAAAATAACAAAGTCAAATGTTATGATATTGAAAACCCTTATTTGTTATCAGGTTATGGAAACCTTGCAACATTGTTTACATATGGAAAATTAACAGCAAATAAACACAAACTGTTAAAATTTCATTTAACTTATTGGATTTTTAACAAAATGTTACCAGGTCACTATGTGACCCCTGATTTTTTTAATTATAGTTTTTTAGCTATGCCTCTAACAGACAGACATACCGACATATGAGAACCGAGAAAACATGTTTTTCGGCATCTAGGGACCTTGAAACGTAAAGATCTGGAAAACTCTGGGCGTTATTTTTTGTGATTACAATTTCCTTTTTGGAAAGGAGTTAAAAATATATGAGATACACCTTTTAAAAAATATATTTTGTAGTATTTTTGAAACCAATCTGCATATCATTTAAAAGGTAACATCTTAAAAACTTTTTTCTTAAAAAGAAAAATTAATTCGTTTTGCGAATATTAAACAATAGCGAAATTATTAAAATAAAACTCACGAGTTGACATTTTTGCCTGTGAGGGATAAATCCTATTTTGTTTTATTTATATAGTTAGAGATCAAATAAAAAATCTTCCTGCAAAAATTGTTTCAAAACATAGGACAAAAGGATTCAAATTTAAGTAAAGAGCTAATTTACGTTGAAATGTACTCAAATAAAGTTTAATTACCCTAATATGTGTATACCCTAGGCCCTAGAAATCTAAAGAACATGGAGGATCAAAAGAACCCTAATTAAAAAAATGTGTGTTAGGTAGAGCTTTAGCTTGCAAATTGATATATAATAATAAATTTCTATTTTTTTTAATTTCGATAAAATCTGCCAAACTGTGTCATAATTTTGCCAAGTAATTGTAATATAGCGAACAAAAAATAAAAATAGTACTTGTAAATTTTAGAGACAATTGTTTTTTAAAAATAAATTGTATTTACTTAAAAATTGGCTTCTTTTACTTATGTCAGGCAGTTTATAACAACGGAGAGCCCACCGAATATTAGAAAATATATTTAACGTATTAGAAATAATTACAATATTTCTTGTCGATAAATATGTTCGTCAGTGAATACGAGCCTCCTGCATTTTTCATTACATTTCAACCTTTTTTGTTATGACCCAATAAATTGCGTTTTGTAACTGTTGCTTCTTGCCCATATTGTTACATTATAACAATTAAATAAAAAAAAATATGAATATATATTTAACTTTAAAAATCTTATTTTTTATCATCATCTTATTATGGTGGGTGAACCCATGCGACCGAAAAACGGTTAAATGAAGAAATGTTAAAACAATATAGTCAAAAACTTAAGGCCGTTGGCGGCTCTCCAAGTGTTTGATTTCTGAAATATTTAAGAAAAAAATTAATATTTAGTTTTTAGCTGTTCATTTCTAAAATTCTTTACAACCCCTTGCGTTTAAAAGATACTAGAAATGAGATAAATATATATCTTGGTTTTAAATACGGAGGTACTTTTTTGCGCCGGCGCGTCGTTTAACCTTGCAGGTATCCTCGGGGAACCTTAAGCCAAGTATTAAACCAACCATTTTCAGGTAATTTTCTTTAATGTAAATAATATGTTTTTTCTTATAAGTAGTAAAATACACTAAATTGATCTAGCGGAAAACTACAAGAAACACTAAACAGATCTGTGCAGTATAATCACAAAACAAAAATACAAGTTTATAAAAATTACCTAAAATTACGTACCTAAGCAGCAATATTTTAAAAAAGCGGAATCCGGAACTTCCCTCGCTATGAATATTTTCTGTTATTAGGAATAGTGAAATGTGACCCAATTTTGCTCGGCACATAATCGTTTAGTAACATATATATTCGTATCAAATAGTTTCTGCCTACGCCACACTTTTTGAGCCTAATTTAAAATTAATTGAATAAGTAGTTTTACAGTTTTGTTCCTTTATGGTAACTTCATACCAGTTTATCCCTATATCACATTTAATACTTATGCAAAAATTGAAGTCAATCGAATAAGATTTTTTTTTTACGTTGAAAATTAAAAAAAAAATTGGCCGCCCTTTTGTTGTGTTGTTTTGGATTCGTACCACAATTTTACCAGTTTATCTGTATATCATACTTAATGATTGCACAAAATTAGAAATCAATCTAATAAGTAATTTTCTCAGGCTAATTGTTTAAATATTTTATTAATCCGCCATTTTTTTGCCATCTTGCATTCGTATCAAAATTTTACCATTTTTGACCAAAATTTAAATTTACAGTCAATCGGCTAAGTAGTTTTTTAGCTAAGCTATGAACTGACAGAGAGACCCACGAAATTTAGTTTTTTTTTTGACATCTTGAGACGCTAAAACGTGAAGATAGGTAAGATCTGGTAAGTTGATTTTTTTTTCACGATTACAAATATTTTACCACAATTTTACCAATTCATCTCTATATCAAACTTAATCCTTAGACAAAATTTGAAACCAATCTAATGATCAGTTTTTCAGGCTGATTTTTTAAATATTTTATTAGTTTATTTTATTGTTTCGCCATTTGGGATTTGTACCAAAATTTTACTAGTTGGTTTCTAGGTAATACTAATGAATTTGAGGTAAATTGGATAACTAGTTTTTTTTTAATAATTTAACATTTCACAAGGCTACCGTTTTGTTCCCCCATATTGTATTTTTAACAAAATATTACCAGGTCATCCCTATATTACTTTTAATTTTTGAGCAAAATTTAAAATCAATCGATAAGTAGTTTTTATCTTGTCAGTCAGTCCCACAGACCGACGGGATTAAGAAAATATTTTTTTTCGGTATCTAGGGACCCTAAAATGTGAAGATCTGCAAAAATCTCTAAGGGTATTTTTTCACTATTGCGAGAGAAATAAAAATTACACCGCTTGATTTAATATTTGTTAAGGGATATTTATTTCTGAATTTATTAAAACTTATACTGTAAAAAAGGCCTATTTGCAATTCGAGTGCAAAGTGTAATTTTTGTTTTAATAGCTAGAGAGCTTGTGTCAAAAATTTGCAAGACTTTACATGAGTCTGCATCTACTCACATGGTGAGGTAGTGAGACGAAGTGACATGCGCTGGATATCCGCACTACGAGCGAATGCTGACTGCGTCTGTTCCATTAAACTGAAGTATGACTATTTTTTTCTTTAATTATACATGATAATTAAGCTCTAAACAAATTTTCTGTCATTACATATAATTGCATGTAATAATTTAACATACTTCAAAACGCGCCTCCATCAGGTATTCCAGTTCCTGACTGCGAGCGAGTGCTGACTCATACACTGTATGACGATGTATGTATCTTTAATACTACATGTTATTGAAATGGGAGCCACTACAAAACTCTTGCAGTTTTGTGTCATGAGGTCTTGGGTTATAAGAAGACATCGCACTAACTCCAAAACGTATCAACGTTTCAACTGTAATTAACCGACGAAGAACAAATGTCCTCAATAAAATAATGTCGGTTTTTCATAAAATATTTCGTATTTTTCTCTGTTCCAAAGATGTTTTTTGGTTTATTGAAGAACTTAAGAAAACGTAGATGTTTCGATATTTGGGTATAAAATTTATTTTAGCTTTTTTTCATAAAACGACGTTTCATTTCTATTACAAAATTGAAAAAAATATTCCCGAAAGGCAGTGGTTTTCTCATTGCTAAGTTAATGGTTTTAGCATTATAATGAATCCAATACGGTCGTAGGATTATAATGAATTAGAGTACTTGTTTCAGAGCTATAACGAATCCATTATAGTCCTAAGATTATAATGATTCTTTCAGAGTACTCGGTCCGAAAAAATGTGTAATTTTGACAACAAAAATGACGATCAAAATGATGTCATTATGACAGGCCAGAAGATATATTTTTCAAATTTAGATTGGAAATTCAGGATTTTCAAAATAATAAAAGAGTTTATTTGAACAATTATGTAAAATTCAGGAAGGTCTTGCTGGACTTAAAATTCATCATTTACAAGTAATCAATTACGATTTCAGAAATAGATGTTTAGATTAAAAAACCGAATAAAAAGTTAAATTTTGATATTGTACTTTAAAATATCTTATATTTACTGCAAAGAAGGGTTATATCCAGAATATATTGTAATAGATACCTGTAAAAAACTACTTGACTTTTGCTAATAATTTCTGCTCCCAAAATGTTTAAACCCAAAAACTTCTTTTAAATAGATAACTTTTCTCTAGGTACAAACCTTCATCATATCAATAAAATTTTGTAGGCAATCAATAATAAAAAAAATTGTGTATGATGGAAATTTTATACTGAGGACACAATTTTGTCAACATTTTCAGTTACTATATTTATATATTTAGGCTACTTGCTCAAAATTCACTAATTGTTAGTTTAAGAAGTTCATTCTCATGATGCAAAATTGTATATATCCTTTGTAAAATGTCAAAATCACTTTATTGGTTTAATGAAGGCATATCAGCGATCATCCACTAATTTCAGAGAACTTATTTCCTCTTCTCGTTTTAAAAGTTGTGCGGTTCAATCAATCCGTCAATGACTAACTCATATTGCTTTTTGATTGCTCGTTCGGTCCTTTCTGTTAAGCTTGCTTTATCTTCAGAAGGGTCAAAAATAATAAAGGAATTGCTAAAAACAACTGATTTTACTATTATATATCTATAATATATTCATGGCAATAAATGTTTCACCTTTTTTAAGTTTCCTGGGTGCTAAATGTATTAACCTTGCTTGCAATTCATCTGCATAGTCATCAGGCTCAACTACATTTTATTAACAACATTCCACTTATCTTTACGGTAGCACTTACTGATCCATTCATTCCTAGTTTTATAATCACTGATGAAGGACATACATTTTTCATTGTTTCTTTCCATCTTTTAAATTGCCTTTGCATATAGACACTACTGAGAATGCCTCCCTGCATCTTTAATTAAAATCAATAATAGTAGTTAGATAGAGTGTTAAAACCAAGAAATAAGCTGAAGTCCTTACCTGATAAAAGCCAATCATTACCTCAAAAAAGCACAAAAATATTGTCTTTATTTCAATTTTGACGTTACATTTGTTATTTAGTCGACTTCACACTTAACACAAAGTACACACGGAACTTGTTTATAAACGACAATATTATAAAAAAACCAGTTCAGTTAGTTTTGCAAATTTGCATGCAAAACTGTAACAAATTCACAAACTAAAGTAAAATCAACATCACCCCGCAGACATAATTATTTTCTGAGGCAGGTACCAGAATGAGATTATCAATTAATTTTTCATGGTCTACTTTGTTAAAACTGCAATGTGAATATTTATTCCTTGACTCTAATGTTGTAATGTTTTAACATAATTTTGTAATAATTTTTGAGGGTTATAAATAAAGCGCCTCGTATTTATACATACTCTAGAAAACATTATCACTATCGTTTGTTTTACTTTTTTTAATTATACTATAATATTTTAATTTTGTTGTGTATTTTCAAATAAAAAAGAAGTTGTCCAATCGATCCTACGTATATTTATACGGAATGGTTTAACTGATTTGAATATTTTTCTGGATTCAGTATGATTCCATAGCAAATAAACTGAAAAGAATTAAATAACGGAAAGGGGCCATTTTGAATCAATTTAATAAATATTTAATTAATAATTTCCGATAAATATGAATCCTAATGATGCCTGATGATGTCAAATGATTTTTTCTGGGCACAAACCATTTTTGCCAGCAAGTAAGGTAGGTAGGGGCAAATAGAAAAAGTTATGGGGGGTAATTAGAAAAAATTCAGTGAAACATTTTAATAATAAGATAATTTAAATAGATTATTTTTAATAAAAGATGCTTACATCATATAAACCAAAACTTGGCAAAAATACAGAGCTTTGATTTGAGATGCGCGTTGGAGGAATTTGCCACAAAAGCAAACAAAACTGGTATCAGCTGATCGACCAAAATATAGGAAAGAAGGAAAACCTCGGTCACATAGAAAACATTCTGATAAGAACGATGTCTTCCATTTTCTTAATTCCGTCAAAACAAATTTCATAAAATTTAATATTGGATCAAAAAGTAAAAATAATAATAATAATATAAATAACCAAATTTAGTTTTCTTAAAACTTCAATTAATAAAATAAAATGTATGAGTTTAGTTTTCATACTAATGGTTAAGTAATACCATAGAATAAAAGTTGTAGTAAGTGTTTTAATTGTTTTTTTTTGTTTGTTTCTTTAGGTCTACAGGTAACAAATTGTATAATTTTCGAGCAAAATATGTTACGGTCTGCTGTATATTTGGATTAATAAATCCGATATATTTGTCTTCAGCTTAAACAATTTTAAATAAATAGGGTCCTTAGTCGTAAAATATCAACAAGTTTGAAAATACTTTTTTTTCGTTCATCTCGTTTTTCCATAGGACATATATAATTCAGTGTTGATAGGTCTCCAAATTTAATATCCAAGAAACACAAGAAATCTAACCTAATACACAGAAAAATCTAGCTTTTTTGACAAACCTTTCTAGTCAATAAATACTTTCAACACATAGAGAAACCGATAAAACTAATGGGCTAACCTGTTATTCCATAATTGACGATTCTTGAAGCCATCGGATTCGAGTTCAGCACACACCTCCGTATACTTCTATCAGGAAATATCTAAAAAGTTTTAAAAATCAATGTACCGGTGAGTCGTATCCCGCCCTTCCATTTTGTATTAAAACTTTTTCGATCACTGTTATAATTTTCCATTTGTGACTGTTTGGTATTAAAAAATACTTTGCTCAATGAATAGATATTCTTCTTTCACTGAACCGTAACACACATTTATAAACATTTAATAAAAAAATGTGGTGTTTGGTTTATCATCTTATTAATATATATTTTCTGTATGTGTTTAAATGATATACAAATGTCAATATCTATTTTCCAAGTTCTAAAGTTAACAAAGTTTGTAATAAAGGACTGCTCAAAATTCTTGTGAAAAATGTGTCCCCTCATAATTCCTTGAATTTTTGAAATGATATATGAGTTATGTTATCTTAATCAAACATTAACATTTCTATACCTCTAGTATGTGTGCCGTTGGTTCTACAGAATGTCAAAATTTGTTTTTCCTCTCATTAAATTAAAAAATAATATTCTTTTTAAGGGGTAAAATTATTTCCACTCTAGATCTATTTTACAAGCTTTTATTTAACTTAATTTATTGTCTGTCTTTTTTGTAAAAAAAATTCAAGCTTTTGTTGGCATCCGATTGAGTTAAAATTTGGCATGCCAATGTAACTTCTGTGACAATATAATAATATATCATAATATTATACCATATGGTAATATAGGCCATTTAGGCCATGTCTAGGGTATGGTAATAGAGTCGGAAGGTGGCCATAGGAACTTCTCAGTTAAACAAGATAGCCCCTTCACTTTGGTTTCGTTGAATTTTTAATAAAATGTATTATTAGACAGATGAATAGGTACAAGTGAAAGTATTAAGACAGACAATTATACATATCCTAAAAGTACAAAATAAAATAAACAGAAATATTTTTAAAGACGAGCTTTCATTTATAAACTATTAAACTGAAAAGTAAAAAATAGTATTCAGTTTATAACGTCAAATAGGAAAGCTAAGGTAGAATCCCACCCTCAATGATTAAAGTCGCAGGCAGTACATAATTAATAAAACTTGCATAAAATTATGAATATTTTAAATATTTTCTTAAAGGCGTGTGACGTCATCACACGTGAAATAAAGTGTCAAACTTTAAAGAAAATAGTCCAATTTGCAAAAGTTCTGTGTTTATGTAAGTTTCATTATTTTTTACTTTTCAGTTCAATAGTTTATAATTAGAAGCTTATTGACATACATACCTACATATAAATGCGAAGTACTAAGTTTGCCAAAAGACGTTTTTTCCGTCATTCACTTAGAGAGTTTAATTTTATATTTACTAAAAATCCTAAATTGTACACTTATTTAATTCGATTTAAATATTTGGTTAGTTAATAAATGGACAGTATTTTATTTTTAAACTAGAGTGCCGAACGAACTCATTTTTTATTAAAATACTTTGGTGGAAATCCCGCCACACGATCAAAATTTTAATGGCCAATTTTCCATATGAAACGAGTCGAGTTTTAAAACATATTAGAGTACAGAAATTATTTCGCATATTTTCAGTGCTAGCATATATTGTGTTATACTTAAAAGAAGAAAATAATGTCTGGCACATAAGTCTGAACCCGTGAAAGGAATGGGGATAAAAAATTATTCTAGTTATGTGGTCCGTTCAAATTATTTTTTTTAATGCATCAGGAATTGAAATAAAATAGCAAAAATAATATTGATAGGTATCGGTAGAGGTCAAGGTAGTCAGGATACCTGTGATTGAGAGATTTCGAAACCCCGATCCGTTCAACGATCAATTATTGTCAGAGAGAAATAGACAAGTTCGACGCGGATGACGTGGAAAAGGCGAAGATAAAAGATGCCTTGGATTGAATTGTGAAGGGCCAGGGTCTGAAATCGGAATATTGCACTCCCGGGCGGAGTTTTCTGAGCAGTGGTATGCGATATTTACTTAACATATAGCGATAGATAAACTGGTAAAATTGTGGTACGATTTCAAGATAACGGAAGAAAATGGCTGCTAAATAAAATATTAGCAATCGTCAAAAAACGCCCTCCCAGGTTTCATGTTTTATCTTCTCTAGATATTAAAACATATATATTTTCATTTCTGTCAGTCTATCTGTCGGTTCACGAAATAGCTACAAAACACCTTACCCAATTAATTTCAAATTTTGGAAAACCATTTAGGGTTATATTGGGATGACATGGTGATAGTTTGGAAGTATTAGTAAAAAACTTATTTCCAATTTACCACAAATTTTGCATAAAAATCAAATGTTACATAGAAGTGAACTGATAACATTTTGGTATGAATCCAAGATAGCAAAACAAAATAGCGGCCCAATAAAATAATCAAAAAATCAGCCTGTAAGAACTATTTACTGGATCAATTTCAAATTTTGTGCAAGCAATAAATGTGATGTAGAAATAAACTGGTAAATTTGTGGTACGAATCCAAGATGGGCAACCAAAATGGCAGTTAAATAATTGTTTTCAAAAATATTAAAATCTTAATAAACATAACAGAAGAAAATGGCGGTCTTAAAAAATCAGACTAAAAAAATTTATCCAATTTAGTGGTTTAGGTAGAAACTCGTAAAATATTGTGATAAATTATATATGATGAAACAAAATGTCGCTTAATAAAATTGTTTGAAGGGACTGTACATATACAGAGTGTTTCACAAACAAATGGACATAGTGAATGGTTAGTATGGACCAAGGGCCTTTTATATTTGAAAATAAAAAAATTCTAAATTTATCTTCAACACATATACAGGGCGATTTGTCAAAAAAACCAATGAACGGTACTTAATAAAAATGCAAATAAATTTCGAATATTTTTATTAACATTATTACTTCAGCTTTTTTGGTCCTAATTTAAGTTATTTGAACTGATTTTTTTAAATATTTTAGTAAGCCGTAATTTTCTTCTACCATCTTGGATTCATACCTGGATGTTACCATTTTACTAGGCCGCTATTGTATTCTGCCATCTTGGATTCGTACCACACTTCTACCCGTTTATTTTTCTATTACACTTAACTCTTGCAAAACATTTCAAATCAATTTAATAAGTAGTTTTCCAGGCCGATTTTTAAATATTTCATTATGCCATCCTAGTATCGTACGTAAATTTTATCTGTTCATTTCAACGTAATACTTGATTTTTTTGCAACAAAATGTTACACGTGTTTCGACCTTCCGGTCATCATAAGAATCTAAAACTAAACAGCCACTGTATGTTAAAATATAAAATAACTACAAAATTCAGATTAATCTAATACTTGTGAAATACGTGTAAAATTTTAAATATTGTTTTAAAAAAAAGTTATCTGACTGACTTTTATTCTTTTAAGTCTAATAATCATGCCTCTCGGCCAAAATTTAACGATTTTTTTGAACTTTGTGTAATTATTAGCTGTCTTAAATAGTTTATTATTTTGTCGAAACTGTTTGTTTATTTATAACTGGTCATCATAATTCTATTAATCTAAAAAAGTATGTCTTGCACATATTTTTGAAATACTAACAAAATTATGTATATTGTTCTTTCACTCATTTTTATTGAGTGCTATTTTGTTCCAGTCTAGTGGAGTGGAACCAATAGTTTACCAGTTTTGCTACACTTTGTTTTTAGGCGTAATTTAAAATAAATTGGATTAGTAGTTTTTACGTAGATTCTTGAGATCCCCATTTTTGTGCACAATTTGAATTCAGTTGACTAAGAAAATTTATTTAAGTTGATTTTTTTAAACATTTTGTTTGGCAGTTATTTTGTTGCACCATTTGTAATTTGTACCACAATTTTACTACTTTATCTCCATATCACACTTAATGCTTGCAGAAAATTTGAAATTAATCTAGTAAGTTTGTTTTTCAGATTAGTTATAAATATTTTATTAAGCCGCCCTTGGATTCGTATCAAAATGTTACCAATTCATTTAGATATAACACTTGATTTTTGTTCGAAATTTGAGGTAAACTAGATAATTAGTTTTCAGTAATATTTTTTTAACGTTTCACCAGACCGCCATATTGGACTTTTACCAAAATGTTACCAGTTCATCTCCATATGACCCTTTTTGACCAAAAATTGAGTAGTTTTTTTGCTACCAGCTGACAGATAGACCGACGTAATTGCGAATATATGGTTTTTGCGATCTAGGATCTAGGGACGTTAAAACATGATTTTCATGAATACAACATTTTTATTTGGCCGCCATCTTGAATTCGTACCACAATTTTACCAGTTCATCTCTATATCATACTTAATTATTGTACACAATTTGAAATCAGTCTATTCCTTAGTTTTTCCAGACTGATGAATATTTTATTAAGCCGCCATTTTGTTTCGCCATATTTTAATTGCACAAAGATTTTACCAGTTGACTCTGACGTATTACTTAACTTTTGTGCAAGTTTCAGGTAAATTGGGTAAGTATATTTTTAGTAATTTGTTTACCATTTCAGGTTTCCATTTTGTCCGCCATATTGGATTTTTACCGAAATATTACAATTTCATCCTTACATGAACCTTAATTTTTGACCCAAATTTGAAGTCAATCGGTTAAGTAGTTTTTAGCTACATCGCGAACAAGCTGACAGACGTATAGACCAACGGAATTAAGAAAACATGACTTTTTTGGTATCTAGAGACCCTAAATCTCAAAGATCTGTAAAAACATGTGAGGGTAATTTTTTACGATTAGAATATTACTTCCGTTTTAGGAGTAGGAAGTAAAAATGACGTTTAATAATAGGCCGAGCCTTGACAATTGTTACCTAGTAAAAGGTCATAGCGTTGTGATTTTTAGCACATTTGTTGACATTTTCTGCAGACATTTGGTTCAAGACACATTCAGACGTTATTTGTGCAATAATTCTAAACAATTGTGCAGAATTTATGCATAGTTTTTTTTTTGAGTGCAGGTGCGATTTTTTTAATAACGAAGTGCGTTTAAACCTCTTATGAAACAAGTGCCTAATACAATTATTGTATATAATTGTTTTTTTTTACGTATATTGTGTTAATAATATACTATATGGGTTACTTATATAGGGGAAGTATTCTAACCGCAAAAGCTAAAAAAAGTGTTTTTAGACTCCCTAGAGCACAAACAACATTTAGGCTTAAGATAGGTTAGGAAAGACAGTACACTCTTCTCGCGCTAAGGTTCGATCAAGGCGGCTTTATAATGTACAAACAAAGATGACCGAGGAAAAGTATAAACGGATTATATACAGAGCCGCTTACTTTCGGGACTGATCATTTGAACATAACACGTTTTGATTTGTCAATCATGTTCTTTCGCATTTTGGCAATTGACACTGTTGACAGATTCGAAATCATGATCCGGAACAAAGTGAACATAAAATTTTTGTGATGACTTTGTTTGAATCAGATTTTCCTAACAATCCTAACCTAAAATTTACTGTCTGTTTAATTTTTTTAGAGTTAAATTTCAAAAATGCAAAATAAAAATGTTTCCTAATTCCAAGGAACAGGGAAAACGCCGACTAGAAATTTATGATGCTGAAAAACAAGTTGTTATTCCTCTCTATCTAACCGAAGAACAATATAATCTTGCCGTTGTCGGTAAGTTATGGTGAAACATAATATTTTTTGCATAATATTCAGGATTATTGGATATTGTAGTTTATTTCTAGGAAACATTTTTAGAAAATAAATTTATTATATTTGTAATGCTAGACTTTAGAGACAATTTACTGATAATTAAATAAAACGCGATGGAGTAGTGAGAGAGTATTTTTTTAGATATGACGTATGCTTATGAAATGTTGGAGGAATATGAAAAACAATTTCAGACAACTAGTTTAATTCAAGAAAACAATAATGAGGATACTATAGAAGAAACAGAACCAACACCAACAACTTCCCTAGAACGTGTTACAGTAAACAGTGATGATGGGTACTGGTCAGAGAATGAAACTCGTTTATTAATATCATTTTATGCTTCCCATAAGGATGAATTTACTCATTCCAAGAAAAAAAAACATGTTTGGACTATAATTTCAGAAGAAATGAGCGGTCATAACTACAATGTAAGTAAAATATCACATATTATTATATCAGATCTAATATTGTCAGAAAAAATGTTACATACATTTTTTTGACATAGATCTTTTATCAGACATTTGAAACATTGTTTTACAAATTATTTTATAAATTACAGATCATACTTATTATTTTCCATTAAATATCTTTAGTCCTTCGGGAGACCAGTCTTCGTCAAATATTAATTTGCATGTACTGAAAAACATAAAATCATCCCCAAATAGTGTTATAGTCAGTTGTTTCATAATAGTAAATTAAAAATTCTTTATTAATTTCTAGAGATCTCCTGCAAAAGTTGAGCGAAAATGGATCAATATGCTAAGGGTTTACAGATCTATAAAAGAGAATAAAGGTCCTAAGAAAAGTGGAAGAGGATCCCAAAATTATAAATTTTATGATCTTCTTGATGACATCTTAGGTGACAAACGTTCAAATAATACAATCAGCTTTTGTGTTGAGGTAGGGGTAAATAATGAGGTGAATCAAAGTATAAATGAAAATAATTCGGACCATGGTACATCTAGAGTGAGTTCTCCACATGTGACACCTAAAAATGCAAGAAAAAGGAGTAGCTCTCTTACACACAATGAAATTTACCAGCAAGTAAAACAAAGAAGACATAAAGAAAGAATGGAAATGGAGCAAAAAAAATTAGAAGTAGAAAAAGAAAAAACAAGTATATTATAACAAATTTTAGAAAAACTGAGGGAAAATAAGTGAGGAAAATATTGTACTCATATTTTTATATAAAGGTGTTTTTTTAAGTACATTTTTAGGAGTTAATTTTTTTTTTATACAGGGACCAACACTTAAGCTTCTGTTGATTCTAAAAACTAGAATCAAGTTAACATTGAAATACCTAATTGTTTCTACGAGTAATTAACTATGGAAGCTAAGCTGCAGAATCCTGTTTAGGTAGTTGCTTTAAATTGTACTTTTTTTGTTTAATTGTTAAGTCAAGACACTTCATTTCAGCAGGTTTGTTGGCGAGCATGTATAATTAGCTGCCAAACCATGTAAAAGAACTATAAATTCTGGTGAATTCAAAAAAGAGTTAAAGAACAACCTCATAAATAATAAAGTTTACTCACTGGTGGAGTTTCTTGATTGTCCAAATTAGTTTTTAGTGATATATGCATAATGTAGTTTGTGTGTATATGTGCATTTTACCTATTTTAAATCCAACATTTAACACTAAGAAACAAGTGCCAATCAATATTCTAGGTATTTATGCCAAAAACAACTAGACTGATTGATCTGCGATATCAGTTATATGCAAAATAGGCTGGCTAAGTTAAGAACATGTTTTAATGTTATTTAACTTTAACTAATATAAGGTATTTGATGCTATAATAAAGAGTTGTTAATTTTTAATATTTATTTTTTTTGTTGTCAAATAAAAAAAAATAAAAAATACACTAATTTATTTCCTCATCAGCAAACATTTCTTCTACAAGATCAGCATTTAGTAAACATATATTATGGAGAACACATGCTGCTAAAATGCAGTTTATAATAAATTTTCTTTTTAAATTTTCAAAACTCCGTAATCTTCTAAACCTTCCTTTTAATAACCCAAAAGCATGTTCGACAACAATTCTTGTGGAGGAATGAATATAATTATATTGCCTTTGTTCATCATTCAGGTGTCCATTGTCTTTGTGTGGAGTTTTCAGCCACCTTAATGATGGATAAGCAGAGTCTCCTACTAACATATAGTGACCATAAAATAAACTGTTATAGTCATCATATGTCTTTTTGTATATGCTACTTGTTCTAAGTACTCTAGCATCATGTACAGAACCTGGATGTCCAACTACAATGTCAATAAACATCTTTTTAGAATTGCCTATGCCCTGTAAAATTATGCTGTGATAACCTTTTCTGTTAACATAATCTTTTTCAAGGTCTCTTGGTTTATGTATTCTAGTGTGACACCCATCAATAGCTCCTATAATATTGCTAAGTCCTTTTTTACCTTTAAAATGTTCGGCTTCTATTTGAGCTTCATTTTCTGATGGTCATTTGATAAAATTTGGGCTTTGATTAACAAGAAACTGAACCACAAAGCTTACTGTCTTATGAGCACAACTCAATGTAACATTAAATTGGTCTCCTAGTTGTCGAAAGCATTCCATATTGGCCAAATACCATAGGGTCATATAAATTGCTTTCTCTGCAGAAATATGGCTCCATCCTCCTCGAAAAGATTTAACATTAGGTTGATATAAATCAAGTAATTTTAGGGCTGTTTCTCTTTGTAAACGAAAGTCTTTTTTAAATTCTTCTTTAGAGTAAGCATTTATCGTCTCCATATAATCTAGTATCCTAATTCGTTTATGTCTTTCTACAACATCTTCATCTGATGACGAAGTCGACTCTAACAAAGGACTTGAAGCACGAGCTAATTCCATCTAAAAAAAGGCAAATTTAGGACTTCAAAGGCGAATATCAAAATAGGTAATATATCTAGGCAAAATATATTATAAATCAACATACCAATGCCACTTTTTTCAGTTCTTCCATTTCAGACGGTTTACAGAGATTAATGAAATGAGTGATTAATGAAAACGAATAACACCAAAAATTCGCTAACGCTCCAAACGAAAAACGAATCATCAGTAAAAAATAACTTAACCAAATTTCTTCAATGCGCGCGATTCACGTATTGTCAATGCGCGGCAAATGGCGTTCTTTCGTTCAACCACATAGAATCATGTTTAACAAATCCTAGGAATCACGATCTTAAAATCATGATTGTAATATTCCGCGAAAGAAAGCCGCTCAGATCATGTAGATACATATACTATAATTGTATGTTTCTATTATATAGAAATCATAGAATGCAATTTAAAATTGATTTATCGGTATTGCACAGCATAACGACTTTTGTAATAATAAAAACTATATTATAAGAATTTAGGATGGCAATAACTAATATTTATAATCGCGCATATTGTGCCAAGTAAAACTAATAATAGGTTACAGGAAATGTTTCAACTCAGATAAATTTATAGTTACTAAATGAATAAGAAACATGTGAAAAGGTAGCAAGCTTTTCCGATACTTTAATAAGTAACCAAGAGCGAACGAGAATAAACAAGAATTCGCTTGAGCAGTTCATTTGGTGTGGTCGGTTTAGCAAACACGATGGCGCCATTAAATGTTAAATTGTTCGGTTTATACAGTTGGTTGATTACCAAGCAATACAAAAAAAAAGAAAAACATTAACGACCAATCTCTCCTGCTCACTCTAGCTCCCTCTGTTGGCCTCTACGCTTCTAAATAGTCGCCTAAATTTATGCATTTGCAATATTCGATGTGCGCAAATGAAGAGGATCTCGAAAACTACATGAAATACAAAAATATTTAAAGAGATAAGTTTGTTAAAAACATTGCATATGGGCTGCCACTGTTCGAGTTGTTGATATTTTTGGGCAAAAAGCACATAGTGCATTTTGAAAATATGCCTTAATTATTTTAAAGCAATTTATTTTTAACCCCTAATATTTTACGGTTTGGGTCTATTTTTAATATAATATTTAGTAAAATTTTATAACCTGAATTTTTTTATATTGTTTTGTTTTATATTGTTTTTAAAAATCAATGGATGTCTTTAAACCAAAATGTATCACAGTTATTAATAAAGAACAGATTTTAGATTTTGCGGCACGAGACAATGTTTCAGATAAAGACTAAGAACCTAAAAGAAGCTGCTCGTTGAGAGTGGGGACTTTTAATTATTTGATATGCATATGCAGTACATAATGCGTTTTTTGGAAGGTTAAATGCTTGTAAAAACAATATAAAAAATGTGGATGGATGACAGTTTACGAAAGAATTTAAAAAAATAAAAAAACCCTAACAGCTTGTGCCGTTAAATTTGCAACAAGGTTGTCCAAAACTTTCTCTATTTCCTCGTTTTTGTTTCATTGTCGTTTGTAAAATCTCAGAATATGTTATATATATATTAGCTGATCTACACTGTATGAAAATACATCAGAGTTTTATGAACAGTCGGTTAAAAAGCATAAAAATGAGATTAATGGACTTTAAGAAACTTGCAAGATGTGGATGGCATTGCTTCCCAACATACGTAACTTGATTAATATATATTCTGTAGGAGTGTCGTTTATGCTGGCACTAAAAAAAATCAAACAAGAGATTTTTTGTTGCCGTAATTCATTTGAAGGGTGCCATTAATTTGTATTCGTTCATGTCAGGCCTTAATAATTTCATAAGGGTACGCAATAAGATATTTATAAGGATCCTACGGAATGATTAAACTTTAAAGGAGGTCATAAACCTAAGTGAATCCTTTATCCTACCTTTATTAAGACCCACGTCAAACTTTATGATGACTTTTTTTTGCACGAACAATAGTTTAAATAAAATTGATTGTATGAAAATAGCTACTTGTTAAATAGATTTAGGATAATAGACTGTTTATAGTAAGTGCATTTATTATTGAGAACGATATAAAATTTGAAATTATGTTTCTTTTTGTTACTTAATGATGATCAGTGTGCAAGGTAGAGAAAACCGGACCAGAAATATAGCTTAGTTAACGAACAGTTTAAGCTAAGCTACGTAGATAATTGCGAAATTGTTGTGGCGGATTCACGATCTAAAAATTTAAAATAAAAATATAAAGAAATTTCACCTTTTGTTATTGGGTCCTGGGACTCAGAATTAATAACAGAAGGTGAGATTTTTTTAATTTTGAATCTTTTCCTAATTTTTCAGATTAAGAGTGGCGTAAGCCCAAAAATATTATATTTGTGAACCGTTTGCATGCTAGGGATCTAAATGAATGAAGAAGAGAGGTTTGACGCCTTTGAAAGGCGAACCATTTAGCTGCTTACGGTTGAAGCAAAAGTAAATCTTTATTATATGAGGACGATAATAGGGACGTAAGGATTGTATTTGGATGCAGAGGCATAATTGTGTAGGGAGGTGTAGCGTGTAATAAATGTACATAATTAGTTAGGTTCGTTGAAGAATCAGTAACTGCCTAAACATGTAGAGATAAATGCGCTCTACCAGTTATATTTCCGTTTGTACAAAATTATGAAATGCAACCCTACATTTCACTAGATGACTATGCATTAACTCATCGAGCAGCAATTATCAGTAAATGTTTGGGGAATTTTAATATTAATCGATCGGTTTCACCAAAATCGCCAGATGGTAATCTGGTTAAAACCTATAAAGCAAATGGTTTGAGGCAAATTAAAGCTACAGTTGAGCAAGCCAAAAAAAAACATGCAGCAAGCAGGAGAGAATAATGCGACATGAAAAAGGAATATAATTCCGCATTCAACAAAAAATAACTGGTTTCTCTGTACGCCACGTAGATGTAAAGAAGTTATTTTAAAAAGAGGCAAACCTACTAGGTGTTAATTATAGTTACATTTTTACTAAGGTAAATTTGTTATGTAAAAAATCTGTTTTTTTCTTTCGCGTGTAAGAATCTTGTACTTCGATAATTATGATTACTAAATAAGCATTTTTTACAATTCTATGCCTAGGAAAAAAGAAATGTTACGCTACTGCTGATTCATGCTGCTGATAAAAAATGCCTCCAATTGAATGAACTTTTGCTCAAATGTTGGCAGGACATCCAAAACTATTTATTTTGTGTATTAGCAGTTATAATTTTAAAATATTAATACAAAGATGGCTAAAAAATATATATACTTTTTATGTCTCGTACGCCATTGGCTATCTGATAGAAGTAAGTTAAATAAATGACGACAGTTGGTCATGCAACGTTGGCGAGGGTGAGTTTACCAAAGTTTCCGTGTGAGTCGAAAGCTGAGATTCAATCTTTTTCATCGCTCTTGGTGGCGAGAACCCCCACCACTGAGATCTACACCGGTAGATAGCGCGTCTATAAGAACGTATTACTACCGCTCAGCCGATCTTTGGCCCTCGGAAAGATCGTATCGGTCTGAACTATGTTAGCTTCGGCCACTCTCGCTTTTACTTTCGGTCTCTTCACCCAGCTTACCATCCAAATTGATTGGAGTTGGAGTCGGTGTACGACAGAACGTAGTACCACGTCAAACCACAACCCGCTGTTGTTAAACAGTAAAAATCCCATAGCTTCATCCAGTCAGACGATGGCCGAACGTCGTTTCCGTGTGGGATAAATGCTGAGATCCAATCGTTTTCGTCACTCTTAATGGCCTAACCCCAACCACTCAGATCCACACCTATAGATATCCCGTCACTCAGAACATATTAATACCGCTCAATCGATCTTTGGCCCTTGGAAAAATCGTGAAGGTCTGAAAAGTATTAGCTTCGGCCACTCTCGCTTTTACGTTGGTCTCTTCACGCAGCTCACCGTCAGAATTGATTGTAGTTCGACCTGATGTACGACAGAATGTAGTACGATGCCAAACCACAACGCTGTTGTTAAGCGGTTAAAATTCCATAACTTCAACCAGTCAAACGATGGCAGAACATCTGTTCCGACGGTTGAATGACGCTACAAGATTTTTTCATTTTTTCTTACATTCCCATAAAGGTGAGGCAAGACCAACCAACCCACTATGCAGGAATCCCTAAGTCAGAACTTGCGCGAAACCCCACACAGTGATTGGATAGGGCGCTCATTTCGTCTCTCTGGATCTCAGCTTTCGCCTCACGCGGAAACGTTGGTAAACTACTCGCCCTCGCTAACGGTGCATGTATAACTATCCTCATTTACGGTGGAGATACAAATAGTTGTGATAGTGGCTATTCGAATATAGCTCCACAACTGGGAAATACAATAAAACATATGTTATCTCATATGTTTTATTGTATTTCCTCAGGGACAAATCTTTCTCTCAGGGGACAAATCCGCAAAGAACATCTATACTAAATAAATGACATTTATCTCTGAATTAAAAGTACAAATAAAACATACATTTAAAGAAAATTAATTAGAAGTGAAAAGACAAACCAAATTAGATTTTAACATCAAGTAAGCCTTGAAAATCCGGATAGCTTTAAAATTGTAAAGACATTAAAGATATGGCTCATAGTAATTCAAGGCCATACAATCAAGCCGCGAATAAAATTTAATTTCTTTTACAGAAGTTTTTACTGCGTTCTGCAGAAATGGCTAAAGCAATACTACTATTTTGCAATTTCAAGAGCAGATACATCTAGAATGCTTCTTAAGCACATTCAAAACTGAAATCAGAATATAAAGAAATATGAAAATTATAGATGTTTGAAAATTGACAAAAATTTAGTCGTTCCACTTCGAACTGTGAGCGCTGCATTGTTTAAATCACATTATTTACTTAATAAAATAGTGTAACTTATTCCCTGATATACAATAACAGATATAAAGTTCGCATAATATGGAGTAATTTTTTTGGGAAGCTTTGTAAAAATTAACATAGGCAATAACTTTTGCTTCTTTAGTTATTAAAAACTGCTTATTTGGACATAGTCACATGACTTTTCTTACCTGTCAAATTTGACATCTAATTTAGTTCAAAAAAATCCCATAGAATGCAAACTTTTTTAAGGATACTGTATAATAATAAATAACAAAGGCAATAATTATATGCATATTAGTTAAGTTCCGTAAAAAAATTAAAAAATATCTTTTAACTATATTGCAGTATATTTATAGGTATACTTTTTGTATTCTTTTAACTCTCATTCTTTCAGTATAATATATTTACTTACCCGTACCGCACAGACATGTAATTTTGCTATTAGATCGAGCAATAAAAAGAGCAGCATAAATTTGACACCGAATTGCTATTTTCAAAGCTCTTATTTTTCTTTACTATATAATATAAAATGACAAAACGCCAACCACGACATGACAAAATAGCATATTCCGACAGACCTATTATTGCTGCTTATGGGCCCCAGAAACAATATGAGGCGAAAAATAAGCCGTTTTCTACACTAAAAGCCACATAAATTTTGCATTGAATAAAATATTGCTTGCTAAAGGGAATATTTTAAAACATTTTGACGTATGCCAATTTGTTTTTTATGCTTTTACATTTACTATCGATCAACCGCAAACAACTTTTTTGAATGACATTTCTTTTGCCTTTACATTTTTATAATTTTAATAAAAAATATACTTCACGGTGTAGGTTTTTTGGGATTCTGTGTTTATTGATGAATTTGTAACATATTAAATATTTAAATTTATTTGTGGTTTACTATTACCCTTATTATAATTTGATAAGATATGATAAATAGTGATTTTTGTTTATGTTTAGTTTGATCCCTTCCAATGCATAAAACATCCATTGTAGTACAAAGATGAATCCTGAGACCGAAAACTATTACTACTCGGAGAAAATAGAGTTAGAGTATAAAGCGAATATACTAGTGAAGTAATAGGAAAGTTCGTAGAAAACACTTTTAACAGCAATGGGCAAAGAGTTACTGAAATATGTGAGCAATAAAAACTAAGAAATCTGAATGGATTTTTCCAACATAAAAATATCCACAGGTATACTGACACCAGGACACTGGATTACTAAGAATGGTCATAGTACTATAATCGTGGCACAGGACACAAAATGAACAACATGAGGCAAAAGAGGTACAGAATGTGGGTATATGTGGGTGGTCAGACCTTTATCTTTCAGCAT
The DNA here is from genome assembly GCA_030620095.1 of Kuschelorhynchus macadamiae. Classification (NCBI taxonomy): domain Eukaryota; kingdom Metazoa; phylum Arthropoda; class Insecta; order Coleoptera; family Curculionidae; genus Kuschelorhynchus; species Kuschelorhynchus macadamiae. The sequence continues at coordinate 626,567 of JAUTXW010004749.1, forward strand.
CAGAAATAATATATGCTGAAAGGTAAACACTACCCTAGAGGACAACAGAAATATAACGCATATAATATGTATGAGCCCGGTACCAAACTACGATACCAATAGAGACTAGATCAAAAAATGAACAATGATTAGCTAGTAATGAAACCTGTGGTCTGTATAAACATATAAGATACCTTGCAACTTACTTCTCAAGAAGCTCTGGGATATGAAACTAGACCCTCCCATAAAATAAAGAATATGGTAACATGGAATACAATTTAGAGATTAGAGAACCAAAATAAAAAACAAAGAAGATCCGAGACAAAATTAACAACAAGCAAAAAAAGCGAAATTTAAAGATGATGAACTAAATTATAAAAATACTTAGAATATACAATGTAAGTAAAGATACACTGTTACATAGGGGAGGGGGGGGGCAAAATCATCTGAAGCGTTGAAAGTCATTAGAAAACTGAAAATAATTACTACAAACCGAGTAAACATACACCACTTCCAAGACCTAAAATAAAACAGAGAACAATGCCTAATAAAATCCCCAAGTACAAAGCCAGTACATAGATATAGATTCCTACATCGAATGGAGAGCTGTTAAGTCTGTAAAAAACTGTACAAATTCCAGATACATCTCAATTGTAAGCACCATGAACCGACTTTACGAAAAAATATTTAGGAACATTATAGAGCGAGCAAGAATTTGGATCACACGAACTTGAACAGCAATATTAGTGCAGGGCGCTTCTGTGTTAACCATATCTTCAGTTTAGTGCAATTAAATACAAAAAGATAGCATCAAAAGTAATTGTGGTAAGTTCTTGAGAAAACATCAATAAAAAAACTTTATAGGAGTGAATAAACAATTATATAATTAATCAACGTCAAGGACCAATTAGGAAGTAATCTTTTAGAGGGATTTGAAGTCCTAACAAAAACCTTCGACAGGAGTAACGCTTATCTTCCACACTTTTTAAAATATGGCAGAAGAAGGTTCATTAGAATCAGCATACAGCTGAATGAAGTACTCTCAACACACTACATTTCGCTGACGACCAAGTTGTGATATCCCAAAACAAGTAAAATCTAAAATTTATGTCAAGAAGATTATTTAAAGAATGAATAGGTGGAATAAACTGGCCTTTCGGATATGGCCTGAGGACTATGGATCCAAAGGTGTGGAACACCTCATTTAACTGTCAATACCAAGATGTTTGGTGTTATTTTATAATAATATCAATTTAGCTTTTATATGTATTTTAAATAATTTATGCTAATTGCTAAAGTCAAGATAGTGCTTTAGATATTAATATATATATATATATATATATATATATATATATATATATATATATATATATATATATGTTAACTATTTTCTTGGCCATAGGTTAACTCAAACTATAGTTCATATCGACGTTTCGCTCGTTATATTGAGCTTTCTCATTCTCATATTTATTTTCTACAATAAAAACACGTATAGTTAACATTTAAATTTTAAAATGGTTAAAAAGCAGTTCAAGGACTTTAATTATTTAATATTAATACCTTTCTAACTCTCATTAAAATTGACAAAATTGGCTAAAATTGAAAAAAAAAATTCTTTGACATACTTAAAATTAAATTATTTTAAAACACTTTAATAGGTAAAATATGCAGTGTATTTTTCTCAATGTAATTTAATTTATACCAAAAAGTATTACACAATAAGTCCTGTGGTTTCGACACTTTCTATTGATCGTAGAATCTTACTAACCTTATATTTTAAAGTAATAATTGTTAATAGGGCTAAAATATTATAAATTGGGAAACTTATTCCTTAAATTTCTTTGTTATTTTAGGTAACAAAAATTAGGAATACTTTCACAAACTCGCTTAGCTAAGACTTGTTGATTTACTAATAATAGGACGTACTAATAAAGTAACAATATCGGTAGAGGATACAGAGAAATGCATAGAAAATAAATAAAATAATCAGCCATCATAATAGTGTCCCGATATGATGAAACAAAACTGTAGGATTTTTCAAGAGAACTTATACGTAACCAGCAATAACCTTAATATATATAAACAAAGAATTTTAGGAGAGGTGGTGGTGCATCAGTCTCTTCTAACGTCAATTGTTATTTATTATCATAAAGGTCATCTCAGAACTACTGGAATAAGAATTTATGTTACACCACTCAGCAATGTTATTGAGTAATATAATAATTAATTCCCATAAAACACCATTACCTTTTATACAAGGGCCAACATAACTTATACCTGCCAATACCTTATTAGCTAGCAACATGCTTCCTTATACAGCAGATATGCAGCTATCTCAAGCGGAATAACATTATCGCCTTGCAAAGACTATATTGCAGTTATATGCGTGGAACCAGTGACATTTCATTCGGCAATATGCACACTAAAAAAATAAATATTAGTTGGGTCTGCATGAAATATAACTAGGCATTCAACTGACACATACACGCAAAACGAGTTTTCTAATAACATTGGAATGAAACATGGCCTCGACAAGTGCCGCAACGGAAACATGGTAAAAAAGAAATACTGTCAGTTCAAAATTTGAGCAAATTATAATGAAAAGATCACAAAAAACAGAAATTTAGAAGAGCGTAAGATTTTAATTGAATAAAAGCAATGAGAAGGAGCAGCACCCAGAACTAATATTCATGTATACCGTTACAAAATATATTAGAATGAATGTCCGTGGAAAGAGGGACAAAATACCAAAGTGGAAAAATGTATGACTTATAATCGAGCCCGAGTTCTCCGCGCCACATGTAATTGAAACAGAAACATTTGTGCGTCGATTAAACCGCTGTGATAAATTGCAATATATTTAAAAATAGTTAGTTTGTAAAAATTAAATTGATCAAACAACGCTAAATGAAAGAAAGTCAAATCTCACATGTGAATATATAGGCTGTTTCTAGTATTATATAGTCGTATCATTTCTTCGTAACAACCATGTGATATTGAGAATTCTTAAATATGTGAAGTGTTTTTATTACTATTTTTCAGATATGCATTCCTTCTTATTTGGCCTTAAACTTTTAATGATTTTTCGCTTCCTAGCAAAGCGCAAGATATGACCGAAGTGAAACTAAAAATAATAACCAAACTAAATTATAAATGAAAGTTAATCAACGTCGCTTTTCTTTTTTCAGGTCCATATTTTCACTCTACAAAACACCGGCAAAATTTAATTACATTTAAATTTTAGGAAAATAAATAAAACCCATTTTCCCATTCATTTCATTGATTAATGAAAAGAAGAAAATTAAATTAAATTTCCCACAATAAAACCCACGGATATAAACAAGTAAGCCCATAAATGTTTTAAATTAATTAAAGCTACCTTTGCAAGCTCGCTCACAATAGATTGTAATTTTCTTGTTTCCTCTTGGAATATATAACTAAATTAATAACATTGAATACTAAACTCTAATTGAGTTTTATTCACAGAAAAATGTGCTAATTTGTGAAAACCTGTATAGAAAAGAATACCTTCTAATCTACAAAATGTTTGCTCGCCTAATAGTATTTTGTTTTTTTAACTTATTTCTTTAATTATTTAGTTACATGGAAATAGTTTGGAAACTAATCAAATTCTGATTTATTGTTTTACTTAGATTTTGATAAAATCCCTCACCTACACACGGTTTTGAAAATATCAAAATACCAAAACTACTGAAAGTAGTTTTGGTATTTAAGTAAATAACACATATTAGGTTTTTCAAACATTTGATTGGAATATTTCTTTTCCGATATTTATTAATATTGGTTGACTAGAACTAGGAACAAATTTTAATTGCTAGTGGTAGTACTAGCAAAATTTTCAATGGTTGTTACCAAAGTATGAGGTACATTTGGGCTTAAAAGCTTCCATAATAGTAACTATATCTGTTATAGTATTCCTAGAGATGGATACCGGTAACGAGTTTTTTAACTCTCACTAGTTACTACACCACTGATGTAACTAATGAAACTGAACAACTGTTAGAGGAACAATATATGTTTTGCAGTCCAATCAAAAACAGCAAGTTGCAATATGAACTTTTCTATATTTTTTAGCTCAGCGGGCAGTTACACCTACTGCAAGAGAAATTGAATATTAGAAATACAAGTGATAAAATTAGTAAAATTACAGACAGTGGACAGGCTGTACCAGAATTAAAAAGCCACAAAATTATCACATGCTGTTTATTGCAGAGTCATGGATTATTAGTAAATTTCTCCCAAATAAATCAGTTTAAACATATTGTCTTATTAATTCATAGTATTCGTAGTTCTTTTTAATAGATAAAAAGCAGCAGTTACGAAGGTCGTTTAAAAAAATTGTAAAGAATTTCAAACATCGTGAGGTTTAAATAGCTACTGCTGATTGGCAATTTTTTAATTTTTTTAATGTATTGATGCTAACAAAAGTGACCTGCAGAAACACTTCTATAGCTAAAAACACTCATTGTTATGTCGAGTTCACTTTTTGTATTCGGCAAACGCGTGGAAGGGAAAAGTTATGGGGTTACGGTAAAAAAAGCGGAGTTAAAATATTCATTGAGTTAAGTAAGGAAAGGACAGATAATAGTAATAATAATAATAATTAAAATCATTTAAAATCACAGAAACGTTTACCCTGGATATCAACATGGAATTTGGTATAAGTAAATGCAAGCTGCTTCATATCAACAAGGAACAGTGGAAAGACTACCCTACGGGGGAAACAATCAACAATGAAACTATAGATAACATGCTCAAAGAAGAAACGTACAGATACCTAGGCTTCCATCAAAGCGCCAAAATTAACCACACTCATATCAAATCAGAGCTCAAGACGGAATTTAAAACCAGACTCGCAAAGCTACTAAAAACAAAACTAAATTCCAGAAATCTAACGAAAGCTATTAACACCTTCGCCATACCTATTCTTACGTATTCGTTTGGTATCATTAAATGGTCACACACAGACATAGAAAACATTCACATTCTCATACGCTCTGAATTCACTAAACACAGGAAGTTACATCCCAACGCATGCAAGGAAAGACTCACCATCGAGAGAAAAGAAGGAGGAAAGGGAATTATAGATATACAATCGCTAAATAAAAAACAAATTTACGAACTCAGAAAATTCTTCCACAACAAACAAACTAACCTCCACAAGGCAATAGTAAAGGCAGATAAGAATTATACACCGCTCGACCTATCTCAAACGAGCCACGCAGCAGACTCACACAGTCACATCCAATCACGACTAGAAAAGATGAACACCTGGTCTGAAAAAACACTTCACGGAAGACACAGATACCACATAAAGCAAGACCATATACATAAAAAGCTTTCATATACGTGGTTACAAGAAGGGCAGCTGTTCCCTGAAACAGAAGGCTTCCTGCTTGCCATCCAGGACAAAGTCATAGCAACTAGAAACTACCGAAAGCATATCATCAAGGACACAACCATTGAAGACGAGAGGTGTAGGAGATGTCACCAGCAGAGAGAAACGATCGATCACATAACGACTGGATGTAGAATAATGGCCGGAACTGAATACTCCGCCAAACACAACTCAGCAGCGAAGGTCGTTCATCAAGCATTAGCCACAACATACAAACTAACGGAGAGCACAGACCCTTACTACTATTATACATCAACATCTATACTTGAAAACGAAGACTACAAGCTCTACTGGGACATTGACATCCACACAGATAAAACAATCCCCGCAGATAGACCCGATATCACCTTTCAATCCAAAAAAGGGAAAATCACTTATTTAATTGACATAATACCCCGACTTGGCAATGGAAGTAAAAAGGCCGTGGAAACAGGAAAGAGTCATCATTGTTCTTCTCATCATATCAGTAACAGGTCTCACCCCAACAACGTTTACACCGCATTTGGCTCAATTAGGCCTTAATACAGACATTCACAGGAACATTCAGAAATCGGTCATTTTGAAAACATGTAGTATAGTTAGATCATTTCTTAATACACAATAGTTGTTTTTTTTCCATTTCCTTTTTTTTATTTTTTGTACTGACTTGGTATAATCCCGTCAGTATAAAATACAACTACAGGAGTACTGTGAGACAAGAAGTCATAAAAATAATAATAATAATAATAATAATAATAATAATAATAATAATAATAATAATAATAATAATAATAATAATAATAATAAATGTCCTTATTGGGACAAAAAAAATTACATAAAGAACATTATATTTTGGGTGGCGGTATCCAGCTGATACAAGCACCCTAGATAGACAAGGAGGCGACATAGGTAGAAAATTTTAAATCGGAATCTATGAACAAACACTGAACAAAGATTGAAGTATCAGTAGGATCTAGATCTGTTTTATTTATTGAAATTTTTAATATTGGATCTGCAAGTACCAAGTCTTTTTGTATATTGATAATACTTTAAAAAAAAATTGAGTTTATACACAGAAAATATTAAAGGCCCCAAGATACTACCCTGGGCGCCTTCTCTAATTAAAATTGAGCCAGAAGTCTCATTCTTTATTACAGCTCTTTGTTCGTGGCTTTAAAGTAATCGTTTCGTAATTTAAGGGCTGTGTTACGAATACCGTAATATTTAAGCTTAATGTCCAGAACTTTGTGATCTATACTATCAAAGGCCTTGCTGTAATTCAATAGAAAAAGAGTGGTGCACTGATTTTTATCACAAGCTCTAAAGAGGTCATCAGTCACATTTAGCAGGGCAGTTGTCGTACTATGCTGACTACGAAAACCTGATTGAGTTGAAGGAAATATACCATTGGCACTAACGAATAAGTGCTGTTGATCCGCCATTACTCTTTCAAGCAAGCATACCTCGTTACAGGGCAAGCCATCGGTCTTCGTTCATAAAAACTGCCTACAAAAGGAGCTCACCCTCATATATCGAGGACATTGTGGAGGGTTTACGTTTAATTTTTGATTTTGCTATTGTGAGATTTGAAGTAATTTTATCTAAAAAATCTAAAATTTGTCGTATATTTTACAATTTCTATTAAAAGTTCGTAATAAAAGGTTTTATAAGTTTCTTAATTTTTTCGATATATCTGGATTTTTGAAACTTTATTTTTATTTTGAATATGTTTTGCCAATATTTTGTCAACTAGTAACGTTAGTTGTTTTTTAATTTTGTTTTTATGCTTTGACTATCGATACATATTAGAAATAATTTGTGCAAAATTATTTAAAAACAAATCAATTATATCATTTTATCAGCTCTAACTATAACAACTTTTATCAGTTTTAACTCTAACAAAAACGGATGCGATTTTTCGAGTGAACAATCGTATATTATTTGCCCATAAAATATAGGGGCAAGCTTAGGGAAAAATAAGAAACTTCATAAAAAAAATTCCCATCATAAATCGCATTAACTTTTCAAGTTGAGCCTCTTAGGAAGTAGCTTTTATTCCGCAATCGTTTACGCCCAAACTGTTTATAATACAATCGATAAAATTAATATTACACGGTTTTTTGACCCCAAAAAGTTTTTGTTTGCCTACTCTTTCAATTTCTCTAAAATTACTTGAAGGAAATTATACCGAAAATATACTTGTATTGGTAATGGATTAAAACAATATTTACTTTACATCGAACGAATTGTTTTGCCTACTTATTTAAAGTCAATAAGGAGAGCATTACCTTAACCACATTTTTTGATTTCCATTTTTACTTGTAATCATGTTGTTTGCATTATCTTCACTTTTTAAGGTCCCTAAATGCCAAAAAACATATTTTCTCAATTTCGTCGGTCTGTGGGTACGCGGCATAACTCAAAAACTACCCATCCGATTGACTTTTATGTTTGGTCAAAGACCAAGGGTCATAAGGGGATGAAATGATTACATTTTGGTAGAAATTCCATATGGCGGACTATTGAAATGAAGATGGCGGCCTGGTGTAATTTAAAAAAAAACTAAAAAAATACTTATCCAATTTATTTGAAATTCTGCACAAAAATCAAATATTACGTAGAAATAAACAGGTAAAATTTTGATACGAATCCAAGAATACGAAACAAAATGACGGCTTAATAAAATATTTAAAAAATCAGCATGAAAAACGAATTATTAGATTGATTTCAAATTTTTAAATTTGTGCAAGAATTAAGCGTGATATAGAGATAAACTGGTAAAATTGTGGTACGAATACAAGATGGCGAAACAAATTAAATGTATGTAATCTTGAAAAACAGTTTCAAATTTTAGCTCTTCTAGATGACCAAATATACAATTTTTCAATTTCGTTGGATTTACTTCAAATTTTGGTCAAAAATTAAAGATGTTATGGGGTTGATCTGGTAACATTTTGGTAAATTTCTAATATGGTGGAACGTTAAAAATAATGAAATGTTAAAAAAATATACTAAAAAACTGATTATCTAAATTACCTCAAACTTTCGCACAAAAATCAAGTGTTACATAGAAATGAACTGGTAACATTTTGGCATGAATCCAAGATGGCGGCCTAATAAAATAGTTTGTGCAAGCATTAGGTGTTATATAGACCTAGACTAGTAAAATTGTAGTACGAATTTAAAATGGCGACCAAATTTTATAAAAGAGTGTTAACAGAATCAACGTATAAAGTTTCTTATTCAAGTGACAATATTTTTCACGAAATTTAAATGTGATGTATATGTACTAAATGGCTAAGTGCTAAACTTTGATCACACTTCACTATTCCTAAGAAAATAAAAGATTCATAACTACTTTCGGGTAAAACATCTTTACAGATTTTTTTAATCTGTACGAATGCGTACTAGTGAAAAAAATGTTTTGGACAAATATTGAGCATAAGACTTACTGCTACTCCCAACATTGTCACGAAATGTGTTAATTTCTGTCGTCAGAAAATAGTTGAGTCTTATTTATGTTAAAATATAATTACTGATTCAAAACAACAAAAGTCCTCATTGTATAACTTTAGAAAAAATATCTTAATCTTGATCTTAGTCAAATATTTAGAATTAACTTTAAACATATTTTAGTGTAAAAAATTAATAAGATTGTCCCATTAATAAAAACATCTACTTTACCTTAAAATTTCAAATTAACATATTAAACATAACAAATTTTGCTATAAAAATTGTGGGTAGGAAGTAGGAACTAATGAAATATTAAAAAAATATATTATTTCTTAATCTTTGTGCAGGATGATACTTATATCTTTGAGCAGATAATGAGCCTGACACACCAACTGAAGACATGTTGGTCGTTGATTACAGACATGAAATGTGTCTTATACCTTAAGACTTCTCTCTTAGAGGGTCTCCTTAAATAAACTTTACTTTCAGATCAAGACAGGTGTACGTTCCAATGTGATCAAGTCGTCTAAACCATCACTATGAACACCCAACAGGTACTGCAGTTCAAATGTAACTGTAATCAACGACCAACAGGAATTCATTGACAGATTAGGATACTGTAAAGTAGTTGAACAGCGTCAGTTATGCAATTTTTGAATCAAATATTTTTTCAAGTCTTTGCTGTTTTATAACTGTTTAATAAAGATGAGTTGTTACCTGAAATAACACACATTTACTACACACACCACAAGTTTGAGAAGTATTTTTTTTTGTATTTTTAAACCAAATTTTTTTGTGAAAAATAAGGTCCCGTTGAACACTCTCTGGTGTCTAAACCTAAACAAGTTTTCGATAAAAACGAAAAAAAATCTGAAACAGCATGAATGAAAGAAAATATTCTTATAGGATGATTTTTTCATTTATCAGAGCTGTCAAAAAAGTGTTTTTTTATATTTATCGCCACTTCCTTAAGACATATTCAATTTTCTTAAATTTTTGCCATCGCTCGCTAAAAATTAGTTTTATTGAAAATTGCCATTGAAGCAGAATTCAAGTTTACAGCTAGATGCTCCAGGAGAAAAACTAAGTGCGTGTAAAGCATTAAATTGTTTTCCCATTTGGTGGTATTCTTCCGGCACTGGCCATTATTCAATTTTATTATAAGTTAGCAAAACACCCTGATATTCTGGGGTATTTTTTTTTCTAAAAGCACATCGATGCCTCTAGGTTGTACCAAAATACCGACGCTATCGGATAAAAATTAACAAACGTACATTTTTTTCAAAATTGAGCTAACCACCTACTTAACTTTAAAGCCATATATAGCCAGAGTTTTTACTTTTTTTTACACAAAAAAAAGTAGATTCAAAAATTTTGATATATTTTCAAAATGTTGAAATTCTACATATCTAAGATGAGGGCATAAAACTTAATATGCTTGAATTTCTAAAAAAAAACAAATTAAAATCATGAGACGTTTTGCTAAATAATCAATTGGAAATAAATAGCTCTCCTTTGTTAAATTTATTTCATTAAACCGTCCTTTTATCGTAGATATTTAGGTTATACAATTTTAAGTTTTTTCATTTATTGTAACACCACCTTTGGGTTTTTCCCTATTTTTGTTACCTGTTGTTTACCTTTTACATGTTACCATCGTAGTAGTTTAGTTGTACGTCAACATCTGAAGAAGCTATTGTATATGCGAAACATGTCATGTTGACAACAAATATAGTGAAAATCTTTAAAACTTTAAGTTGTTTTTTCTAAAATGTTATTCAAGGATTTTCAACACATAACTACCAACAGTTTTAAATTTTTAATTTATTTTTTACAACTCTCCAATTTACTATTTGCTCCCACGAGGTACACAAGTAAAATATAAAATCAAACTTGAAAAAATAATAAAACTGGAATATAATAAATATATAACATAATAATAAATAATATAATTTTCATAAACGAAATGGGCTAGCTGCCGCTCGGTAAAGGTCGGGCAAAAACTCTTCTATGGGGGGTCGATCGTAAGGGATAAATGTGGGCATCTTGTGGTAAAAAGAATATTTTTTGTAGAGCTGTTAATAAACTGAGGAGAGGAGATTTTCTTAAACAACTAACCAGCAATATCGGGCATGGTATGTCTTTTAAAAAGAAAATAAAAAAGCGAAAAAAAGAGGTAACTTTGGAGGCATTTTACGTGACCGAAACAATGTCCAATAAAAAGAAAGGAGATTCGACACTAATATGAAGTATCTAAACCGGAAATGACAGGAAAGCCGTTAAAATTTAAAAAAACTAAAAACAGTTTTTTACCTTAAATTTGAAAAATTTCACTGTTTTATTTGGAAAACAGTATTTTTGAGGGAGAAAAGCTTACTGAGCCCAAAAGTGCTCACGTCGAGAAAATTATTCTCTAGTTTATACAAGGTGATCCATTTAAATGTAAAATTTGAGTTTGTTATGTTCTCGACTAGTGTTTCACGTCCGGCCCTGTAGCATCTAAACGATTTATCCTGGGCGAACTGTGAAAAGATACCAAATAAACGCCTATTTTCTCTAGAGTAGCACATTTAGCCCGATCGGTGATTTTTAAGACATTTTTTAACTGTTATGTTGTACAGGTTGGCTCTTAGTCCCCGTAGGAAGGTATCGGTATCATCTACGGCAAAACCAAACAACCAGAACGAAATTTTTAGGGAGGTGGCCTCAGTCTAAGCTACCTACATTACTTTTCTCAATTTTGTTAAACATCTTTAAGACAATTAGCTGTCATTCCAGATGGATGAAGAGACGATAATCGTTTAATATAAGTGCTACTGCATTACTTTTTCTGGATGAGTTAGAGCAGCAAAATGCTTGCTTGTAATTTAATACAGGATAGTTTTTAGTATAAAGGTCGGGATTTTTTTAACACTTCGGCAAGTTTTCAGTATACGGGCGCAAATGTTCTAAATGTTGGTGACAGACGCAAGGAAAAATGTTTTTTTTGCCCGTGACTGAAACGTGAAAAATGTTTTTTTTGCCCGTGTTTTTTTTTATTTTTAATATTTTGACAGCTGTTAAAAAATTGTTTTCGCTTGCGACTTTTGAACAGCCTAAAATGTTTAAGTACAGAGTCTATAGTTCCATGTATGTGTGTTTAAATGGCGTAATTTATTTTAAAAGAAATATTTTGGCAGTTGTCAAAAAAATTTTTTTTCATCGTAACTTTAGAACTGTTTGGAACTGCTTAAAAAATTTAAATACGGTTTTCACAGTTTCTTGTAACTTTTGTGTGTCATGATGTTTTCTCCTGTAAGTTTTGAACTGCGTAACATTTTTAAATAGGTACGGTTTTCCTAGTTCCATGTAACTTTTAGAGGCATAATTTGTTTTAAAAAAAATTTCCCGTCAATTCTAAGCTACTTCAAAGTTTTAAATACGGTTTTTAAAGTGCCATATATGTAAAAAAAATATTTTCACACCTGTCAAAAAAACTGCTTTTTCGTCGAGACTTTAAACGGATTAACATTTTTAAATACGGTTTTCATAGTTTCATGTATTTTTTAATAGCGTAATTTATTTGAAAAATATTTTAACTTCTGTCAAAGAAAACGGCTTTTCCCGTAACATCTAAACTACTTAAAATGTTTAAATATGGATTTCACGGTTTAATGTAATTAACGTAATTTTTGAACTGCTTAAAATTTTTAAATAAGACTTTTCACAGTTCCGTGTAATTGTACATAACGTAATTTATTTTACGAAAAATAATATCTATCAAAAATCTGTGGTTTCCCCGGAACTTTTGAACTTTTTAATATTTTTAAATACCAGCTCCATGTATCTTTTGGCGGTGTAATATATTTAAAAAAAACTATTTATGACTTCTAAACTACTTAAAATTTTTAAACAAGATTTTTACAGTTCCAGGTAATTTTTAGTAGTGTAATTATTTGACAAAAATATTTGGACATTGCCAAAAAAATGTTTTTCCCTTAGACTTTTGAATTTTTACATGCAGATTGAAGCGTTGCATGTAACTTTTAATGTTGTAATTTATTTAAAAAAATATTTTGACAAATTATAGCCGTAGGGTTATGGTCTGCAAAAAATATAAAAAAAAACATAAAAATGTAGACAACATTTTACAACCTGACATAGCTTGTTAGATATTATTACAACGTTGTACGGTCCGAAAATTTCTGGGCAAAATAATGTCTGCCACACACTTTGGTCTTAAAACTGAGCTTTTTTCATTTTCTCGTTTATTTTTTTAAATAAAGGTATCAAATTCCAGGGAAAATAGGCCTATCTTTTAACAGTAAGAATTATAGGAAAAATATCTGACAGTTGATATTTTTTATATTTTTCTAATATTGCAAAAACTTGGTAACTAGGTATACAAGTTTATTTTTTGGATCAATATCCCGAAAAATAAGAAAGTTAAAATGACATTAATATATATATATATATATATATATATATATATATATATATATATATATATATATATATATATATATATATATATATATATATATATATATATATATATATATATATATATATATATATCCTATTACCTGCCTTTTAAAAGTCTTCCAGATTCTCTATATCTCTTAGCTGCGGTTATATGAAGTACAAGTATTTAAAAAGAAAGTGTCCAAAAATTAATATCAGATGCACAAGGGCCTGGGAATAATAGCAGACATTTTCAGGCCGACTGGAAATATGAATGAAGCAAGTATCTTTTTAATATGAGAGTCGCTACTTGATTTTATCCTTCCTATTATTTCGACTTATGTACTACAGCATGAAGAAGTTTAGAAGAAAGGCAAAAGATTGTATTCAAACGTGTTTGCAAATAAACATCTTTAATTATCTAACTGATTTCTAGAATATTATTTCTTTTGGATACTTTCACCTCTTTAAATAAATTTAAGTGCGTTAGCCATCTGATGGATATAGAGTGGGCCCTCATACAATACTTATTAAGAAGTGAATCAAAAAATGCTGATAATTGTTATTAAAATTCATTTAATTGGGCATTAAATGTTCTGTACTATTATTTCATTGAAGATGAACCAATTTAATAAACCGTTTTATTCAATTCAGTAAATTTTGATCCCTTAGCATTATTCAGTTCTTTCAAAATATATTCTTATTTTTATATAAGCTATCAATACACGGAATTGTTTGTACTCCTTATTTTTAATAAGATACGATATTTAAAATACTCTCTTTTCTACTGCCTGCACTAACAAGGAGCAGTGTTAGAAATACGTTAGGCAAAATAAGTCCTTTAAAGTGGAGGTCTTTGTAATTGGGGTTTGACGAATTGATCCTCCGGATCACACATGTATCACGTTCACGTGTTCCAGAGGGTCTGATCTGAAGTAGTCCAGACCCTTGTCAAATAATTTAAAGTCGATGGCGTTTACATGACACCTTAATTATACGAATTTAATGAGGTGTAAACGTGTTCCAAATTATAGGCAAATAAACCGCTCTAAATAATTCCAGATCTTAGGGATTTGTCGTATAAGATAAATGTGTTTCTTCGCAAGGGTTTTAGAAATTTGTATAATTTGGGGTCGAATTTCTATGAAGCTCACGTGACAAAGGGTGCATTATAAATATTAATGTCGATAATGGGTTTAGTTGGCGTAACGTAACTAGGAAGTATGCCATAGTTGTTTATCGATTTCAATTTTATGAATATAATGTAGTTATTGTCAATCCAAAAATGTTGAAGCCAGGAAATTGTATTTGATTTTTGTTAGGTAACTAAAAGCAACATATTAAAGTGGAGAAAAGTTGGCAAAGATAATTTTACCAGTAAGTTTTTATAAATTAATTTAAGTGTTAACTGTATGTTGTATTACTGTACTTGAAATTCACTTTTTAAAAAATATTTGTGAAACTAACAGTATAAAAGCTTAAAAAGGAATCATAACTTTATTTACAAGTTACAGTATTTATATATTAAGCGAATGCTCCATAAGTTGGAAGTTGCTTATTTGGTGGATTCTGCTGACGAGGCTTCACGGTATCGTCTCCTTGAGATAACGGTCATCTGATATGGTGGGAACCAAGAGCATCATGTTTCAAGGTGGCAGCAGCTTCGTGGTAATGGATGTAACCACTCCTCCATTAAGATAAAAGTTGATGGTGGTGACAACTTACAGTTCCTCTGCTTGTCGAGGTTCAGTTCAATCTCTTCGCTTTTTTCGATTGGGACGCCAAGGCGAATGGATGGATGGGGGAAGAATTCTTCTCTACTGGATAACATTAGATCTTCTTGTACGTGGAGAGAGTGGATTATCATCATCATTAAGGTTAGCTACTTCAATCTTTGGGCTACCTGTTGCCTCTTCGTTTTCGGTATCTGCAAATGAAGGCAATCAGGGTTATTGTTAAGATTGTGAACCAATTCATGTGTTTCTTCACGAAAGGTTGATTAATTAATTAGTTCAGCTGATCGGCTCATTGGTCTAGCTTGTGCTGGGCTACCAAACAAAAAATCAATATACTGAAAAAGTTATGGAC
This sequence comes from Kuschelorhynchus macadamiae, assembly GCA_030620095.1. Taxonomy (NCBI): domain Eukaryota; kingdom Metazoa; phylum Arthropoda; class Insecta; order Coleoptera; family Curculionidae; genus Kuschelorhynchus; species Kuschelorhynchus macadamiae. Next base: position 641,928 of record JAUTXW010004749.1, read on the forward strand.
TGGTATATATCCGAACCGTGTTATTGGTTCGTTAATATGGATTACGTTATCGTTTCTCAACGTTATATAGGTAATACCTGACTTGATCCCCTTAGATTTTTCCCTGTGGGACTATTTAGAAAGTAAAGTTTATTTTAAGAGATCCGCTACGCTAGAAATCTTAAAATAAAGAGTCACATTTCAGATGTATTTGTAACAAACGATCAACAGGAATTCATAAACAGATTAGGATACTATCAAATAGTTGAACACCGGCAGTTTCAGCAATTTTTGAATACAATATTTATTGAAGTCTTTGTTGTTTTTTAACTTTTTAATAAAGATGACTTGTTACCTAAAATCGGTTTTTACGATATCGTATCATTTCGATAAAAAAATATCTAAAAGTAACAAAATCATATCCACCTGCAATTTAACATCTCCATTAGTATTCCCCGGCAGAAAAATTACAAATCCTAAATTAAAAACCTTATAGCAAAATATTGATTTTACTACATTCCTAAATTTTAAGTGTTGCCATCTTCAAAACGAGTTGACGGAATGAGAACAAATTTGGCAGACGTAGTGAGGGTAAAAATATCTTTCAAAGGTAATGTCACATGACCCATGTTGCCATTTGAAAAATATAGATCTATCATAGCTGTGACAGAATGTCAACATAGAAATAAATGAGTTTTATTAAAATATAGGAAAGTTAAAAGCTAAATCGACATGTAATCATTTTTTCAAATATTGCTTATTTCCGATATAATTCGAGGTTTCCAGATTTTATTACCACACTGTATACATTTTGTTATCTATGTGTGATTGGGATAAAGGTAAATCCGCCGATTTTTTTGTGTATATGCACCGATTACTACGAGGCGGTTTTACTAATTCGCATGCATTTTTCAGGGAGGATTTAGGGTAGTGTAGTGATGGCCTCGTGTCAAACAGATAAAAAATATTAAAACATCGGTATTATACGACATTTTAATTTTTGTTCTGCGTGAGTTTCTATGAGAACTTTGAAATGTTTTTAATATATTGCCTTTAAATTTGGTTAGTAAGTTTCAGTTAATAAAAAAAGTAATTTAGCAAAGTCTGACTCGGGGAGGTGGGAAGGGAATCTGTTTTCTAATGAGGTTATTAGAATTATAGAAATAAAAGAGTTTTATTTATTTGACAGTGACAGGTAAAAGACAATCATAACTACCTAGGGAAAACAATGGATATAACATCGTTAAAGTGATACGATTGTTAGATTGCCAACTAATCTTCCTTAAATTTTAATAAACATTACTTTTTATTCATTTTGAAGAGGATTATAAAAACAGTATGAAATAAAATATATGATACACGCTTGTTAGGTGTTTATATTCCAAACTTGGCTCCTGCGTCGCCTCGTTCTAAAACAACTTAAGTTGAGGGTAAAGAGTAAGGATGGAGGAATAAAACAATATATAGGGTGCGTATAGTTTTTTCAGGGGCAACATGTTCCATTATACTAATCATTTTAGTTTTTGCTGTTTGTATTGTTGATTTCCTATAAATATGTGTAGATTCTTATGTAATATTTAGTGTGGTTCTGTCCAAATTTTATACGCAATAGACCCTAGTGCTTGTTTGTTATACTATAAACGTCCAAAATTGTAACCCAACTTTAAGCATTGAAAGCTTGAAACCGATCTTTAGAATATAATATTGTAAAGAATAGTACCAAAAAATATGTAATATCTTCTTGTTCTGGTTCGAACTACATGCTTAAGAAAATAATCAGCGTGCACTACTTACTGTGTAACACTTTATTCTGCTCTTTTCCTAAATCTAATTACAATGGTATAAAACTACTTAGACTAACCTAATTAATAAAATAAATAATAATTTGATGATTCTATAAACTATTACTCCATATTTACAACAATCGAAAAGCTGTGTTGGACATTGTTGCAATAAGTTATTGCCTTAATTATAGTTCAATGATATGGCCTACTTTTGCAACTTGGATTCCATCACACCTTCCCCGAAAAGCAAAAAAAAAATATATACATATAGATTTTTTTCTTTGTGGAATTAACTAAAATAATGTTTTATTCTATTTTTATGTATTTCTACATTCTTATTTTTAATTTTTACCACTACATTTGGATCATTATCCTCCAAAACTGGATATGGACCATTAAATAAAGCTTCTAATTTATTATTTCTACCGTTATTTTCTACTAAAACCATATCTCCTACATTATAAGTTTGACTTTTACAATTGTTTTTGTCATACTCAATTTTGCGTTTATTTTTTGATGTCATTAAATTATTTCTCGCGTCATTCCACGCTGTTTGCAACCGAAATTTGAGTTCCTTAGGATAATCATAAAAATTATATACTGGATCGACTTGATTAACGATGTTAGATGGAATATTACTGGCTTTTCCAAATACGAGTTCATAAGGTGTGTACTGCGTTGACGTGTGTACACTGTTATTGTATGAAAAACACCAATAAGGAACCCAAGAGCTCCAGTTAATAGTTCCTTTCGACAGTTGCATGCGTAGATATGCACCCAAATGCTTATGGGTATTTTCAAGGGCTCCTAAAGTTTGATGGTGAAATGCTGTAGAATTTAATTGTTTAATTTTAAGCAGCTTACAAGATTCTTTAAATATATTAGATAAAAATTCGGTTCCCTTGTCTGTTACGCAAGAAACAGGAATACCGTAACGCAAAATAAAATTTTCTACAAATGACTTTGCAACAGTCAATGCCTCTTTATTGGGAAGCGGATATGCTTCCACGAATTTTGTTTGCTCACATTGAAGTGTGAGTATATATTGATTATTTTCAATATCAACTGGTAATGGACCGACTAAGTCTAGGTATACTTTTTGAAATGCTGAAGCAGCCGTTGATGATATTGTCATAGGTTGTTTATTTGGTTTTGAATGCTTGTACCTTTGGCATTCGTCACACCTTTTGACAAAATCCTCAACGTCATTCTTCATGGTTACCCAAAAGTAATATCTTTTTATATTGTTATACATTCGGTTTATCCCTGAATGTCCTCCCGTTGGTAATGTATGAAAGTCATTAAGAATTAACTGACGTAATTCCTTATTTTCTATCCTTTGTTTATCTTTTATAATACTGAGTTTAAGATTTGTCGTGAAAATTTCGTTTTTACATTTAATCATGCGCATGTCATTTAACAACTGATTAGACTCATTATTTTTTATAATAATTAATTCCGGAATATCGTGTTTTTTACATAATTTCTCCAGATGCCTCAACGACTCACCTAAGTTCGACGTTGATCGGTATTTCTGGGATATGTACACTATCTTAGAATTGACGTCATACATTAAATTTTCATATTCAGTTTTTAATTTATTATTAAGCTTTATTTTCGTAAATTCATTTTCACGTACCGGCCGTAGTTCTATTATTTGAGTTTTAGGGTATTTTAATATTTCCACTGCAACAGGGTGATCAATCCTGTTTTCCATGGAAGTATTATCACTTGTCATATTGGGTTTTGTTTTGTTATTTTTTGTCTCCGAACGAGTGATTGCGTTTAAACTGGCACTCACTTTATTATTCATTTCTTTTAATTCGTTCGATTCTATACACACACGTGACAAAGCATCCGCTGTAACATTTTCAGCACCTCTCACATAGTGGATTGAAAAATCGTATTCCTCGAGCGTTAGCCTAAATTTTGTGAGCCTACTAGAAGGATTTGTCATGCCAAATAAGTATATTAAGGGACGATGGTCCGATAATATTATAAATTTTTTACCAAATAAATATGGTCTAAAATGTTTACATGACCAAACGATTGCTAATAATTCCTTCTCTATTGTATTCTGCTTTATTTAGAGTTCTAGAAGCGAATGCAATAGGCCTGTCATCTGAGTTCGACAATACAGACCCCAACGCGTACCCACTTGCATCGGTTCTAAGAATAAATTGATTATCTTTTGAAAAATTTGGATACTGTAACAAGGGCGGACTAATAAGAGACTGTTTTAAAGTTTCAAATGAGTTTTGACATTCTTCAGACCATTTAAAAACTATTCCTTTCCTAGCTAGTTTATTTAAAGGGTGAGCAATTTCTGCAAAATTTTTAATAAATTTCCTGTAATAATTTGCAAATGCAACGAAGCGTTTGGCTTCGTCACAATTTTTAGGAACTGGATATTGAGAAATAACCCTTGTTTTTTCAGGATCAGGTGATATACCTTCAGATGAAATTAAATGACCCAAATATAAAATTTCCTTTTTTAAGAACTCACATTTACTAGGATTTAATTTAAGGTTTACTTGTCTAAGGCGTTGTAGAATTTTAGTTAAATTTTGATTATGATTCTGTAAGGAATGTCCAAAAACTATCAAATCGTCTAAATAAACAAAACATGCCTCGTAATTTAAACCCGCCATTGCTACAGTCATCAACCTTGAGAACGCACTAGGACTTATTTTCATACCCATTGGTAATCGTTTCATTTGAAATTGTCCTCTGTCCGTTGTAAAGGCTGTACAGGGCCTACTCTCAGGATCAAGTTCTAATTGGTAATATCCTTGTGCTAAATCAAGGTGCGAGAAATAAATCGCACCAGATAGGGAATCTAGAATTTCCGTAATATTCGATAGCGGAAATACATCATTTTGTAGGCGTTGATTACATAACCTAAAATCTATTATCAATCTGTGACGTTTAACGCCATTTTTGTCCGGTTTTTTGGGAACTAATAAAAGAGGTGAAGACCACTCTGAGTGTGCTTCCTCTATAATACCCTTTTTTAGCATATCGTCCACCTGGTTATTAATTTCCTCTTTTTGAGCATGAGGTAACCTGTAAGGTTTAACGTAAACTGGAGTTGCGTCCTCCTCTAACCTTATTTTTTGCTTATATAAATCAGTAACTGTTAATGAATCATTTTCTAAGTGAAAAACATCCGCATATTTAGCGCATATTTTTTGTATAGAATTTCTCTCTTCTACGTTAAGGGCTTCTGTATTTATAAGATCTAAAATTGTATCAACTCTGTCAACGGAGATTTTATTTTTTGTAAAAGAATAAACATCATATTTTGATAGATATTCAACTTTAGGCTCAAAATTTCGCAATCTTATTTCTCTTTCATTCACATTCAATAGCCTTACAGCCACTTTACCATCTTTCGGTCTTGCAATACTATTTGCGATCAACACTCCCTCACATAACTCATCATTTAAAATGACACATTCATCTGTGAGACTGGTACAGCAATGTGTAATTATTTCACATCGGGGTGGAATAACAGTATATAAATTATTTTTGGACTCCAAAGGTACTGTTATTTGCTTATTTTGATTAAGCCAAAAAGAAAATAAAACCTTTTCATAATCGATAATTGCACCATACTTAAGGAAAAAATTTGAACCTAGAACTCCATGTATACTAGAATCGAAACTTTTAATAATTATAAAATCATGAGAAATATATTCATTGTTCATAGTGAATAAAATATTTGCAGATCCAGCTGAATATGTTGAGCCTGCAAATCCTTTAATTTTAATTTTATTAGTTGTATTTATAATACTACTATCTTTCAAATAATTCTCAAAAAAACAAGAAATACTTGCACCAGTGTCACATAAAAATATCATTTCTTCCCTTTCATACCCGACACGCACATAATTTAAAGCATTCATATTAAAACTAGCTTTATCATTATTTTTTAAATTATTAGAAACGAAAAAACTTATTTCCTTGAGATTCCTCGCTGTTTTTATTTATGTTACTACTTTCCACATTATCAACAAAATATACACTATTATTTGAAAACTGCTGACGCCTACCTCCTCGACGAAAATTTGACCTACTAAAGCTGGAACGACCTCGGCCTTGGTACTGCGAATTATTTTGCTGTCTGCTAAAATTGTAATTATTAAAGTTTTGCCTACTCGGGTTACGAGATTGATTATAATTATGAATTTGTCTAAAATTTGTAAAATTACCTCTAGACCGATTTCCTCGATATTGGTGACGCCCACGCATATGAAATAAGTTATTAGAATAAGTTGGGGTTAAATTTAAATTTTCTTCTATAGCGCCAGTTATCGCGTCCTTTAAATTATTGTAATTTCTAGCTTTTATTATTGTTCTTAAATCTGAATTTTTTAACTCATTCGCGAAAGCATTTATCGCCAATTTTTCATTCACCGGTTGTAAAATTTTTGCCGAATTTTGATCACCGTCCGCTTGCGCTAAGGTTAAATTTAATAAAAGTTGCTCGATAGTTTTCGCATAATCATCTATACTTTTAGTATCTTGTCTAACGTTATGCAACTGATTAGCTAAAGCTGTCGGTACCATCCATAGATGGCAACAAAGAAGCTGCGGTTCGCAAATCAAATTTTTCACTCATTGTTGAACTAGGATGAATGCCCAAAACCAAATCAGTCTCTGCGAGCTGTAATTTTTTTTTATCTTTTATGGCAATTAACCGACCTGATAAAATAGATCTAGCTTTATCTATGTTTTCTCTTATTTCTAATACATATTTTTGAAAATGTTCTAATTTATCGGTGTCATGCACCTGTTTACTATACTGATCTCTAAGCTGAAAAAATTTATTTTCTAATGTTTCTACGTTGCTACTTAATTTATTTACCCTATCCAAAGATTCTCTACGCTCTAGTGACTCCTTTTTTATATTTATGATAAATAATGAAATAATGTTATTCAATTTATCCAAATCGCTTAAATCTACTACACTCATTAAATAAAATAATTATCAATAAATTTAAGGCAATAAATAATATCCAATAAAATTGTATAGTGCTAAAACTATGACTTACTAATTATGTTAATACTTAAGTATGTTCATTGTCCATAGTCGCCTAAGATAAGTCCATACTGTCCATATTCACCAATACTAGGGGCTTTATCAATCCCAACGTTGCGCACTAGCGGCCTTTTGCCACACTAGCACGTGCCCTCGTTGCTGACCACCGGATTGGTTCGGCCAGTGTCTTCTTTTTTTCTCGACTTTATAAGTCTTGGCTTCTTCTAATTTCTAGACGTATTTTTCTTTCCAATTCCTTTTTACTGCGACGGCAACACCATAAAACAATTAAGGTAACTGCTATCATTATAGCTACAACTCCGCAAACTTGCCAAAGAGAATAGTTACTGTTGCTACCCTCTGCAGTCGTACCACCACTGTTGCCTGCCTGGGCAATTATAACTTCTTCTTTTGACTGTGTTTTTCCCATGTTTTTCTTTTCTTCTAAAGCACCATAACGATATTTTTGCACTGTTAACTTAAGCACATAGGCTGCAGGGTCGCCATGTAATATCTTCTTGTTCTGGTTCGAACTACATGCTTAAGAAAATAATCAGCGTGCACTACTTACTGTGTAACACTTTATTCTGCTCTTTTCCTAAATCTAATTACAATGGTATAAAACTACTTAGACTAACCTAATTAATAAAATAAATAATAATTTGATGATTCTATAAACTATTACTCCATATTTACAACAATCGAAAAGCTGTGTTGGACATTGTTGCAATAAGTTATTGCCTTAATTATAGTTCAATGATATGGCCTACTTTTGCAACTTGGATTCCATCACAAATAAAACTGGTTTAAAAAAAACTGAAAAGTAGAAAATAGCATTTTATTTAATGTTAAAAATTTGACTTTTTGAATTTAACGTCAAATTAACAGAAACCATAGATCAACATTATTCGAAGTATAATACATTAAGACATTTAATGCATGATTTTTTGTGATGTGCTTAATAATTAGGTATTAGTTTGTCCCCAACTTTTTAAAGGAAATTTTTTTAAGTAGCATAAAATATATTTTTTACTTTTTGCAGTTTATTTTTATTTATAAATTTTTTCATTAAATACTTAAAGTATCTATCTACAGTGCGGTTAAATGAATCTCTTCTTTATAAGTAATTAAAAAGATTCAAAATTTGTTTGCAAAGAATATGCAATATTTTAAACAACATACCTTTCCAGCGAAATATTTTTCTAAAAATAAATAAAATTTAAGTTTTTGCTGACCCCAAATTACACCAAGAATTCAGAAAATATTCATTACTTTCTTTTTTACTGCAGTCAATATAACCTCTCTCTGTCAAGCACCAAGCTTTATATAGCTATTTAGATGTGTTCTAAGAGCCTTTGGAGCCCTTCTTTCTCAGTATATAATAGAAGCAACTGCTACAGTTATCTTGATATCCTTGTCATTTCCAGACAGGATGTAAAATTTTTACGATCTATTGGCCGGAAAAACAACTGAGAAACAAAAACATAAAGTCTAAATACGTCAATCGAGTAAAAATATAACAGTTGGGTAGTAGGGTTTAATAATTGACTTGTATTACATTTTTAAACCGTAGTGTTTTATTTCTCGCAGTAATGTTTATATTTGTGTATTTATTGCAGTACTTTAAAATAACTATTTTTAAGATTTTCTATATATTTTTTAATTTTATTTTGCAATAATAATATCATTGTTGTAATTTATATGCGTTTCTGTATGACAGTTTAGTTTTTAAAATTCATGAGTTTTTAATTATTTTACGAGTTCTTGTTATAAATCGGATTTTGAATATTCTGAGAGCTGAATTTGTATGGAGTCCGTAGTATTTCTTTAAATTGGTTTAAATCTTATCGCGGGAATAGGCAACAATTTGGCAAATGGTTCTGATTCTGATTGTAAATTGATTACAAGTGGAGTCCCTCAAGGTTCGGTCTTCGGACCTATTTTTTTTTTATTATACTTGATATCACCGACCTAAAAATTAATGGAAACATCACTCTCTTTGCTGACGACACAAGCATAACATGGAGTGATTTTGATACGTCTTAACATTCTAACATTTCCAACGACTTTGTTATGATTAAGGGTTAGTCTGATTCCAATCTGCTTTGCTTCAATATGGATAAAACGGTGTCCTTATCTTATAAAGGGACTTTTCAACCACTTTAGCTACTAAAATGGTCTAAGCATATTGACACCTTAACTAAAAAAACTTTCTACCGCCTGCTTTGCCATTCAATCAATTTGACAAGAAATGGACGTGTCTTCTGCCAGACTCACTTATTTGTCTCTATTCAAATCCCACCTCCGCTATGACCTTCCCTTTTGGGGCTGCTGTACCACAAAGCAATTTCGTAGTAGAAACTCTAGGCATGATATATAACTTCCCATTCCTTCTACAGAATTATCAAAAAATCAATTATTTACAACGCCATAAAACTTTACAATCATCTACCAGAACATTTAAAAACAATTCCTATGTTTGCACTCCTTTGAAAATAAGCCAAAGCGTACCTCATTGAAAGACCTTTTCACTGCGTTAATGATTTTTATAATGAATAAGTCTCATTAAAATGTTTTTTACGACAATGTTATGTTCTAATAAATGCTATATTTACAATTTATGTATTTGCATTGAGCTATCGAAAAATATGATTTTTTTTTCTATTAATATTTCGTTATTTCATTGTTTTGTTTTTTTTTGTTTTAAGATAAATTTCGCTTTGTCCATAAAATTGTAAGAATTTTCCTGCGTCAATAAAGCATATTTTGGTTTGGTTATTTTGTCAAAGGCTATTTTCCAGAATTGATTCTTGGTATTCTCACAACATATACTAAACTGAGGAATACACGAAAGGAATGCGAAACTGTTGTGGCTTAAATTTCTGATCGGTATTCAAGAACTTATCTAGTTTCAGAGTTTGGATACTTGAGTTTTTTGAAAAATGATTCGATAATAAACGGGCTAAAATAATATGAGTTATTTGAGTAAATATTTTGTAGAGGTTGATAAATTATATTTTTGAAAAACTTTAAAGATTCCGAGAACCCAGGATTATTTTGTTACTTTTTTTTAACCTTACCTGAACGATCTGTGAACAAATACCGAAAAACTATGTTATTCTATTTTCAATAGTTTCATTTTTAATCACTTTGCGAGGCGTTATTAAAAATATGAACTTTACCATAATAATTAAACCCTAACTTAAAGGATTGTTGGTAAGACAAACGGGTTTATCGAAACTAATGAGAAATAATGATACCGTTAGTACAAGTAATGCTAAATTAATATACAAGTTAAGCCAAAAGTATGAAAATTGTTTTTTTGTCCATTTTTATAATTTTAACTATATCGTCGAAACAGAACCTTTACAAAGCATAATTGATTGAGTTTTATATACGTTTTATTTAAAAGGAACTTTTTTCCAAATATTAATTCCAAATAACAATGTTTCTTTTACAAATATTATTATAATGGACGCGTAGATTTAGTTCTCTGTTGGGGGAAGCTTTTCTGGGCTAACTTAATAATTTCACTAAATCAACAAAAGCACATTATTTGCACAGTGTAAATAATTGTTTACCTAGAATTTATTTTTTATGGTATAATGTATTCAGAGTATTCGAAAAACCGTGCGGTTCAACTCATAAAAATTAAAAAGTTTATGGAAACATAATAACGAATTCTTAATTGTGTTATTATTCTAGGTGGTTAAAAGTATTTAAAAAAATTATATTCAGGACCCAAGCAATTTTAGGTAAAAAATAGAGAACTTTCTTATTATAGCAAAAAAAGTTGTCTTTCATAAAGAATGAGCTTATTTTAAAGATAAGATTGATTTCAAAAAATACGTACAGGGGACGAAGCAAATACAAAAATAGAAATTTGCCAAACAAAAAAAAATATATTTTAAACTTTTGAGACAGATAAATCTTTTTTTTTTTTAAATAAGCATAATATAGGCTGTTCAGTTTTAGTTTTTTACTATCGATCTTAGCAATAAGGTATTCTACATAAAGTACATGTGCTATATCGGCAAGAACATGAAATCAAAATTTTCTGTGGTAATAAGTAGCAATTTTCTTTTGTTTTACAAATTTTTATTTTCTTGTTTCTTTCATACCACGTACTTATGCCGAATTACATATTTTTTTAATAAATCTTGTTTTTAAAATATGCGAAATTTTTCCATTTATTAACTAAAATTTCACAGACCCTTTATAATTTTTTAACATTTTCAACAACCTAATATAATAACACAATTAATAATTCATTATTATGTCTATATGAGCTTTTCTTATTTATATGAGTTGAATCTCGAGGTTTTTTTAATAATCTGTTTACATTTAAAGAATATGATGTATAAAGTAAGAAATAAAATCTACATAAACAACTCTTTATATTATGTAAATATTATCGATTGATTCTAATCGGTTTAATCAAATTATTAAGTTAGTCTAGCTTTCTCCAGCCGATAACTAACTCTGTTCTCGACAAAAGCATCACCCCGTATATTATCTTAGCATTACTACTACTAACGGCATCACTATTGTTCATTAGTTTCCAGAAATCCGTTTGTTTTACGTACCATAAAATAATGTTTAAAGTAAATTCTATTATTTCGATAATGCCCTGTATATTCATAAAATACGAAAGTATCGAACATGGATTCAAATGATTTTTTTTTAAAGAAAATAATAAATAATACAGAATTGTCGGATTTATTGAATTAAGAAAAAATGAAGGTTTCTAATTATCACCCTAAAAATATTTACCATAGTAGCTCAAAGTTATATTAGTTTATTTATAATAATTTTGCAAAAAGCAGCAAAAATCCCAACCATCCAAGATTACCCCCATAAAGGCCTGCCTTTCCACGTTTCCCTTATTATTTTCTTAGTCGATCAGAGTATAAAGGCTTTCAGTGATCTTTAACTAAACATTTGTATATTTAAAAATATAAACAAAGACTTTCTCCATAATAGGTACAATTTCTTTTTATGATATATATATATATATATATATATATATATATATATATATATATATATATATATATATATATATATATATATATATATATAATGCATTTCAGCAAGTTATCTGGTCATCATCAGATACGAGAATTAAAAGGTTGGTTAAAATAAAATTTAAAGGTAAGAAATATTTTTAAAAAATTACTAGAAGTTAGTTAATACGTAAATAACAAATATTTTACGACTTAATACCAATAAAATCCAAAAACGGAACATGTGACCACATTTACAAATATGCATTACAGTATAAACAATTATGTTAAAAAATATCTCTAAAATGTAACACGAACTTATAGAAGATAAGATCGAAATTTGCAAAATCATATAGGCGAGAGATTCTTGGGAGACCGACTACTGCCTTGTACTAAAAAAGTTGAGAAAAATGAGGCAGGCACATTTAGTTTGTAATTGACGCATGCTATATCAGGGGATTTAATTAGCTCCATTAATTTCAAAAGCTTTTAACAACTGCAATGCTTTCTGACAAAAGTGCATACTTCAGTATTGGGTCCTAGATCGAAATGATGATTTTGTAAATGTATCCAGATTATTTGTTGCGTTTAGAATAATAAACAAAATTTCTTTTTTGCCTTATTCGCAACTGAGTAAAAATACCCCAATTTTATATTGATTAAGAAAAGTATTTATGTTAAAAAAACACTGCATATCTCAACATGCATGTAGACTGGTTCATCGGCCAAATGTTTCGAGACACAATATGAGATTCCAAAAGATCAAAGCATTTGTACAACTGGTATGTGTCTATAAAAACTTAAGGTAAATGACACAATTTCTTATTTATGCGTAAGTAATATTCTTTAAATTCTGAATCGAAATTTTCCATGGACAGACTAGTTTACATGTTGAGATATATAATTTTCATAAATATAAATATTTGTCTTGAATCAATTTAAATTTATTTTTATTTAGTTCCCAAAAATCCAAAATAGTTATTTATGTTTTAAGGATCAAATATTTATTAACAGACTAGGCATCAACCGAATAAATTTTCGTATATTGCTTATATTCTTTTCATTAGAGTTCTAGGACTACTATAATGAATTTATTACGGTCTTAAGGTGAATACATTAGGTTACTCAGTCCGAAAAAATGTGTCATTTTGACACTAAAAATCACGATTAAAGTGATCTCATGACACGCGAAAAGATAAAACAAACTGTGTTTAATATTCTAAACACAACAAGTAATCTGAACACATTAAAAAAAACATTGTGGATGGCTGCACTTCCATTTTGTTTTTAAATTACACGTTAAAACACACTAACAAATTTTTGAATTTAATTATTTTCATTCTAAATGTTTCTCTCTTAAGAGATCGGAGTCCCTACAGGATGAAAGCATTTGTAGAACTACTGTTTTTATAAAAACTTAAGGTAAATGACACAAGTTTTTATGCTTAAATAATATTCTTTATATCATGATCGAAACATTCCATGAAGAGACTAAAGTCTATTCAAATCCAAGCGGCCCCTCACATAAACAAATGCACGCGTTGATCACCCATCGAGACGGGGCCGCATTAAGGATCACTCGAAATACAAATAAAAACAAAAGAGCTTTAATTTGTGGAGGAGCGAGTGTAAAAAAGAAAGGGGGTAAAACTAAAAGAGGAAATAAAAACCAATCCGTAAAACATTTATAAATAACTACTAATGATAAAAGTATACATCGACGATCACAAATCCTAATTTTGTTACGACATATTGAACTCGCATCAGTTTATACTTATATCATATTTAATTTTTCTTCAAAATATACAGTCAATTTATTAAGAAGATTTTTTTACGTTACGTTTTTTAACATGTTATTTGGTCGCCATTTTGGTCCGCTGTCTTGAATTCGTAACACAAATTTACCAACTTATCTTTTTAACTTATCACACTTGGTGCTTGCACAAAATTTGAAATTAATCTAATAAGTAGTTTTTCAGACTGGAATTTTAAAATTCGGGGTAGATTGGATAATTAGTTTTTTTAGTAATAATTTTTAAGGTTTCACTAGGCCGCCATCTTGTTCCGGCACAGTGAATGACAACGAAATGATAGACAAACCAACAAACGGACCTACAAAATTTATAATACATATTTTGTGGCATCTAGGGACGATAAAACGCGAAGATACGTTAAACCTGAGAAAATGACATTTTCAAATTACAAAAATTCTATTTAGCCGCCATTTTATTCCGCCATCTTGAATTAATACCACGGTTTTACTAGTTCATTCCTATACTACACTTAGTTATGGCAGACAGTTTGAATTCAGTTCGTTAAGTAATTTTTTTGGCTGAATATTTAAATATTTTATTAAACCACCATTTCGTTTCGCCATCTTGGATTCGTACCAAAATTTTACCAGTTGATTCCTACATAATACTTGATTTTTATGCAAAATTTGCATAAGCAATTTCTTAGTAATAATTTTTTTAACGTCGTTTTAGCGTCGGAAGTATGCTTACAAACCATTTTTCAAAAGCCATGTCTGTCGTTTAAAAAAAAATTAGGATTTTCGTCAATATTTTCCACACTAGTATTAAAACTAAAAAGAAATTGTACATACTAAAAGTATTCACACTGCACATTTATATTTTTAATATCAAGTATAATAATTTCTGATTTATGCTTATTTTTACTCGATATATTAATTGTTTTTACTTAATCGATCAAAGCTTCGAAAAAGCATTAGTTTTCGTTAACAAAACATGAGATCATGAGATCTGCATCAAAAACATCAACTTATGCCAAAGCATGAGAACTGGCAATACTGCCGCTATGCTAATCCAGCGGTGACCGTAACCTACAGACCGAATATTAGGAGGGGCTTCGTGTGGTGCATAGATATAAAGTCCACAAAACGATTTAGGTATTTAAGCAGTGGCAAAAAGGCAAAAAAATATTCATCGCAAAAATATCTTAATAAATTTTATTCTATTAGATAGAAAATGAAATAAACTAATCTGTTGCTATGTTTGTGTGTATGTATGTATGTTTCCAAAAAAACTTTATGTAGTACTCTAAATCCTTTTCGAATCCTACTAGATAAAAAAATAGCTTAACGTCAGCGAAAAAAATCTTTTTTCAATTTGTAACCCTGGATTTTCTCAAAACAAAGGTACAAGATCGCTACGCTCTTATTTAATAATAATTATTGTTACTGTTTTATTTTAAATTATTTCGATCACAAAAAGGTATCAATATTACAGCTCGTGGTCAACAGAGCGTGCAATGTAGATGCCCTAGCTCAATTAACCCGGAGAGTAGGGCGTGGGAAAACGTAAGAAGTCTTAAAGAAAGAAAAAAAGAGAGGGAAAAAAAGAAATGAGCGCCACCAATTTATAACGACTTAAATTGGAAAGCCCCTTGATCTTCGCGGCACTTGCTTCCTCTTGATACTTTAAAAGAAAAAGAGTGAGCTAAATAAAACACACAAATGAAGTTAACAAAAAAATCTATTTATCCGTTACTGTATAAAAGGAAAAAAAATATAAACAATAAGTATGTTATCAGTTACGGTATAAAGGAAAAAAGTAAACAATAAGTGTCACCAAATCCAGCAGCACCTAGCGCTCCTAACTTCAAACTAGGCCCGTGACATGGGATTAGTCCCGAGTCTTGAAGTTAAGTCCGCGGCTTGAAATTGTCTGTGACTTGCAGTTGCAATTAGCCCCTGACTGAAATTAGGACTGTGACTTACAGTTGGCCCCTGACTTGAAATTAGGACCGTGACTAACAGTTGGCCCCTGACTTGAACCCTATGAAAACAAAAATTTTCTAGAATTTTTCATAGTGATTCAAAGTCTATAACGGAAACCCAAATAATTTTAATTAATTCAAAAAAAATCCCAAAAGGTTTCTACTGATTCAAAATTAACTGAACAGTCAGAACAATAATTTAATTTTAAAAATTTGGTACTACCGGGAAGTATAAAAAAAATATATAATTAATTTCAAGACACTAATCAGAACTTTTCTTTAAATAAATTAAAACCGCAAGCAACAAAATAAAAAAAAAAACAATAAAATAATTTAAAATGAAATCACTAAAGAAAATTAGGCCCTGATGATGACCTAAAATTATTCGAAACGTTGGGTAAGAAAAATATAAGCACATTATTATAACTGACTCCAATAACTAAATTCAATTTACAATAAATAAATTTGTAACAAAATCGATTACTATAACAATTTCCCGTATAAAATAAATAGAAAATTTAGACTGACCTCGGCCAATTTAAATCGAAAAAAAATAGCAAAATCTTAGCAAAAGAAGGTTTGTATAGACCTGAAGAATAAGCGAAACGTTGTGAGAATACTTACAAAAAATATAGATATAATAAGGCAGCAATAAGAAAAATCAAAAGGCACAAATATATTTACATTTTAATATAACCAGCTTAAAAAAAAGGGTTTTATTTAACTAATTATTTTCCAGCGGCAAATCAAAATGCAAAAAAATACCATAACCTAAAAGAAAAGCAATTTACGTTATACTTAATTGTTACTGAAAACCTCTGCAAGCCATTTATTAATCTGTTTATTATCTATTAAAAATAACGAATGCAGTAATCAAATCACACTATGCAAGCTGCTTAAATATTGTGGTTTTATTTTAAAATAAAATAGAGCCAATTTACGATCCACAAAATATGGTTAATATAATAGGAAAATGAATCAAATTACTGAGGTAAAAGATGTTCGACGAAATTCAAACTAAAAATTATCTTCGCATGAGTTCGTTAGTTACACTTGCATTTAATATTTAAGATTTCAAAAAAATATATAAAAACTAGCCCCTGTTGCATCAAAAAAATAATCGTCTCACCCGAGCAAAAGTTAATTCCAAAAAAAAAATGAGAAAAAATACCAAATTACGAAAAGCAAAATTTAAGAAAAAAAAGATACCATTTTCAGAATAAATGATATTAAAGCAAATTACCTATCCAATAGGGTCACTCAGTTCCAGTCAAAAAGTGGTTTCACGTGCCAAGTACAATGGCATGGTCCAATCTTCAGGTAAAATCCTCTCTTAGAGAGATTTTCTAGCACGAAAAATAACACTCACAGTGCAAACTATAATGTTCGCGAAAAACTGATTTCCAAGATTTTCCTGGATTATTTCCTCAGACTCGCGCTGAAGACCTGTGGGTTATCTGCTGGTGACCAGAAAAGTGAAAAAATGTGTTCCCCCAGCTTCCTTTCCATCTAGAACTTTGGTCAACTAAGGTGGTGGAATACCATTGGCTAGAATATGTCAGGTGCTAACAACCTTGCCAAAAGAGCACATAGACGGAATAAAACAAGGATATGATTAACATGTTAGACAAGAAAAACGACTCTCCATTGGTTGAGAAAGATACAGGAAATAATGCAGGAATACACTTGGCAACAGCGAAAAAGAGGCCTGCGCTCTTGATATGAGGAAGTACCGGATGGAGGGTTTCGAGAATAAGTTAATATGGAAGTCTTAGCCGAATAGATCCAGAAAGTTCCGAGACGACGCAATAATAACATTGACAGAAACAACTAACCTGAAATTTAAAAGCAACGCCAAGGCGAAATGGAAATGTAAATAAACAAATAATATTTAATTAATTACTCTAGTACTAATGGAAAAGGACCACTCAGAAAAGTCAAATATTAGTCCGGAGTAGAGTACCAAAGAGTCAAAAAAATGATGTGCTAATGCAGGAGTAGTTAAATGCCATAAAAATGAAACGTAAGTTGAGTTTAATTTAAAAGAATTTTCCCCACTGTATAAACTCATTATTTAACCATAAAACAGGAATTTATTCACACAATTATTAACTATTTATTTTAGGAAATGCATCAGACGCAGACGTAACGAAATTTCAGTTTATAATAGGTTCCAAGTAATTATGCAACTATGGACAAAACAAAAGTGATCTGGGTGTCACGCAACTCTGGCCACACTCCAATCCAACAACTTTATTGGAGTAGAA
The DNA here is from genome assembly GCA_030620095.1 of Kuschelorhynchus macadamiae. Taxonomy (NCBI): domain Eukaryota; kingdom Metazoa; phylum Arthropoda; class Insecta; order Coleoptera; family Curculionidae; genus Kuschelorhynchus; species Kuschelorhynchus macadamiae. Next base: position 659,746 of record JAUTXW010004749.1, read on the forward strand.
ATTGTTTTGATCTCTCTTCTTGGGGAATTCCGAAACTCTGAAAGGCGAAGTGGCCAGGAATTTCTTATTTGTTCCGGTTCCTTTTGATTAAAATTTCTTAATTTTATTAGCGTTGTTATATCGATATTGGTACTGTTTTTGTACTTGAAATTTGTAATCTGATCTATTACCTTTGTGGTTGAATAGGCAATTTGTCGCGATTCCCGTATATTTTTTTTGAGTTATGGTTGTTAGTTAATTATTTTTTTTTTATATATTAGTGTGCCACCAGTGGTTATTGGCGTTATGATTTGATTTAAGTGGTACCATTTCTAATTGGTTTAAATTAGTTTCTAAAAGAAGTTTTTTTATTTTTTTCTTATACTAGTTTCCCTTCTTAGTCATTTCCTTCGTAGCTTATCTTACTCGACAGTTTTTATAGAAGAGTAGTTGGTTTGAACATCTTTCTCAGTGAACTTGGAAGCATAGTATGGCAAAAGACTGGGAAAATATATTTTATTTTACTTTACCTTTTATGGATATTTTTTTTTTAATTTAGCTCTGATCGTCGGTCAACTTTTCTTATAAGTTTCCCTCCTTTCCTTGGAGAGGGGGAGTTGTAACAGTTTAATTTTGTTATAAGTGCATTTCATTTAACAGTTTAATTTTGTTATAAGTGCATTTCATTGTATGATTAATTTAATATTATAATCTACTACTTTAGTATTAAGTTTAGTGATTAATATGTACGCCTTGTTGGTTTGATTTACTTAGATTTTAGTAGTTTTCTTATTAGAAGCGGTTACATTGTTCATATTTAAGCGAAATATAAATTCAACACCTTTTGCAGCAAATTTCGGTACACACAGTGTCACCTCTCGATAAGTAGTTAATTTTGTACCTATATCTGAACTCAAGATATAAAGGAATAATTTTCAGTAAATGGTATAAGTTTAGCGTTCGTTCATAGATGTCGCCAAAAAAAAATCAGTTCAAATATAATTGTTGGATTTATTTAATTTTGCCGAATTTAAAAATTATATACTGTATAAGAAAAACTTCAAATAGCACTTTAGACAAACTATTTATTTCACATATATTTTACAGAGTAGATATAAATTAAATTTTATTAATTTTGAAAACCTGTTTTCGAGTCCTTTATACAAGTCTTGGGATTTTCGTTTTCCTTGGCTAGATATAGCTTCTGTCGCTGTAAAAAAAAACCAAATCATTAGTCGATATTATGTATTAATATTGAACTGTAAATACTTGTATTAAAAAAAAAGGTTGCCTTGATAAATATTTCTTTTCAGATATACATAGGATTATTTTTAGACTATAGGTACTATATTTACACCACTTCATACTTTCTCTTAAATCTACATTTTATTATTCGTGTTCCCTTTTGCTGTGAATATGTAACATATAAAGGTATTTTCATTTAAGTTAGACATAAATAAACCAAAGGTATTTCTCGATTCAATAATAATATTCTTACCTTTTTTTTTCTGAGACTATATAAACTACAGCCTTCTTATAATTTCTATCAATGTTTGATATTCCGAAATTCACAACATCAAACATTCATAGAAATTATAAGAAGGCTGTAGTTTATACAGTCTCAGAAAAAAAAAAGGTAAGAATATTAATATTGAATCGAGAAATACCTTTGGTTTATTTATGTCTAACTTAAATGAAAATACCTTTATATGTTACATATTCACAGCAAAAGGGAACACGAATAATAAAATGTAGATTTAAGAGAAAGTATGAAGTGGTGTAAATATAGTATCTATAGTCTACAAATAATCCTATGTATATCTGAAAAGAAATATTTATCAAGGCAACCTTTTTTTTTAATACAAGTATTTACAGTTCAATATTAATACATAATATCGACTTTATATCAAAGAATTTATTGGGGTACTAATGATTTGGTTTTTTTTTTACAGCGACAGAAGCTATATCTAGCCAAGGAAAACGAAAATCCCAAGACTTTTATAAAGGACTCGAAAACAGGTTTTCAAAATTAATAAAATTTAATTTATATCTACTCTGTAAAATATATGGGAAATAAATAGTTTGTCTAAAGTGCTATTTGAAGTTTTTCTTATACAGTATATAATTATTAAATTCGGCAAAATTAAATAAATCCAATAATTATATTTGAACTGATTTTTTTTTTGGCGACATCTGTGAACGAACGCTAAACTTATACCATTTACTGAAAATTATTCCTTTATATCTCGAGTTCAGATATAGGTACAAAATTAACTACTTATCGAGAGGTGACACTGTGTGTACCGAAATTTGCTGCAAAAGGTGTTGAATTTATATTTCGCTTAAATGTGAACAATGTAACCGCTTCTAATAAGAAAACTACTCAAATCTAAGTAAATCAAACCAGCAAGGCGTACATATTAATCACTAAACTTAATACTAAAATAGTAGATTATAATATTAAATTAATCATACAATGAAATGCACTTATAACAAAATTAAACTGTTAAATGAAATGCACTTAGAACAAAATTAAACTGTTACAAATTATTATGCGAATTATAAATCAAGGGCGATAAACCACAGAGTGCAGTTCGGACCTGTTCACCACCCGCGTTCCCATAGTGTCCGCCGATAGGAAGCCGAGAACGGCTTAACCGGCTTCGATCACGCGTTGATCATTGTTTTGAGGGAGGGCCGCTTTGACTTGAATAGAATTTAGTCTACATATTGAGATATGTAATTTTCATAAGTATAAATACTTATTTCAATCAATTTAAAGATAGATTCGGTTGCGAAAAAATGAAAAAATAATTTTTTTATCGACGTGATGGTGTGAATCAAAAATAATGGTTTACAAAGGGAAAATAATTCATGATATTTAGTGCCGCTTTGTCCAATATAGGCCATTTTACATGACAAGTGAGAACAATTTAATATGTATACCTCTGATCTTTGAGTACCTGGTATTTTATCCGTTACCGTTGTCATGACAGTTCAATTCAAAAGAGTGCGTAGGCGTAAACTAACAGAAGTAGGGGCTAATCGAACATTTGGTATGCTACACGCTGACTTAAATCACAACCAAGTTGCAAATAGATTTTCATTGTCCGGAAGCATCATTAACAGGTCACGTTGAAGATTTAGGAAACTGTCAGCGTGTCCTAACGGCGGCGCGGCTATCGGACAACTGAAGCATAAAACGGATTTTTTACCGTATTTACTCAAAGAGAAACTTTGTCTACTTGAAGCCAGCTAAGAGTAAGATGTGGAGAACTATAGTTTACAAGTTTTGAGTACGATCATCTAAAGATATATAAGCAAAAAGAATTTATAAACCAAACGACTTTCGGTACGTGTTTAGATTTTAAAGATATGGAAGACGTGCTATGTTGCGTATCGTTTTAAAGGAAAAACTATAATGATCTGAGAAAATAACATGACTGAATAACACTATCAGAGGCATGTACCTAGTTCAAAATATCAAACTTATCGTTCCAGAGGGAATTGCCGATAATATAAAAACTTAACTAAAATAAACTGCATTGAAAATGCACAGCAATATTTTCTAGATTTAGTTTTTATGAAGCAAAATAGAGCACAAATTCCATCCTACTGTTGAAAGGTAGACTATTAGACAGAGAAGTTATAAGATCCTGAAAATAGGTATTATACCATAACTTTTAGGATGCAGTTTATGTAAAAATGACAAAAAAAGAACAACAGTTAAGATAATTAAACGCACCAAAAGCTAATCTTAAGGACTAAAAATTAGATTTTCTATACCAACCTATTTTATGATATAGTACAACTTACATTGGGTTTCCACTTGTATTAGTTTAGAAACAGATTAAAAAATATCAAGGAACAATTTATGATATTGGACGCAAATACAAATAAATAATTTTTTACTAATATATAATTTTTTTTTGTTCATGAATTACGGCGGAGCCCCTTCATTGTGTGGGGTACTGAGGCAGTTGCCCTTTGCAGCCAATTACTAATTCGGTCTCGTTATGTATGCCTCATATGGACGGTTTTTGTGAATTTCTTATGTTGATTTTTAGGATAAAATAAACTATTTTATAGACATAATATCCAGGATGTCCATAGTAAAATACATATTTTTTGATATTTTCTGCACGCCTTGTACAAATTAACCATAATCTAACGCACATACTTTACCAATACTAAAAGTTTTATATCAATATTTTTTTAATTTTTTACCAAAACAGATTATTTTAGGAAAAGACCCGGTAAAACCAGGGACTACATGTTTCCTATTTATTACGTATATTATTTTTTAATAATCCCTGTTAAACATGAACCTGAAAAGTTCGATATTCCTCACAAACATGCAAGTTGTCATGATAAAAAACTTAACGACTCTTTCTGATATTTCATGAGTTTAAAGGAAAAATATCCCAGTTTTTAAGATACATAAAAACTGTATGTATAAAATTTCATGCTCGGCAACTTGACATTATATGTATATAAGAAAAACAAGACTATGAATATATTATAAACAGACTTGATTTTCCCTTCCTTTTTTATGACATACATCTTGAAAGGGTTTCTTTTTATAGCTGTTTGGTTCCTGTTTATTGATGTTTTTTTTTTTGATATTTTAAAATTCAAGTTATTTCCTCAAATATCTATAAGGGACCAATAAAATTAAACTTATTGTTTCCTTTGTTTTATACATATCACTTTGTTATTTTAAGATAAAATATGATTATTAACTAAAGTCATTTGTTTTGTTTAATGTTATTGTAAACCAAAAAAAAGTAATTTTTTAAAACTTAAATGATTACGAAAATTAATTTAAAAAAAACGTGTTTGTATTTTGAACGGGTCTACAAGCATTATTTTGAAATATAAAAAAATATTAAATACAAAATTTCGGATTTTATCTTTACCATCAGAATTTCCTATAAAATAAACATGCTATAAAACAGAAAAAATGAGTTTTGACTTTAGTATTTTAAATGAGTCACCCTGTTAACTATGAAAGGAGTATCTTGTCATTGATAATCAACAGGAAGAGACACATTTAATGAAAATAAAAATATAGTGTTCAAAGTGTGAAGTGTTTATATTTTTAACATAAAATGGCGGTTTACATAAAGCCAAGGAAAAACTATTGTATTTAACATTTTTAAAGTATAGCTTATTCAAAACATAAACTGAAATTATGTACATATAACTAAATAACTATTTATGGAAGTTAAAATGCTTTATTTTCCTCAAAAAGGAGGACATGAAAACGCCTTTAGAAGTTTTTTGATAATAGATTTTGTTTTTGAGAAAATTAATGGTAAATATGTAAAACAATGCGTAATTTTTACAAATTGTTAATTGTATTTGCAGGGTTTTTAAGTTACCTTCTAAAGTTGAAATTTCATAATTTCTTGTTTTCGAAGCTTGTATTGATTTTGTACCCTGTATATAAAATGGCACTTTTTAAATCAATCTTATTGTTCAGGTAAGCAAAACTTTTTATGAGAAAGTGATATCACAAACAAAAAAGTTGTCCATATGTTACCCAAATCCATGCACACGCTGTATATATTTTTCAGTCAAATTTCAAGAGTAACATTTTTTGCTTCTTACTTCGCTCATAAAGGGAAAATTTTGTAATCGTGGAAAATTTATCCTCCGAGATTTTTTCAGATCTTTACATTTCAGGGTCTCTAGATACCAAAAAAAAAACCTGTTTCCTCAATTCAGTCGATCTATCTGTCTGTCTGCGTGTCGGTCTGCCTGTTCGCAGCATAGCTAAAAAACTACTATTGACTTCAAATTTGGTTCAAAAATAAAATCCAACATGACAAAACGAATCGAAGATGGCTAACAAAATGAAGGGTTAGTAAAATATTTAAAAATTCAGCCTAAAAACTACTTGTGGACTGATTTTAAATTATGTGCCCAAAATAATTGTGGTATACAGGTGAGCTAGTAAAACTGTGGTACTAATTCAAGAGGGCGGCTAGATATAATACATATTTGTAATCGTGAAAAAAATCAACTTCTCAGGTTTTACATATCTTCACGATTTAGCGTCCCTAGATGCCAAAAAATATATGTTATCAATTCTGTCGGTTTGGCTGTCTGTCTGTCAGTTCACGGCATAGCTAAAAAACTACTTATCACAGTGACTACAAATTTTAGTCAAAAATTAAGGGTCATATGGAGATGACATGGTAATATTTTGGTAAAAATCCTATATGCCGGAATAAGATGGCGGCCTAGAGAAACGTAAAAAAAAATATTACTGAAAAAACTAAATTATTCAATTTACCTTAAATTTTACACAAAAATCAAGTGTTATATAGGGATGAACTGGTAAGATTTTGGTAAAAATATAAGATAGCAGAACAAAATGGCGGCCTTATAAAATATTTAAAAAAGCAACCTGAAAACACTACTTATTAGATTTATTTAAAATTTTGTGCAAGTAATTAGTGTGATATAGAGATAAACTGGTAAATTTGGGGTACAAATTCGAGACAGCCAAACAAAATGGGCAGCCAAATAAAATTGATTTTAAATAAGTGAAAATACAAATTTTAATTTGTTAACTGTCACTTATTTTATTTTGGCACTAGGCGTGACTGGCGTTTCGTACTACTAGTACATTTTCAAAAATAAAATAAGTGAGAGTTAACAAAGTAAATCTGGTGTTTTCATTTGTTTGTGTCAATGTACTGTCACAAAGTAACGACGACTCCATTAAATCTTTGATTTAAATTTTGCAGAAAAATTAAATGTGACAACATGACGTAACAAAATGGCGGTGTGTGATATTATAAAAACTACTTATTGAACTTGTTTTAAATTATGCCCAACAATCAAGTGTGGCATAGTTAGAAACTCGTAAAATATTTGTAGGTATCCAGTATTATGTAACAAAATGGCGACGAATAAAAATGTTTAAAAAGATAATTTATATGTGTTACTAAATGACTATGTACTGAACTAAATTTGGTCACACTTCACTATTCCTAATAATAGGAAAGATTCACAACGAGAGATGTTCTGGGTAAAGGAAATTTACCGATTTTTTTATATAGGTTTAATTTTTGGTGGTATAGACACAATCCTTAAACTTTAGAATTCAATAGTTTTTCTTATTAAAAAGTTAACATTATGCTTGTAAGACTACGTTTGAAGAGCAAGTTATAAATAATTCGCGTCAAAATGCATTTTTAACCATGTCTAGCGCCCCTTTTGTTCTAACAAAACGTCTGATATTACTTTTTGTGATGTTAATTATCACCCCTCAAAAAATTAGTCATTTTAAAATGACGCCAAATCAGATTTTTTTTATAATTTAAACGTACACCCCGCATTGTTGTTCTATCGGCTAGCTGTCAGACGATGGTTGCCGTCACTCTCAGGGTACAATATTCTTATTTATAAATGAGGTAAATAAAATGTTCACCGACTCTTAGACTAAACGTTTAAAGGCGTTCGTGGTAAGGTTGTTACTTTAACACTTTCGTTTAGTGCAAGATGCCTGGATCGCGACAGCGAAAACGATTTTGTTTTTTTTTTGTTAAATCGCAGCTCAATTATTATTTTTTTTACTATTAAGGTCTACTCAAAAGAACGCTGGCCCGCGAGAGTTTATTTTGCATTTACTGAAGGTATTTCTCGATTCCGAATCAGGTATCTAATTAAATGTGCCGCAGAAATTACTGCTTAATGTTGTGAATTAAATCGTCGGTAACTTTTATTAAACTACTCGTCAAAAAGAACGTCAATATGTTTTTTTGACATGATATTTAAAAGTCAGTCGTCGACATTTCCGATTTTAATACGTTTTTTGGATTCTAATAGTTTGATTCATTTAGAATCAGCAGATGGAATGTTTTTCTCAGATTAGGTTTTTTTAGCAGGGTGGTAAAGGAAAGTAAAAAAATTTAAATTTTCAACAAGGTGTTTTTGATTAAAGAAAGGTTTTGCTTGCTGTGATGTATTGTTAATTTAAATCCTTAGTCAATATCTCGGAAAGTTTTTGTGTAGTAATCAGCAGATGGAATGCTTTTCTCAGATTAGGTTTTTTTAGCAGGGTGGTAAAGAAAAGTAAAATATTTAAATTTTCAACAAGGTGTTTTTGATTAAAGAAAGGTTTTGTTGCTGTGATGTATTGTTAATTTAAAGCCTTAGTCAATATCTCGGAAAGTTTTTGGCAGTGTCTTGTTTAGTTACTTGTAATAACAAACATGGCGTTATTTTTTCTGACATCTACTAATTCTGCCCAAAAATGATGAAATGTGCATATTTCTAATTGTATTTTGCTACTAGAGAGTAATTTTTAAACTTAATTTATTAAGAGTGTCCCAAAATGGGGTTCGATCGAAATAAGGTCATGTATAAGTATAAAATATGAAGTATTTGATATATTTCATTCAAGGTCTTTCTTTGAAATACAAACAGACATTGTTGTAAGGTACAGAGTGTCCCACATTTTACTGTATGGAGTGGGGTCTCGGTGCGTAATGTAATGTAAAATAACATTAAAAAGCCTAATCACGTGATTTATCGAACTTTTAAAATTTGAAAATTTTAACTGTATTGGTTGAAAGGTTTTTAACTTAATACCTTTCCACTTAGGTAACAAACTTAAATTATAAATGCAGTTTTATTCATAAATCGTTAGAAGACGAATTTGTTCAATTGTTTTCATAGGTTACCTATAACTCAGGATTTGTTTCGTTATTTCAATAGTTTAATAAAAATGTCTCATTTATGTTTTCATCTGCAAAAAGCGGTTTAAAATAAAAAAAATAATTAAGTAAATGCATGTAGACGATGAATTTATCTAATATAGAGAGTTTAATTTAGATATGCTTACGTTCGGTTAGGTGAAATGCGTTAGGTTAAGAAAAATGTGATGTTAACTGTTAATATTAAAATTTAGTATATAAATAAAAAACAAAAAACAAGCAACTTATTGATTTATGATTTTTCAATTTTTTTAGAAAAAAAAATGCGTGTTATACCGTTTAAAAAAAATTAAAATGGATAGATAGATACGAGAAATGACGTGGTAAGCAAAAATCTTTCAATCAGTCTCATTTTATGGATTTTTACTGTTCACACTGTATTCTATCTGAGACTCTACGCCATTCATACAACAGAATTTCGGAGACCCTGTACCTTATACTACTTATAGTATGTATTCTAAAGTAAAACTATTAATGGAACTAATCAAATATTTGGGAATATTACACTTACATTTGACTTTATACGACCCCATTTTGAGAGATTCTGTATACGTTTAAAGATTCCGCTTATAAATTACGTCCTTAAAATGAACCACAGTTATCATGAAGAATAAAACAGGTGTGACATTAACCAATTATAAATTTGCACGTTTTATCACTTTTGCCTAATATCTGCTGTGTTCTTCAGAAAAAATAACGCAATTTTTGTCATAAGGCAGCAAACAAAAAACTGCCAAAAATATCCGGAGATATTGACTTGGGCTTCAAAATGCTAATTATATATATAATAACGAGGAATATGTTTCTTTAAGAAAATATACGAAAATATTAATTTTTCATGTTACCTTCTTTACCACCCTGTACAAAGATAAAAACATATTAGAAAAGCATTCCCCACCGCTGCCGCGCTGGTTTACATCAAACAAACTTTGAACGCCTGACATTTAAATATCTTGTCAAAAAAACCTTTTGCGGTTCTTTTTACGTGCCGTTTATTATATAGACAACATTTTAGGAAGTTTACGAAATATGTTTGTACTATATTATATATTAAATTACGATTTTAGATAATTTTCCTAAATGCGAGTTGATCAATGTAATTAAAGCTATTTCGCAAATCCCATCAGCAGCTACAACGTTGTGACGCTATACTGTACTAATATTTGTTTGGGGAAGCAAAACCCGTTAACGAAAAGAAGTAAAATCGCTTTAGCTTGGCTCAAATATTTACCCTGCTTTTTCGCGCCAGAAACTTTCAATAGTTTCTCATCATACATAGAGCTAATACCCAAACATCGATGTAGGAAATTAATTTTCTCGCGATAGGCGAAAGAATTTTCCACTGAATTAATTTGTAAAAGGTTTATTATTTAGAAACTAGATATATTTAATAAGCAATTGAAGTTTAATGAATTTATATTTTAAGCGTACGTCTCAAAAAGTTAGAGATGATATATTACAACTGTAGCAATAAGGTAGTACGATCAGCCAAACAGCACGTTCACATTTTTCGGTCTCGCGGTACCGTAAGAATTAGATACATTTCGGATTAAGTCTAATAACTTGCTCATATGTTCTCAATCTTACCATTATTTAATTTCTGATTGGATAGTAACGTATGTTTTTAAATTATTGGTGCAGTGGTTAACTGAAAATTAAGTTTGCTTTAATTTTCGGTCTTTTAAGAATGCGCCTAATGATTCGACAATCATTAGGTTTATTAAGGGATCTGGACTGTGTCAAATTGAAATTACTGTCCGACGTTTCGCCTTCGATTGCACAATGCATCTTCAGGAGTCTTTACTCCACGTGATCTGAACACTCAATAAGGTCGAAAGTGAATCCCTTTCATCGGGCTTTTATACCCAACTTGTGATCGTCGAACGTGACCCTGTGTTAAGATTGGTTTTCACATATAACGTAGACCGTAACCCTTAAAATTTCAATAGATTCTCGAATTTTTCCCGGAGCTGATAATAGAACCTTGGTTGATTTTACATTTATAATATGGCCAGTGATATACTGGTGTTCACCTACACCGGATTAAACCATTTGTTCCTTTTTAATACATCTTTTCTGTTCCTTAAGTCTAATTGATAATGGGGGTCCTGTTTCTCCCACATAAGTAGATATCAAATACGGGAACTGGTTCACCCCCCACCACTACTCCTGACCTTGAGAGCCCAGGTGTGCTGTGTAGTTTGGCCTTGAGGCGATGTGACGTCATATGACCTTGAGCGCGCATCACGCGGCTTCGAGGCCATGTGACGTCACATGAACTTGAGCGTGCACCAAACTTTTCGTTCTTTGATTTGGGAACCCAGGTGTGCTGTATCGTTTGGCCTTGAGGATTTTTAACATCATATAACCTTGAGCGTGTATAAAACTTTTCGTCGTTGCATATTGTTTGGCCTTGGGGGTGTGCGACGACAGAGGGTCTCGAGTGTTAAAAGCTATTAAAGCCAGGTATTCTACCCATAAAATTGAAGAGAGGCACTCTGTGCGGTCACAAGGGATTTCATCATTAAGTTAATGTTTGGTATATTCATTCTCGGGCACTAATACTGGCAGATCATTATTTAAATTTGGGTGTTTAGAATAAACAAAATTTGGAAATATTTACTTAAGACATTTTAATAATTATTGTATCAAATAGGGATGTAAAAATTAAATGTACCAAGCAATAGCGGATCAATATTTAAATTTGGGTGTTTAGAATAAACAAAGTTTAGAAATATTTGCTTAATTTGGTATTATTTTCTTCTTTTAAATTTGGGTGTTTTAGAATAATTAAAAGTTAACGTTTGACATATTCTTTCTCGGGCACTAATACTGGCAGATCATTATTTAAATTTGGGTGTTTAGAATAAACAAAATTTAGAAATATTTACTTAAGACATTTTAATAATTATTGTATCAAATAGGGATGTAAAAAATTAAATGTACCAAGCAATAGCAGAGCAATATTTAAATTTGTGTGTTTAGAATAAACAAAATTTAGAAATATTTATTTAGAATAAACAAAATTTAGAAATGTTTACTTAAAACATTTTAATAATTATTTTATCAAATAGGGATGTAACAATTAATTGTAGCAAGCAATAGCGGATCAATATTTAAATTTGGGTGTTTAGAATAAAACAAAGTTTAGAAATATTTGTTTAATTTGGTATTATTGTCTTCTTTTAAATAAAACTCAATATGTCTTCATAAAACAACGCATTATTAATACAAAATACATAATAAGAATAATAATAATAATAATAATAATAATAATAATAACTATTCTAAACAATAATATTAATAATAATAATAATAACTATTCTAAATACCTATTCTAACATGCTTGTATCGTTTAATATTAATATATAACCATCATCTTGCGGTATATAGATGGGTGATGGATTGCCCCCATCATCATTACACCCATTGCCCCCATTAGTCAGATCCCCATTGCCCCCATTAGTCAGATGGCTGTCCAAACCAACTTGTGCATTATCCACATAAACATTGCCCCCATCAACTGGAGGATTGTCCTCCTCTGAATCTGTGTCGGACTCATCGCCCATATGTTCTAATGTCATCATATCATTGATGGTGTGCTAGAACAATATAATAGAAATTACAATCAAATTTAATTATGTCATAATCATCTAATTATCTTATTAATAGATGCGTAGCGTGACACAAAGGGGTAGATTATACTAAAAGTTGTACCATTGCTGTAAAAATACGTTTTATTTGGTGGAACATAAATATTTTTCTTAAATCAAACCAGTTTCACACTATGATAAAAAAGAAAGGTTTTGTAGTAAATTAAAATTTCACAGAAATGTATCACAAAACAATTCGCTACACATTTCCTTTCTACATTTCAATTGTGTGGGGAATGTGGTATCATCCATACATTCTTACACTACTACTACTAAAACAATTGATTTAAAAAATTAGGTCTTGGAGATTTTTCTTCAAAATAAAGCATCAAGCTATGGACTTTTGACATAAACTAAGAAGCAAAAAAATGCAATAATAAAAGAAAAACATTTATTATACAGGGTCTTTCCTAATAAGTGTCCGATATTTACAGGATAATTCCTCCAAAAGTTCCCAAAGAAAAAATAAAATCTCATTTTTTCTTCAAAATAAAGCATCAAGCTATGGACTTTTGACAGCAAAAAAAATGCAATAATAAAAGAAAAACATAAGTTGGTTGTGGAATTATAGTTAATTTTGCTTGCGGTCACCTATCCACATAAACAATATAAAAAATTATTTCCTTTCTACGTTTCAATTGTGTGGGGAATGTGGTATCCTCCATACATTCTTACGCTACTACTAAAACAATTGATTTAAAAAATTAGGTCTTGGAGATAATAAGTAAACAAAGTGACATATCAGCTATAATAGAAATTCGTTTATTATACAGGGTCTTTCCTAATAAGGTAGAAATTAAGGTTATGTATTTTTTAGCAAATGTATGTCCTCAGCAAACAGCGTCTTGTGCAGCTGTTGGTTCAGATTATTTTATGAAATTTTAACCACAAGTTAAGAAGACTACCTCCTAACGATATACGGTGCCGAGAAGATTCAAATTTATTTACGGTGTCTCAGATCATTGGACATTTTATAAAATTTTCAATTCGCAATATCCAAGTTTTTTAAATGGATCACCCTGTATTTGATATTTTTTTCTGAAAGAGGCTTAAAAATCTTTGTTATTATCAAACTTTTGGACTGGAGTAAGTTTGGTTAAATCACAATATTTTCACCCAAAGAATCTGCAGTTATGCTGTGTACCTTTAATTAGCGAAAACCCTGTATAATAATTAACCTGTCCTATATATTTTTTTTCTGAAGGAGGCTTAAAGTACCTATCCACTGATATATACATGCCCTATATCTAAATCTAATAGTTAACGAAATACATAGAAATATATGAAAATTTACAACTAATTAATGCTGACTATAATGTAAAGCCTTAAATCTATAAAGATAATTAAAAGAACGCTTCAAGGATTTTTAATTTTCCAATATCCAAGTTAATTGGGTCATATATGTATATATACAGGGTGTTCAGCTAAGGGTGGTTTTCGGCCATATCTCCGAAAGTATTTGCCCTAAGTTATTGGGGAAAAAATCGAATAAGTAAATCGCCAAAAATAAAAAAGCTGGAAAATTATTTTCGACGCGCAACAACAACCGTAAAAATAAAAAACACGGTTTTTTTAAATAGTTCCAATTAATCCTTATCGAAATTATTTTTTGTGATCTAATAATTCTGCATTATACAGGGTTTTTCCTAATAAGGTAGAAATTAAAGTTATGTATTTTTTAGCAAATGTATGTCCTCAGCAAACAGCGTCTTGTGCAGCTGTTGGTTCAGATCATTTTATGAAATTTTAACCACATGTTAAGAAGACTACCTCCTAACGATATATGGTGCCGAGAAGATTCAAATTTATACAAGGTGTCTCAGATCATTGGACATTTTATAAAATTTTCAATTCGCAATATCCAGGTTTTTTAAAGGGATCACCCGGTATTTGATATTTTTTTCTGAAAGAGGCTTAAAGTACCTATTATCGGGAAAAAATCGAATAAGTAAATCGCCAAAAATAAAAAAGCTGGAAAATTATTTTCGACGCGCAACAACAACCGTAAAAATAAAAAACACGGTTTTTTTAAATAGTTCCAATTAATCCTTATCGAAATTATTTTTTGTGATCTAATAATTCCGCATTATACAGGGTTTTTCCTAATAAGGTAGAAATTAAAGTTATGTATTTTTTAGCAAATGTATGTCCTCAGCAAACAGCGTCTTGTGCAGCTGTTGGTTCAGATCATTTTATGAAATGAGAGATATCAAAACGCGGTTTTCTCCAGAATTTAGGTAATTTTTCCCTCTTTAAACTAACTCTGTTGAAAGCATACTGTTCCGTTTGGTTTTTTCGAGAAAATCTCTAAAAATTGAATTTTGTTTAAACAACGCCCTCTAGTAGGTGTACCAACAACTATCGAGCGTCAAAAATGACAACAATTATAAGAGCATTAAATGCTCTTTCAAACAAATACCCACTTGAATACCATTAAATAAAAGATGTAGGAGGCAGAGCACTTTGAAAATTGATTTATTTATTATCTTCCCCCACCCTTATTATCGGAAATATGACAAATCGCCTTAAACAAAACTGACGCAGATTTGGTTGGAGTTTTTGTTGCTCTTATTAAAATGTTACCTCATATTGGGTATTTTCAAATAAAAAGTTGTTTTTTTATTTTCTATTGCAGGTACGCCGTCTTGTGGTAGTTTTACAAACTTGGAAATATTTTCCAACAATTTCTCTTGGCCACTTAAGTAACGAAAAAAAATTTTTTTGGGAGGCTGTAGCATCCATAGTCTGAGAAAAGCTAATATATGTAGCTTTCCGATATATCCAAAATTATGTCTTGAAAGTGAACTGGGATACGAATTTCATCGGAATTTTGGAATTTAGGTGATCCGTAGGGTTTATATGTATGTTCTTGCAGGCTTATGATAGAATTATTGAAAATAGGTTCAGTAAAAACCTCAATTTTTTCACTACTTGTCATCATGTTCGTTGGCTTCGTACTTTCAAGCCGATGGATTGAAGAAATCTACGATCTTTGGCAGAGAGACGTTGATATCCTTTTGGTCCGACGTCGTGATCGTGAATGAGCTCTGTTTTAGCGACATGTTTCTTTTTATTAGGTTTCGTTATTGTTTGACATATCGGAGAAAACATGTACGGTCGGCGGTTGTAACAAAAACCCATCGTTAGACTAGTTTTTTTAGCTCCAGTTTAATAATAATCTTCTCGTCGTTGAAATCGATAAGATCACCGTTGTCGTCCAAGATGCGTAGAGTAATGTTGTCAATGAACTGACGTCCTTCAGGCTTCAACGGCAAATAAATAAGGTTTGTGGGTTCTTTCGTTATCTTATAACCAGGTTCAACATCAATATCAAATTCAAATAAAATATGACATTCTTGTGAGTTCAGGTATGCTCCAGAGATAATATTACAATCAACACGTATTATGCGTACTTTCATAATGTCTACTTGAGAGGTTGATTCATGTTTTTTGTTGTCCGTTGTTAACAATATACGATCAAATCCCAACATCCGACCAATGCAGTTTTCTCCTGTAAAATCCATAATGTATTTTGTTTTTATTTCACATTTCAATGTGTTATTATTGGGTGTTAATGAAAATATTTTATCATCATTATCTCTCGTGGATAGTTGTAGGGCAGTTTTCATTGCTTTTTCAATCTCGTGCACTTCATATACTCCGGGGGGAATTGTTAACTTTATAGATGGTGAAGTTTTGTCATTTTTTTTCTTATATGCAAATGAATTATTGCTTTCATCAATATTAAAAATAGAATTATATGTGTAAAATCCAACAAGTGCAAGCCCATATTTATTGACTGTACTGAGTTCTAATGGTGGGTAAAAATCTGTACTTAACACGCTCGAGCGTCCTGTTAATGTGAATGTGTACGACATGACTGATAAAAAATCTACTGTTTTTAGCTTTTATTGTTGTCGACAGCAGTTTATATTGCTATAGGTTGTACACCGTTTACTTGGTTTTGAAATTTTAAACCAATTTTTTTCTGTTATTTTTACATCACTTATTTTACAGGAACAGCAAAACAATCTCCTAGGCGCTGGTCCATCACATTCATCTCCATTCAGATTCTGGTAATTATGATGGTCCGTACAATACTGATACTTTAACATGTCTATGTCACATTTCATGTGTTCTGGTAATTTATCCCAAACAAGTGCGATTTCATTTGGGGAACAAGCAATCATTACCTCCTTGGGTATGTTTTCTAACTCTTTAGAAGTCATTTTTAATAAACTACCGGAACGATAATAGGCTTTTAACGAAGACGCCATCTTTTTATAACTATCCCGATCCATTTGGGGGGTATAAGACATATTGACTTTTACGATTGAGAGAGAAACTTTAAGCATAAATGACCGCACCAGACTGTCCCAAATTTTTGTTGTCGATCGTATGTATAGTAAATTTCCTTTGCTGCTTCCCCACCCATTCGCAGATATCGAACCAGTTCAGTTGGTGGTGGTAAATCACCAAAGCTGTCGTAATATGTAACTTCTGAATCATTCTTTCGATACGCCACCCAATGTGTTCCAAATCCCATTATACTGTCCAAATTAAGAATACCAGATTCATAACGTCGAGGGACCTCGTCGAGGAAGTGAATCTCGCATAAATACACCTCTAAAGTATGGTACTTGTAGCTGTAATGCATACCTTTCTAGATCAATATTCGATAATGGCCTTCGAGGAAGGCATTTTACTAGTTTTTTGAATGGTTCATAAAAAGCCCTAAACCTGTCCTATATGGTTTCAAATACATTCCACCTCCATTCGATTTTAGCTGTAACTCACCACCAGTTTTTTGGGTAGTGACATTTTTTGCTGTTTTTACTGCACCCACTACCCCTGCAACACCACCTGCTAAGGATCCTAATGCTGAGAGCCCAGCAAATATTGGTATCAAAGGTAATAAGCCACCAACCTTTGGAACAGGTATAATTCTAGGTATGCGTATCTTCCGCTTACCACCACGGGCTTTTAATAATTTCCTTGCCGCAGCCACTGCTATTCTAGATGCGTTAAATATGTCTTTTTCAGCAAATTTCTTACCACCAGCCTTAGCTAATTCAGCTCGAATGGGTTGTCGCAATGTCGATCCAAAAGTAAACTTGGACACTCTTTTGTTTTTACATGTACGTTTCCCTTTCACAAATCGTCGTCGCTTTCCTTTGGAGCTCTTTATTTTAGCTGAATGCGTTGAAACACCCATACCGAAACGTTGTTTCGCCTTCATAATATTTGTTACCAACCAAGCAGATATTTTTTCACCTGCACTAGCGTCTTTTGATTTTACTCTCTCCCAAGCACGTTGTTCAAGATCGTAATCAGCTTGATGGCGTGAACTTAGGTTATTTTCGGTTTTTGAATATGCTATATCGTGTTTCTTACACGCTGCATCTAATGGGTTAATTCCCAAATCACCTCTCGCTAATCGCTTTGTAAGTTTGGTGCCTGGCCCACAATATTGATAACCGGGAAGGTGTAACTCAAACGGTAGTTTATTAATTATAGAATTCACTATACCACACCCAGTCTTACTCGAATATCGAGAGCGTCCACTTCGTTTGATGGTCTGCATCTGAATGAGTAGTTAAAGCCGTGTGTACGATATAAAATATTTTTTTTCACTATAATGCGTATTGTTAAGCTGAAACAGAAGCTAGAAATAGATAATCTCGATGAGAAGGTTGGATCTGGACATGTAGGGAAAAATGTGAGACGTCGGCATGGTCCTTTGTTGCCATTATCAATTCGTGGATTGCTAATAGGACCTTCTAATTGTGGAAAAACCAATGTTATGATTACCTTGCTTACACACCCTTTAGGATTGCGCTTTGAAAATGTCTACGTATATTCAAAGTCGCTGTATCAACCCAAATACGAATATCTCAGGAAAATTTTCACGCCGATTAAGGGTCTTGGTTATTATACTTTTAGCGATACAACAAATATCGTGGAGCCATCCGATGCCAAACCAAATTCAATTTTCATATTTGACGACGTAATGTGTGAAAAACAGGATGTTATACGATCATATTTTAGTATGGGACGACATAAAAATGTAGATAGTTTCTACCTAGCACAAACCTATTCCCGAGTTCCCAAGCAATTAGTACGTGACAACGCCAATTTAATTATAATGTTTAAACAAGACGAAATGAATTTACGACATATTTTTTCGGATCATGTATCGCCAGATCTGACTTTTACACAATTTCAAGAGATGTGTGCTAAATGTTGGAATGACAAGTATGGGTTCCTCGTTATTGATAAGGATAGCGATTTAAATTCGGGAAGATATCGCAAGGGGTTCGATAACTATATATACACAGAGTAAGATCAGTGAATTCGCATTACATAGTTGCGTGATACTCTGGCAACATCACCTTCATGATTAATAATGATATAGATCTGAAACGTCAATTGATTGGGGTTACAGATGCCGTTCGAAAAAAGTTTAAACAAATTAGAGCTGCTAATGTACAAGATAAATTTGAATTGGACAAATTTTATGAGCCGATTGCTAAGCCTTTGACTTCTATATCCGATGCAGTAACACAAAAGTCTCGTAAACATATACAATCACAACCGAAAAGTTTAAGCACATACATAGAGGAGCCACTAAATAAAACAACCATGTTCATGTCAGAGGAGTTTCCCGTAGAAACATCAACACCGATCACAGAAAGGTCCAAGTACACTGCTGAAACATCGATAGATACCCCAAAAAACGAGACGTTAGATGGAATTTATGCAACACCTTCTCCATCAAACAAATCTACAATGTCAGCTATCACATTAAAAGATCGCTCATCTCCGGATATTATCATTAATACATATATGAACGGTTTAAAGACAAAACCATCACAATTCGATACAGTTTATGGAGTACATCATAAATCAAAAGTAAAAAACAAAAAGTTTATGGGTAATTTGGAAATACGTTTTCCTCCTGGTAAAGTGACACTATGGCACAACTCTAAGAATATTGCAACCTTTGAAGGGAATGCGGAACTTTACGATTTGATATTCTTAAAAAATCCGCGGGTATTAGAGCATATCGAAAGGATGACTCCCGAAGTGGCAGAAGACTATAAAAAGATGCTGCGATTGACAAATGCAGCATACAAGGGCTATGACGAGAAGCGGGGACTACAGGAAACCAGGTGGAAAAAATATTTAGAGATTATAAAACCATTAATGACAGGGAATCGAATGGGGAGTGGGATCGCAGGTAAAAAAACATATGCTCAAGTAGTGTTACCATTAAAAAAACGTGTTTTATCGGAAACTCCTAGCTACATATATTGGAATAACCCGAAGGAGTTGGTAGAACGATTACGATTGCTATGGAGTTCAAAGATGGCTGGTCATACCGGACACGATAATGAAATAATGTCAATTATAGAAGAACTTCGTGAGGAAGGTATAATTTATTGAGTAATCACATAATTTGATCAGTATCTCAAGAGACGTGAGTTGGAACTATGACTACTAGCACAGAAAAAGTAAAAATTGTCAATGAACTTCATAGGTCAGCAAGAAAAAATTTTCCCAGAAGACACACCATCATTAAAGGATATGAAGACTTGTGGCAAACAGATTTGGCGGAAATGCAACAGTATGCAAATGAAAACGATGGATACCGCTATATCTTGGTGTGCATAAATTGCTACTCCAAATTTGTCTATACTAGGGCGATTAGAAACAAGACAGGGGCTGAAGTCACTAAAGCAATGAAAGACATTTTTAAAGAAGCAAGATATACACCAATAAATCTACAAACCGATCAGGGAAAAGAATTTTTTAATAACATATTCCAAAATCTTGTTAAGGAATATAACATTAATCATTATTCGACGTACAGCACCAAAAAAGCTGCGATAGTTGAACGAGTCATACGTACACTCAAAAATTATCTCTATAAGGAGTTTTCAGCTAGAGGTTCCTACAAATGGATACAACTTTTACCAGTCATAACGAAAACCTATAATAACACAGAGCATCGTACTATTGGTATGAAACCTATAAACGTTAAATCAACCACACGCATTAACGCATACAATTGGATAAAAATAGTACCCAAAAAGTTTAAATTTCGTTTGGGCGATATAGTTCGTATAAGCAAACACAAAAGTGTCTTTGATAAAGGATATACGCCCTCATGATCCACGGAACAGTTTAAAATCGCAAAAGTTAACATAACCAATCCACCAACATACCTATTGGAATCAATAGAAGGTCAACCTATAAAAGGATGTTTTTAAGAAGCTGAGCTGCAAAAAACAAGTAGTCCGAATGTATATTTAGTGGAAAAAGTACTTCGTCGCCGCAAGAAAAATAATATTAATCAATTATTTGTAAAATGGTTAGGATTTTCAGATCAATTTAATTCTTGGATTGATGAGACAGATATTGTTTAAAATATTATATGTTGTAATACATTCAAACCTATCTAAATATGTATATTGGTTAAGGTTACTATTAAAATAAATACCCAATGAACATCAACTTTGTTTTATTTAAATATGTGTTTATTACAATTATAAACTAGGTTTATTCACAACAATCATCATTCTTGATTATATTTATACCAATCAGCAATCTTGATATTATCTTCATATATGAGTAATCCTCATCAAGCTGGGGCTATATTAATTATTTCTCATACATTATTCCATTTATATGCTTGACCACTTTTTTCTCCAAATCGCTCATTCTGATTTCATGTTTTTCAATTCTCCCGAGTACATCCATTTTTATTGTTTCAATATTAACAATTTTCGCTTCAAGCTGCTTTATATCGACACGAACCTTATTAAGTAGATCTGTATTCAGTATATCTGCTATTTGTACGCGTAATCGATGAATTTCTTTAAGCGCATAATCCTGGGTAACAGCATCACTACCCTTAGTCGGTGGGGCGACATTGGTTAAAGATTTTCCCCGCATGTCATATTGACCGTCCGGCGTAAGCTTAAATCCAATTCCTGGTGATCCCCTCAATAAATGCACTTTTTCACCAGGCTTTTGACGTCCAAATTTATCAATTGTGTTGTTACCACGACCCATGTTTATCTAAAACTATTTTTTTTCACCAAAGTGCAGCATTATAAGGTATAAAATAAAACTTGTAGTCTCTGCGACGTTGCTTACATATTTTCATTAAGGTTCGATAATATGACATCACTTGTTTCTAGTATCATGTTAAATAGTTTTCTATTATCATAGTTAGATATTTTCCTTGAATGTATCCCAGATCTATGAGTTTCTCTAATTAAACGATCAACATTTTGCTCAAGGTTGGATAATATTACTTCTCTTTTTTCTATTATCGAGTACACATATGCAAATTCTATTTCCGATTTAATAACACTAAGTATTTCACTAATTTCAAAATAAGTTTGATTTAATAATTCAACCAGTAATATCCGAAGTTTTTCAATTTCTTTAAGGAAATATTCTCGGGTTACAGTATCACTGCCTTGTGAAGGATCTGCTATGTTAGTTAAAGATTTTCCTTGAATGTCGTATTGATGATCAACATTCAACTTAAAACCTATTCCTGGAGGATTGTATACTACTATTTTTTTATTAGCTTTTTGACGACCAAATTTATCAATTGTAATGTTAATTCTACCCATGCTTACATAGAACTGATGTAAAATTTAAAAATGTTTGAATTTATATCTGAAAACTGTTAAAAATAATAGAAATAAAAGAAAGGTAATAATAATAATAATAATTTATTTTTTACCTAATACTAAATATTTACAAATTCCTAAAACTATTTATTTACAAATTCCTAAAACTATTTATTTACAAATTCCTAAAACTATTTATTTAAAAAAACTTATGGTTCAAACCCTAACCTAACCTAACAATGTCTTCCAAATCTTCATCTTCTTCCCCAAAGTCCCCAAAAAAGTCCTCTTGGATGCTGTGGAAGAAGAAGAAGATGGAGAAGCCGCAACCGCCCATTGCTGCCCTTCTTGACTAAACTGCGGCGATGGAGACCGCAAAATGTCAGAAGGGCCAGCTTGATCGGGGACCTGCAAAATCCCCTATGGTCCTGCTGTCTGCGAAATGTGCGGAGATGGATCAGCTGGGGTGGTTGCTGTTGTATCCTCTTGCGGTGGCGTATTAAGCCTTCTCCTAGCACTGGGTGGTGACGAAGTTGGCGATGTTATTTGCTCATACATCACAAAATTATTGCACCAATTACAGAGACCCCTCGTTCCAACTAGCACATCATAGTGCTCACACATAGCACACCTCTGCATCCCATTTATCGAAAATGGCTGGACAATCGCTATCGGCTTTTCTGGTACTGCATTCTTTGTGGAACTAGATTGAGATTGACACTGAGACATTTTAAACTTTTTTTTATTACACGTAGCTAAATAACGATGAAGACGAACTAATAATTTGCTTGTTTAAGTGCGTGTATATATACAGATTGTTCAAGGTTGTGTTTGCAACGTCACACAGTTATGAGGCGTGTACATTCGTTTGGGGGCGTGTACATATAGATATTTCAAGGTTGCGTTTGTGGGCGTGTACATATAGATTTTTCAAGGTTGCGTTTACAAGGACACACAGAATGCATGTGAATAGGATTTGGGTGTTATTTTCTCGGAGAATTTAAGAATAAACAAATAACACAAATACATTAATAAAATGATTATTTATTTACAAAATTATTTTTGCATGATACATATAATTGTTTACATTCCTATTTGTTTTTCACAGTTTTCATTCTCTATATCGTCAACATCCATTTTCTTCCATTCTTCAGTATCATCTGCGGTATTGTCTACACGGTCCAAAATATCTGCACCATTTTTCACGACTTCATTGATGTTTTCCGCTGAGACCAAACCATACTTTGATAACAATTCCTTGGGTAAATTTGGTATTTCGACAACATAGCTTTGGAGACCTTCGTCGATCATTTCCACGCAAAACTCGTCTAAGTTGATGGAACCATACAGGTATCTTTCACACAAATGAGCGCCTGACATGAAATTAATTACATCTTTCATGTACTTTCTATATTGACTGACTGTTGATTCAACCGCCGACCCATCATAGGTTGCAAAATGTAATATCTCTTGTGCCGCATTTCTTAACTTATGCGACAAACACATAATGTGAGAATCAAGGTCTTCACTTGGTGTGATGGTACTATTGCTGTCACACATCTTTCAAACACTAATTATTAAAATGTCTGTGTATTCTGATTTGTAAAATAATTACCAAATTGTTAATTAACCCAAACACTCAATTAAGAACCCAAATTAAAAGACGAAAATAATACCAAATTAAGTAAATATTTCTAAATTTTGTTTATTCTATTAAGCACCAAAATTAAAAGATGAAAGTAATACCAAATAAGTAAATATCTCTAAATTTTGCTTATTCTAAACACCCAAATTTAAATATTGATGTACTAGTATTAGTGCCTGAGATTACTCGCAAGCTCTGCCCCAAATAAGTTAAAGTATACATCCCACCCGACTTATTTATAATTTCGATAACGTCTTCAGAAATGGTTTCGACAACACGCTTTGGTAAAAAAGTTTGAAATGTTTTATCATGCGTTTTGTCGTACAATGTTGCATGAAAAGCTTTACCAAACCGTGTCATCTTTAAAGCAATATTTTGAACTATAAAAACTTTCCCAATTGTTAATGATGAAAATTTTCTTTGTTCAACAAAATCTATATCCTTATTAAGCATTTCGTTAATTTCACCCAAGTTTAATTTTGCACTCATTGTTGAAAAAATGTAAAAGATTTAATATAAAAACACAGTATTACCGTAAATTTAAAAAATTGAATCAGAATACACCACACAATAACTTTTTAATGATGAAATCACTTGTGACCGCACAGTGTACCTCTTTTTAGCTTTAAATGGCGTCAGCCTTGGTTTTAATAGCTAACACTCAAGGTCGCATGACGTCACATCCTCTCAAGGCCAAACTACCCAGCACACCTGGCCTCTCAACGTCATGGACAAGTATCGAAAAAGCGTGATGCGCGCTCAAGGTCATATGACGTCACATCGCCTCAAGGCCAAACTACACAGCACACCTGGGCTCTCAAGGTCAGGAGTAGTGGTGGGGGGTGAATCAGTTCCCGTATTTGATATCTACTCACATACACTTCTCCACAGGAACAAGGAATTTTATATACTCTTTCTGTTTGAAAAGGTACTTACTTTTCGGAGATCCCGAGAATTGTTCAATCTTTTTATGTTTATTGAAGATTGTACACATGTTGGACAGCCGAAGTAATCGTTTGTAGTGCCATGTATGTAGGGAAGAACAACAATACCTAACGGTGGCTCCTTATCATTCTCCTTTCGCGAAGTTGGATTGTTATATCTTTTAATTGGACGAGTAATATCTTCAGTGCAATAACCATTCCCTCTCAGTACTTCGGTCAGTTTCGATGTTTCGGATGTTAGAGAATCTTGATCAGAAATCGGAATGACCCTAAAAACTATTTATAGTTTTTTATAAAAGAATCTGCCTTTTCAGTAAATGTTTTAAGAAAATTTGTTTTGGGCAAGTTTATTGCATTGACGATCGGTCGAAGTAGTTCATGCTTCTTGTATATCTTAGAAAGACCGTAGAACCTGGGAATCTAGAAGGTGCTTGCTTTTAATGATTTCTTCTCCGCCTGCATTTATCAGATTGGTGATGCGTCTTTCTATTCTACTTGTAGAGTCCGCTTGCATAACCCTATAGGTGTTGTTGTCCAAAAGTTGAATTATCTTTTCCACGTATTCCATTCTATCTATGACCACCTTGACATTGCTTTTATCTGCTGGAAAGGCCAGATTGTCTCCGTTTTCATATAAGGTCTTTATCGATGTTTTTTCAGTGTTTCGGTGGTTTTGAATTCTTAATGATCTTCGCTGTCTTATACCTAACTTAAACGGCTTACTCAACTGGTAATCTTCTAATTGCGGCTTCAGTGAAAACTTCTATGTCTTCTACGAGAATGCTACTTGATGCTATTGCGAAATTTTGACCTTTGGAGAGAACGGACTGTTCTGCTTCGATTAACGGCTTCGACAAGTTAATAACTAAATTCTGCGGAGGTTTCACTGGATTTTTTCTATTCAGGAGTGCTTCAAACCTCTTTTGTTGCTTAACTGAAACTTCTTGATGGAGTTTTTTTGCCTATGCATTGGTTATGTTGTCCAAAGTTGTAAATAAGGTTCCTTTAAGTCTAAAATGGATTATTATAATATAATTCAAGCTAACATCGGAAACACCCAAAACTCACCGAAGCCCAGAGAAGGAATGGTTCTTGCACTGAAGATATTACGCGTTCAATTCAAAGATATAGTAATATATAGCAATCCAACTCCGCAAAAGAATTAGAAGCCACCGTTAGGTAGTGTTGTTTTGTCCTACGTGCATGGTACCACAGACAAAATAAGACGTTTATTTCGGCGGTCCAACATACGTACAATCTTTAATACACAAAAAGATTGGTCTCATTCAGTGTCAAGATCTCGTGGAGAAAAGACCCCTGAAAATGCGTCATGCAGTCGAAGGCGAAACGTCAGATAGTATTTCCAATTTGGCACGGTCTAATCCGAAGAACCATGATTTCTTAATTGACCAAAGCCGTGAAAGTTTCCGTTCTATATTAATCATTAGGTTCATAAGGATGGCCACCTTGCATGATTGAAATCTCGTTGAAACAATTTACTAAAAACCTAAAGCATTTACTTAGGGTTTGACTAAAATGCATCGACATACGAGACATTTTTAGGATCCCATAGGGTTGTGCTATGTTCTTAAATTAAACTAGTGTTATTTTTAAGAAATATGATTTTTTTTCGTGCAAAACTGCAAAGTTTAGTGTTATTTTTTGATACGGAAGACATCATCAGCATCATAGTCCAACGTCGTATACGACGTGTGGTGGCTGCTGTAACCCAGACTGGCATGTGTTATCATCCAGTAATGAAATTAGATTGGCGATAGTTTGTCTCCATCTGCGTCGGTTCTCGGCTTGTGGTGTGCTTGCTTATAAACTTTGTCCAGTCAGTTTAGGTATGGATCGTCCTCGGCGTCTTTTTCCATCGGGTGTTTCTTGGACAACAAGACGTTCAACGTTGTCATGGCGCATTATGTGTCCGAAGAATTTTTGAGTTCTCAGAGGTTAGACTGGAAAGACGGTGTTCTGGGCCAGTCTCATTCAGAACTGAGGTATTAGCCCGGTCCATGGTGAACTCAGCATTCTTCGACAGCACCACATTTCAAAGGCATCAATTCTGCGTCTATCGGCTATCTTTATGGTCCATGTTTCAGACGCGTACCAAAAGCCAGAGAACACCAAAGTCCTGACTAGAGATTTTTTAGTACGTGTAGATATAATATTTCGATCTTTCCATATTTTGGTCATCTGACACGTGGCTGTGCGTCCAAGTTGGATATAACGTCGGATTTCAGGCTCGCAACTACCATTACTATAAATCATGGATCCCAAGTATATAATGTGATCGACGACCTCGCAGCCTGCGATTGTTGGGGGTGTCGGTTCAGACTCGTGTTCTCAGTCGAAGGTATACTTAGCGTTAAAAATGTTCAAAATTTTAATAAAACCATAGAAAAACAAATAAGAATGACTACTGGATATTCACGAAAGGAATGCATTTTCTAATTTTTAAACGATTTTAAAATCGTTAACAATTGTATTTTATGACATGTTATACCTATTTATTATTTGTTCGAGAAATGAATCTACGCAGACTTTGTGGATTTTCACCAAAAATGTCTCTACTTTACAAACATTATTTTTCATTAAAGATTGTCCATTTATCAGCAGCTGAAAAATGTTTTGGTGAAAATGACATCTGTTGAGTTATCGTCTCTATTGTATTAAGACAAATTGTCATCCGATGTGTTTCAGTCATTGCTTCCCCTATTCGCCTTTCTAAAATACCGCATTTACCATGATTTATTATCACATTCGTTGTGAATATACTGTACAAGATGCAAATTATTAATTTGTTCGCTTTCACGTCATCAGTTTATTGTGAGGTTAATTTGTCAGCTAAAATTTTATTGCTCTGTGGCGTTGTCTCCACATAAACAATTTGTTAGTGGAGTCTCCGGGTTCTCGAAGACATTTTGGCTAATTTAGATTGAAAAATGGGCAAACTTTGGTTTCATGACTGCTATCATAAATTTTGGTGGCGTTAATTTTGCTAATTGCTTATGCTTTTAGCCTAATTTGTTCGTTGTAACGTTGTAGGCGTTTATTGTTCCTCTCGCCCAAATAAAACAAAATTACAAAATTTAAAAAGTCATTTATTAGCTATTGATATTCAGCTTAAAGTTAACCGAAAGAAGAAAGATTTTAAAAATATTTAACAAATGACAAAAACATAATTTTGGTTAACATAAAAAAATTTAGCTACTTTATCTGCCTTTGTTTTTTATCCCTATAGAAAAAAATGTATTTGGTATAGGGAAATATTTATTATTAAGCAGGATATTGGCTTGCTGTTTTATTATAAACATATTTAAAACACTGCAGGTGATGGAGATGAAACAGTAAACATATTTATTTATTATATTTTATTATTATAAATTTGTTTTATCGGATTAAACTGGATATTTTATTTATACCAAAATTTTGACAATTCATCATTACATGACATTTATTTTTTTTGCAAATTTATAAGTTAATTAGTAGTTAATTCATGAGCTCTACTACTATGAGACCGCCAACAAGGGGATTTTTATATGTGTGATATTCGAGGCATTTTAGGTCCGAAAAACACAATTAAAATTAGTTGCCCTGTTACACAGCCATGTGTATCAATTTAGTTTGAGTATAACAAAGTGTAATTTGCTTCCAATACAGTAACTTTTTGTCTTGAACCGCTCATGATTTTTATTACGTTTCTATTTCAGGGCTAATCAGTATTCCACTCACCTACAGGTTTTGTAGATTTTTGGGTATTAGGGTTGTATTACGGCCATGAAGAATTTTAGTATTCATCACGACTATTTCCAGAAACAAACACGTTCATGTGTAATGTCATCGGAGTGACAAAAAAAATCTGGATATTGACATGAAAAAAGGGCTTTGCTTACACAATTTAAAATTTTATTTGGTTTAGTTGTTTCCTGATTGGAAAGACGATTATCAATTATCAATCAGTATAAATATGGAGAAGTGCTATGAACATTAGCCATAATTTTTGACAAAAATTGACGACAAAAGTTTTTCAATTCTGGCAATCGCAGTATAGTGAAAAGAGTATTTTGTTATTAATAATAACTTAATAAGTTTACAAAGACATAATATAATAATAGTTCCCGGTTGTTTAGTAGGTATTGAGGGTTTCTAATAATTAGACGAATAAGCGTAGTGTTATTTTTTAGCAATGTTTTGGTGATATTTTTACACATCATCAGGCAAAACACTTGTTTTTTTGTTATAAAAGTAGAATTTGGAAAAATATACACACTTTTTTAAATGTAAACGTACACTCTTTGTAAAATCTAATAATGTATTCTGAGATGATGTTGTTGCGAATAATTCTTCGACAGCTTTAAAGTCTTGTAGGAATATGAAATAATGATATATTAAAATACTAGTTTCAAATGTCTCGTCCTGTTTAATGGACTAATTTATTAAATATATGAGAAATGTAACATTTAATTTAAAAACATCACTCTCAAAATAACACTGACATATTTAGCTGGTAATAACTTTAAAGTCGTTTCGTCATAGCACTTTTTTAAATTGTATTTGACGTTTATAATAGCAATCTTTTAAGCACCAGACAGATAAAATATTCTTTAGCAGTTTAAACTGAATGGTTCTTATTTCAGTGTTAACTAGCAAGTCTTACTTTCTCTTTATTAAATTCCATAAGTCGCATGCCATTTCTTCTTTCCTCGTAAAAGAGAAATATTGTAATCGTGAAAAAATCTCGAAAAACATCTGTCTTTCGATCTATCTTTTCACGGCATAACTAAAAAACTACTTCCCTGATTGATATCAAATTTTGGTCTAAAAATTAAGATCACATGAAGATCACCTAATAACATTTTGGTAAAAATCTAATATGGCGAAACAAAATGGCGTCCTAGTGATATGCTAAAACAATTATTACAAAAAAACTGTTTATGCAGTTCAAATTTCGCACAAAAATCAAATATTACCTAGGAATCAACTGGTAAGATTTTGGTACGAATGTAAGAAGGCGAAACAAATAGAATGATTCCAAATTTAGTGTCATAACTAATTGTGGTATAGGAATCAAGTAGTATAAGTTTAAGAAACAAAATGGCGCCTAAAATATTTAAAAATTCAGCCTGAAAAAACTAATTAGTAAATTGATTTCAAATTTTGTGTAAAAATTAATTGTGGTAAAATTCCGTCTGTCAGTTCGCGGCGTAGTTAAAAAAACGACTAAACCGATTAACTTTAAATTGTATTAAAAATTTAATGATCATATGGGTAATATTTTGGTAAAAATCTAATATGGCGAAACAAATTGGCGGCCTAGTGAAATGTTAAAACAAAATTATTAAAAACTGCTTATCCAATTTACCTCAAATTTTGCACAAAACACAAGTGTTACAGAAATGCTTACATTTTGGTACGAATCCTAGATAGCAAAACAAAATGGCGAGGTAATTAAATTTTTAAAAAATGTTCATAAAAAACTATTTATTAGATTGATTTCAAATTTTGTGCAAGCATTAATTATGACATATATATAAAATAGTAAAGTTGTGGTACAAATTCAAGATGGCGAAACAAAATGGTGGCCAAATAAAATATTTAAAAAATCAATGTTAAAACTTCTTATTCAATTTATTTAGATTTGTGTAGCACATAGAAATTGCTAAAATATTGGTACCAATCTAATATAGTGGAGTAAACTGGCGCCCAATTGAAAACGCAATTTATATGTGTTAATAAATAAATATGTGCGCAACTAAATTGGGACATACTTCACTATTCCAAATAAAAGGAAAAATTCATAACAATTGAAGTTCTCGGTAAAAGAAATTTATCAATTTTCTAGTATATCATTCAAAGGTATTAGGAGTGCTTAAACTAAGCTTTTTGTCTTCCTCTAATTATAAATATAATTATAAAAGTGAGTGAGCGTGTGTTAGTATATGAGGATCAACTGATATGATGTCTTGTTAATAATAAAAATAAAAGTAAAACCAAAAAGTATAATATCTCAATTCTGAAAACATGTCAATATCGAAAAATATTTTGATTCTTGACCATATTTTTAAAATAGTCATTTCATGTTAATGTCAAGAAAATATCGGGGAACCAACTTATCTTACAATTCTTGGTCCTTGTTGGATGTTGATATATATTGGATTCCTGATAATTATTACAATGCACTTTTTAATATCCTACGAATAAGATACTTAATAAATTTACTATTTTATTAAGAAGCTGCAATTATATAACATTAATTCACTTTTAATGCAAATCAAACATTTAACGCAAATGAGGGATAAGCTTCGTAGAAGCTTTGGATTTGAGCTACTGTTTTGAGAATTATATTATGTCAGATATGAACATACTTCCAAATACATCCGTATTTGACTGATGGAAATAAAACCAGCCAGTTATTTCTCACTTAAAACAATTATGATCGCTTTTGCTGATTATTCTAAGGGTCCTACCTAACAACCTAAGAAGTTAGATATGATACAGAAAATCCGAAGTTTAGAAGCAAATAATTTTTTATCTTTCCAGACGTAAAATTAGTATTGCAAAACCATTTCTATATTAAATCGACCTACGGAATTTTCAATTAATTTATAGTCACGTCATCATCAAACGAAATTTTTAGAGTAGAAGTATTGTAATCGTGAAAAATTCACCTTGTAGATCTTTGCGTTTTCGGTTCTCTGGACCCTGAAAAACATGTTCTCCCATTTCCGCGGTCGGTCTGTCTGTACGCGGCATAGATTAAAAACTACTTATCCGATTGACTTCAAATTAAGCTGATAAAATTATTATATTTTGGTAGAAATTCAAAATGTCGGAACAAAATGGCGACGTCATAAAATGTAAAAAAAAAATCATTATTAAGTAACTACTTATCGAATGAACTTTAAAATTTGCGCAAAAATAAGATATGACATAGGAATAAACTAAATCCATTGCGGTGGAAGAAAATACAATTCAGTACCAAAAACTATTTACCCAAATGACTTGAAATTTTGCACAAATAACAATTGTTAAACATGTACAGACTAGTAAGTTCTTCGTGAGAATATATTGTAAAACTCCATTTCGTGAAATTTTTATAGAGGAATATAATAATAATGGACCTAGTGCGTAAGTAACCAAGTCATCCAAAATAATCCCAATATAATTGAAGAAATTGTAAAACCCATAGGTGTGCCAAAAATTTGTTTGTAAAAGCTATTGTTAAAATTGACGTAATTTGAGTCGAAAATAAATTGCCACAAAGTTTAAACAATGAATGACCATATCGTAGCTGTAATTAAAGACAGAGCAGAAACTACACTGGCGATTTTTAACTCCTATAACCAACATCTTCAATTTACGGTGGAATATGAGTCGGACAACAGAATTCCCTTCCTCGATATGAGGGTAATTAGAACCGAGACTAGGGTCCTCAAGCCAAAGTGTTGTCGTAAATTTATGAGCTCAGATAGACTCATAAGTTTCCAGTCCTACCACCTTACGAAGATAAATTTAATAACTGCTCTAAAATACAAAGTAATCAAGTTCTCTCATAAAGACCAAAAAGAAGAAAGTCTGAATAAGCTCAAAAACATACTTTTTTAAAACTGTTATCCATTAAATATCATAAATAAATTTAAATGTAACACAACAAAAATTATATCAAAGTTTGTTTCAGAATATAACCATAAATAAAAACACCCAGCACACAATAAATTTTTTACCTACATAAGGTTTTGTTAGTCCAGATACAAACGCCAACACTGCCTGTCAGCCAATACAAACACTAAAATATTATTAACAGTTGAACTAATAAATGTTCTCACAGAGAATGCAGACCTAAAGTTTGTCAATAAATAAATAAAGGGAACAAAATATTACAAAAAGAAAAATACTTCAATACAAAATAAGGGAGATAATAAACAAAAAAACTTATATTAAAGATCTAAGCACTATACAGTGTGTCCCAAACTCAGTGTCCTATTAGAAGTATCTGGAAAGACAATGAATAGGTTACTTTTAAAATTTGGCTCTGGCCATAGATGAACATAAACTCTCTTTTTAAAATAATTTAAATTGTGCGGTATTGCCGCTTCTATAGGTCGCAACATCGGTTTTCTAAATGGAATGTCATATATATTATTGCAATTTTGTATTGTCCTAAACACTTTTTGTGTATGTTTCCTATACCTAAACTCGACTGTTTTCGAGAAAATGGCGCTTGAAAATTGACATTTTTGACTCTTTGAAGCTCTGTAACTCCCAAACGACTTAACATTGAAGGAAATGGATGGCACTTTCCTTTTGTTTTTGGCTTATCTATCTCCTGACACCAACTTCTACTTTTACAAGAAATGTCAAATTTTGACACCTCCTGTTAAGCTAGAAATTGGTGTGAGGAAATAGATAATTAAAAACTGGGATGGGAAAGTGAAATCAATTTTGTTCCAAGTTATTCAAATCTTTTAAAATTAAAGACGGATAAATGTTTATCTATGGAATGAATCAGGTGCTGTCTAAAACTAAAAGCCACATTAATTTTATTTTTCTTTTAATATTAATAGCAGCCCTATAATGCAATTTATTTCAAAACTGCACCAATAACAAAAATAATTTTTATGGGCTGTTTTTTGGATAATTTTTAAATACAAATGTTCAACCACAACAACACAAAACTAAAAGTAAGTAGCACCACCTATTGATTACATTGGGAACTATTAAATACATGGTTCTACTAAATTAAACCAACAGTTACTAGCAACCTGTAAAATCAAAGCCTGTCAAGACTCCAGCAAACAGACACTGTTTTTTCAAATACTAGTGATTGGTTTTTTCAAATACAAGTGACGTCATATATATCACTCCCACAAATCATGTTCCGGCAGCGCTTGGTCGGCAATCCTAAAAAACATATAAAGGTTACAAAACGCGAAAATAAGAATGAACAAGAAATACCATTTTTAAAGGACAGACAGGTTTTGCACGGTGATAAGTTTCAATAGAATTTTGTCAAAGTAAATGTATCTTCTACAATAGAAAATAAATAAATACATAATGTCAAATAAGTTAGCTTCGTATGTGGATATAAAATGTACAAACCTTTACCTAGTATATGAATTTCTTCAGGAATAAAACCAAGTGGTAAGTTTCAAATAACATTAAAAAATGTTTTTAATTATAAGAAAATAACAACATTTAGGCTGTCTTGAGGAACGTAATAAACAGTTGCCGAAAGCTTGGCGAAGCAAAAAAGGGTTTTAATCTTTTAATCTGAGGATACACCTTTATTTGATTGCAGCCCCATACTGGATTACTAGATAGCTACTAGAATGTTATACGTGCTTCTTTCTAGTTTTATACGCAAGATCCCTGAAAAAGGTTAGAAAATAACCGAAACGTTTGATTTAATATAATAAAAAATACAAAAAAAAAACATTATTTACAATTAGTATATCATTAACTAAAAAGGAAAAACAGATAAAATATATATTATTGTTATGACTTACTTAAGAAGAAACCATTTCACGTCAATTACATGTAAAAACGAAAAACATTATTTGGATACACAAAACAACATCATGTATGCACAGGTTAAAATTTATTTTGTACAATGATTATTCTATCTAGGATCAAAAATCAATGACCTTGATTGAAACATTCACAGATTATGTAGGGCGGAGAGCCTATGTAGATATTCTTTTGTTTAAAGAATGTTGTTTAAGGCCATCTCCAAAATGGACACCTACGGTTACTTTTAACGAGAGGTTGCATATGCCGTATACAAAATCTGCAAAAAGAGCTAGTTCATTGTTGTTACCGGGTCATTGCCAAAAACTAAAAAGGGTCACTAACTTTCCTGACAGCCCTTTTATAGGTCACTGTTAAGGTTACACTATGGAATACTAACATAATAATGGAGAAAAGATATCTAATGATCGTTCTTGTTCACAAGTCCTTAATTTATTTACTTTGAAAACAGGTTACGTGAATAAGTAAGATAAGTGATACAGTCAGAAGTAAAATCTCGAAAATAGACTAAATTGTATAACAAACCATCTGGAAAGCCTAACAATTGAAATCAACCAACATATGGATCAGAGTGCTGTACGGCATGTGAGGTTTTGTGACGTCACAGTAACATTCAATTTAAATTATGTTCATTTTTAAAGGTGTAAATACATAATGTATTATGAGACGCATCTAGCAAATTATTCCGATGTGCTTACATGTTCCTTAAAATATGCTAATATATTTTAGAGCGTGTGAATGTTAATATGCAGTATATTAGTAGTTATTAGTTAAAGTTGTTTAATTTACTTAAATAATTTATCTATTTAAACAAATAGCATGAGGAAATTTTGATATTAATGAGGCAACAGTTTTTAATTATAAACGGTTAAAAATGTTCCTCGGCAAAAATAACGTAAGTAACACAGTTTAGAGAAAGAAACGAAGCAGCCAAGGTTTCCTTTATATTTTCGCGTAAATATTTTAAAATAGTCACTAAATTGTTATTTTGTGAATTTGGGTCTATTACATTCCCTAAGCAAAAGAAAGCTCTAAACTCACTTTGAACCAACCCATTTTAAAGTTGAAACTTACCCGTATTTCGTTCCTGTACAATCCCTACTTTTGGCTAATTTGTATCAAGCTTAATGTAAATGTGCGGCCGTGTTTCGGAAATAATCTCTAAGACTAGATCCTCTTGGGATTATCCCTTGGAACGCTTTAACTGCCTAAGATATTTTTTGTTCTGAAATGTCTTAAAGTTAGGTTATGTTCTATTTATTTTGATATATCGAAGAAAAACTCTCTCTTTGTATCAATAGTTTCGCTAAGAAAAAAGTTGAGTCGGAAATCTTGCTGTACTACGGAATTGTTAATCTTTTCTTTTGCCAAGAAAAGTGGGAGTTAATGTAATATGTATATATAAAAGTTAATTAAAAAGTAATAAAAAAATTAATGCACATTTTCTATTGAATTTTTAAAATACCTTGTAAGAAACAAGAGAAATAAGTACAAGAAATGTGAAGTTTTCATATCATAGGATCCATTAAATGGTTCTTTTCTTGTTGGTTATAAAGTTGCTAATTAATTAACGGCTCTAAAGGAGTAGTCAATATACGAGGGAAGGCCCTTTACGTGCATATTAGTATTGTCTGTGAACAGAACTAAATTCCTTTATATTTCAATTTCTTGATAATGCCGAGTTACCGGTTTTAATTTTTGTTTTACTTTATTTTCTCTCTTATTAATTTTTATTAAAAGCTTTTAATAACCTTGTAATGTAGTTAGTACGTATACAATATTATGGTGTCCAATCTTGAATGTGTTATACAGAGTGCTTTAAAAATACCACTGGTATAAAATACAAAACAGGTATCGGAATTTACTGAGATTTGGTATAGATACATAAACGCGATGATAATATAGTGTTGTGGTGTCCAATAATGGTTATTTTAGTGCGTAAAAAATAATGATTAAAAAGTTCACATTACCGGAATTGAATGAGCTTTGCTATACATACATAAATTTGATGACAGTACAATATTATAGTGTCTAATTGTAAATGTCTGATACAAGGGCGTAAAAAATTATGCTACAAAGTAAAATACTAAAAAAAAAGTTTTTATTTATATATTATTGAACTGAAAAGTAAAAAATAATAAACTTATATAAACACAGAACTTTTAAAAACTTTAATATTTTCTTAAAAGCTCGAGTTGTGAGACATCACATCTGAAATCTAGGCTCAAGGTTTCAAGAAAATATTCAAATTTCTAAATGTTTTGTGTTTATGTAAGTTTAATTATATTTTACTTTTCAGTTCAATAGTGTATAAATAAGTTTTTCTACAATTATTTTATTTTCAGGGCCTTAATTTACTGCTAGCTCTATATTTAACCGACTTTTTTGATCATTTGATTTTTGGGATTAGATCGTGTAATTTTTGGGATTAGATCGTGTAAAATTACAATAACTGTCTGACGTTTCATTCAGTGTTCCGAGATCTCGTGGAGTAAAAATCCCTGAAAAGCCGTGAAAGTTTCCGTTCTATGTTATTTAGTTTTTTGATAATTTAAAATGTTTAACATTTGAAATAAAATAAATCGGGCTTTTTTAATTTCCGTTAATAATAGGAAAGACTATCATTGCCCATAACGGCTAATACTAATTTTTGTTCGCCATATTGGATTCTCACCAACTTCGTTCCTATACAGTATTAACAGATCTTCATTATATTCATTAACTACAGGGGCCCTAAATCGTAAAGATCTGAAAAAATCTCTAAAGGCATTTTTTTAACATTGTAATAGTCCTTAAAATCCCCGCTAGATACATTCAGTAAACTGTATATAGTGGTATAGTAACGTCTATGGAATAGGGGAGACGGTTGAAGTAACCGCGAAAAACTGTGCGTTATTGCGGGCGGCTGCCATTTTTTTCTCGAAAAAGCCTCGTGCACGGTCTTAAATTTTCGGTTATGTCTCAAAATGATCCGTTTTAAAATCACCCGTCAGCTGTAAGTTTGAGTTCAGTTAAAATTGTATTTTATCCTCTGGTATGAGCGACAAATTTCAATCTTTCTTGACAAAAAATTTAGTTGAAATAGCTTAGGGTGTAACCTTTAAGAAACACTAAACTCGAAACTGATGCAAAACAGTATAGTCCTGACATATTTACTTAAATTAACTAAACTTTGGATTTTACACAATTGTTTCCTGTTTAGTTAATACAATTTTGTAGTTATTTAACGTAGTTGAAATAAGTAAAAAAAAACACCTTAAGGTATATAAAAACTAATTCGCCATCTTGGAAAAACACCGTTGGAGCCAGTAGCAGACTCAACGTTCGGCTACGATAACAACGAGGTAAATATTAGCCCAGTCACCAGCGACAGGCTGTCACGGGAATAATAGAATTGTATACTTCGACTAAGAGTATACCTCTCAATGGGGCATTTAGGAATGTGCAATGCTCATACGTAGGCCGTTCGGTTCACAAAAAAAATGGCCAAAGGAAGACAATACCTTCCAAATTTTCATCGGAGAAAAACTGTTTAATTGTAAAATGTAGGGTAGATTGTTACCTCAAAAAAGATATTCATGTTTGTTCTGCAGTTCTCATAGTTTCTGCAAAAATTGAGATTGAAAAGAAAAGGTTTTTTTGAGGTTATGCGTTATGTAGCCACGGATGTCTTCTTCCAAACGCATTTTGAATTATAATTAAAAAATAATTTTTATTCGAGTTGTTTCGAAATTTGTTCACGCACTTGCTAATAACTTCAAGAAGTTTTCTCTTGGTCTGAAAAGAGGGTAGAGGCAAATCAATGATTGATTTTAAAATAATGTATCTCAAAAATTTTACATTTCCGAAAAAAACATTATAAATTTTTTGTAGGTAATGATCTGCCCTACATGATTTAGTTTAGTAAAACGATTTTGTTCTATTTGTAATATTTTTGAAGATATTGGACAAAAACCGTTTTTTTGGGTACTTTTTTGGCCTACGTCTGGTTCACAATTCTTAAGGGTCACATTCTTAAACAGCCCCTTAAGAGTTGCCATTTGCAAAAACAATTGGTACAGTTTAGTATTTTGCACGTCCCCAACCCTCTGATTACTGGACCAAATTGCGTCTAGAGGTATAGGACTTGAAAAATGGTATAAAGAAAGAAACAGGAGGCGCCGTAGGACATGACAGTATCAGAATATTCGACCTTTACACGCACTGCAGATTAGCAGCTGCCCAAGTCATCTCTCCTACCAAAGATTGTTATTATATAGGCGTGACAACTCAGGCCCGGGTTTTAACCGGTTTATTAAAAGAAAATAATAATACAAATATTACTACCCAAAGCGACTTCAGCCGAATTGTAATTTTACATATTCCAGTGCAATCCTATTTTGGGGCAGCAATGGAAAGAGAGATTTTCCCTACGCATTTTGACACCTCAAAGGATGGCAAAATATGTATTGGACTCTGGAGTCAATTATATGAGTTATGTACTTAAGTCTAATTTTTCATACTTTGAGGGGTCCCATATGTTGTCCTACCTCCCTTGGGTGGACAGGGTTCAGATCCTACCTGTTTGGAGTCGCCCTTTATGTTAAAAGTACAACAGCACTCACTTAGTGTGACCATGTAACTCATAGAACCGGAGAAGGACAAAAAATACCCATACAATTATCTCACGCCAGGCTTATCAGTTGGTTCTAGACCAAGAGTGGACCCTGAGACGGTTAAAAGAGGATTTCTATTCCCTAGCGAACGGGAAGTTCTAATAAGTTAGAGAAATATTGAATTCTGTAAACTTTGGTTCTAGTGCTGCATTTGTGCCGAGTGCGATTTGTGAGATGGTTGTACTCTTGAGAGAGTCCGGAGATTCTATTTTACTCAAAACCAACGTTTCTTTTACCGATATAGATACTATATGTATTTTTAGTCAGAAAAAATCGCTTAGTTGCATTTTATATACAACTCGATATATATTATAAAAAAAAGAAAAGTGCCTTTATCAGGAAAGTTTCGGGTACTTATAAAAATATCTCTTTAAGCAGAATTATTCTTGAAACATTCCCTTTATTAAAAAATGTGAAATTATTACAATTTCTATGATATTAATAGTTATTGTTAAATAACTATGCCTATACCTTTTGAATAAAGGGCACTTTACTGTTTTTTATCCTATTGTACCGAACTATATATATCTAAAGGATATTATTTTCAAATAATCTTAGAAGCCTACAAAAAATGTTGATACAATTTAAGTGTTACTAAATATAAGCAAAAACCATAATAACAATAATATTCTGCATAATAAAACACAAATTATTCTGTTACGACCATTGTTT
Source organism: Kuschelorhynchus macadamiae (assembly GCA_030620095.1). Lineage (NCBI taxonomy): Eukaryota > Metazoa > Arthropoda > Insecta > Coleoptera > Curculionidae > Kuschelorhynchus > Kuschelorhynchus macadamiae. The sequence continues at coordinate 699,210 of JAUTXW010004749.1, forward strand.
AAATATGTTCTACATTTTTGTTAAAAATACAGTCTCCTAAAAATAAAGTTAAAACTTTTCTGCTTTAAATTAGAGACACTTAGTAAGTTTTGTAACTTTTTGCCGGTCTTCTGCCAAGTTCAAATACATATTTTTGTACTCGGAAGCGCTTGCTACAAAAATTAAATAAAACATAGATTAATGGATTATTTTAATGCTATTATGCAAATTTTGGAGCAATTAAAATAATAGCGTGTACCATAACGGTGAGAAGGTATACACCAAATGAAAAAAAAATTGTTTTTATAGTGATTATATATAATTTACCGTGAAAAGGTTTTGCATGTCTTTAAACAAAATGTCCCTGGGAAAACATGTGGTTTTTAGAATCCGGTATCATTGGCTTTTCACAAAAAGACACATTTTTGGTACTTAAAATCATAGCTTACTCGATCATAGGGCAGCTGTTTCATTACGAAATAAAAAATAGAAAATCTAACAAAGAAAAGGAACGAAACATGTCATTTCCATAGTTCTATAATGTAACAACTTAAAAAAAAAACTTTTATTTAAACTAGTATTTGTAAAATTAACTTCGATAGCCAAGCAATTTAAGCTACGAAATTTAGCTGTTTAAGTGAGATTTATAAAGTTATATCAATTTGTGATATTTTTAGATCAAATATTGTTAACCTGCAAATCCAAAATTCGACTTCAAATGGTTTCTAACGACCGGATTTAGACAACATTATTCCAATTCGAATAATCGTATTTCAGAGCGTTTCACTTAGTCCATTATTGTTCCGTCCCTCGACCAACCCATTATCGCTACTCCTTAATTCTACTACGTGTGGTCTTGCAAAATGATAAAGATAGTTCAGGTCTCTTCTGATATTGAAATGTAGTTTGTATACGAGGAGTGCCGCGTCGTAAATTTGATAAGAGGGAAAATACAGTCAGGCGTCTACGTGATGCAAAACGGCCAAACATCATGGATATGTATCCTAAGGAGACTTACAAACCAGAGCAATGCCCTCATTACATTCGCATGTTTCATAAAAAACATATCGACCATTGTAAGATGAAGACATTATTAGATAACGCTCAAAAATACACACAACGTGATGGAAAACTCAGCAGTGGTTGATACCTACGTGAGGGTGTTAATATGCATCAATCATTTGACCATAATAAGCGGAACGTTGGTGACTTTGAATAACTTCTAAATTTTAATATATTTCTGTCCATTTTAGTTCCAAATTAGTTTTTTTAACACGGCTTGAGTGATGCATAGTCAGCATTTCTGTAGAAAGTATTCCTAATTCGTGCCTGAAGGACAATTACAGAATAATCTTTTTCTTGCTCACACCCTTTAGAATTGAAGATATTGCTTGATCTCATACTCTAAAATTTGCTTAGTTGACAGTATCCAGTCAGACAACCTGTTACTGATCGCATGTTCTCGACATCTCCAGTTAGAAATTTCTAAGTCTAATATACTTAAAGCAAAAAAATATTTTAAGAACATTTCTATCTGCATATTTATATATGTATTTTATGTCTCAAATCTAAAATGGTTGGTGAGAGAATATGTTGGTCTTAACCCCAATCTTCGGGTTATTTCTTCTTGCGTTTTTCTGTTAATTTTTTAAAAGAACTAAAAGGTTCATAGTTTCCCCCGAAATGGATCCCATTTCGTTTTTGATATTTTCTGATACCACCAAGAAACGAATCAGAAGTTACCTGTTTAAAATAATTAGTTAGTTTCTTTAACTATTTGTTTGTTAACTATTTGTTTGTCTTCCCTAGTCCTTCCCGATAGGTTGCTATAGGTATTTCGTAACCAATATAAGGAAGAAATTCGAAGAAACGAATATGCCGCAATTAATGCACCTTAGTGTTAATGATATTTCAGTTGGTGGGCTGGTCATGGTTTTTTTCGGCGTCATTTCATTCCCGAGCTATTCACCATCAAATGAGGCGGCTCAGGTCAATAATACTTAGTTACTTAAGTTATTTTTAGAAGTAAAAAGTTAACAGTTTCATCGAAAATTGCTCCCATTTCGTTTGTAGTCTTTTTCTGGTAGAACTAAGAAACTAATTAGAATGTTAATTGTAAATGTAATTTTTAAAAATAAATATGTTAGATAAGTAAAATTAAAAACATAAACAAATAGTGTAATGGTATCTAAAACAGTAAAAATCTACCAACTTATTGATAGTGTGAATAGAAAGCAAAATCGGATTAACTAATAAATACATTTCAATATTGAAATTAAATTGAAAATAAATTAAAAAATTAAATATTATTTTTTAAAATCTTATTTGAACTAAGTCTTCGCCTTCTTTGCGATAATAGTTGTCTAGATTTGGAGAATACCCGCTCACAAGGTACAAATGTACCTTGTAAAATTCACTCGGAAAACAAACTTTTTGCCACTACCTATGTTACAGGGCTTCGTTTACTTATTATTGAAAATAAAAATGATGTGTTTACCAAATACTAGAGTACTGTCGAACGACATATAAGCAAGACCTTCCAGGAATCTTCTTTTTTCCATAACAGCCAAAAATCAAAGCAGTGTTGTCAAATATTTAAACATCAGAAACCATAATAACGATACATCTGAGTTGAGATTTAAAAAACACCCACCCCACAATTTTAGAGAGCGTTGGAGTAGACTTAAAAATAAATGAACCAAAAACAATAATATTAACATTTTACTCAATCCCTCTCTATCTAGCGTCATCGGATCATTGGAAAATCATAACGCAAGAGCAGGGAACGGTCGCACCCGCCGCGTTTTCTGATGCAAAAGCCACTGTTATTTGTCACAATGCTACGAACGGAGCAGTCGCATTGAATAGCAGGTCCTGAAAAATCGCAGACTAGCCCACCTCTAGTTACTTGGGATTAAAATCATAAGAACTTTGATTTACAAAAAATTGAATAAATCTGTCATATCTTATTTTAACTTTTTTTGTGTGTTATTTTAATAAATCACAACTAACTCGGGTGCTAGTTCAATTACTTAATTGTAACTAAACTTGTATGGCAAAAGAGACTACGCGGTACATAGACATAATAATAGGGAGACTCAATGGTTTTTGTTTGAACGTAATCATACATTGGCAAAATTGTTACTTATTTGCTCTATTATATCATTTTTATTTGATTGACTGGAAAGGGTGTTGGCAGCTATCTTACATAGAACAAAATTTATAATTTATGATAATATTAAAATTAATGTTCATATTTATAGTTATTATTTATAATTATTTAAATAATCTGTTTTTTTAATTAATACAATGCCAAAAAGCGACTACATTACTAAAATTTTCTCAGTAATAACGTATGCAAATTTACAAAAGTGATAAACATTAAAGCCAGCAAAGCGGTGTTGCTCTGTCGAGTCAATACATAAGCGTATTATTTTTGGGAGAATTTTGTGAGTTTTTGGAATACTTGGAACTACATTGCGAAATGAGCAGAAATCTGAATTATTTAGGCACAAACGTTACTTTTCTTGGGTAAGTCAAAGTGCTATTGTTAGTCTGTATTAATCGGCATTCGCGTTACGAGATTTTTCTTAATATTTGGAGTTGTAATTCTATTTTATTGTTATTTAGAAAGCAAGATTACATATCTGCCCTTTTTTTCCTAAACTGCATATTCATAAGTTTCGTTGCAAAACCGATGTATGTAGGAGCAAAAAACGCATGTGTATATATTTGAATAAAAAATATACATTTCTTACAATAAACTATTTTAAAATTCTAAAATGTTAAATAAGAAGTGGGTATCTTATTTTGCAGTTAGTTAAAAATAAACAAGCTTAAGTAAGTCTATAATGTCAAAATTACATTAGCATGATATTAAATATGCCCGATATGATAATGGATTTTACACTTACTTGCAGTACACGTTTATTCACTTTAATAACTGCAACAAAGCATACACGATTATATGACTGAAACAGTACGAGCTATAGGTTCTCACCTGTTATTATGTCTATGGGGCACAGATTTGTGGTTTTGGCCACTACTTATTTTTAGCTGCTCGTGCGCCGCCGCCTACGACATTTGGTGGATAACAGGGCCCCATTAAGATATAATGAATATGCAGGTGTTGGAAAGAAAATAGTTAAAATGTTAAATAAGGACCTTTTTATTTTCAACTTTTGGCTGATTGTTTGTTAGAAATACTCCTATGTGCAACGCAATGCTGAAACTAATATTACATTAGGTCCAAAAATATTTGGACTATGAATTGTTTATAAAAATTCATAACTCCCTACATAATTATTAAAAATTACATTAGATAAAACAAAATGTAGGTAATTTGTTCGTATTGTCACATAATTAATGGAACCTAAAATAATTTAATAGGGCATACATTAGTCTGCACCAAACAAAATAATCCCTATTAGCGGCTTAGCAAGACCAGCGGTAAAATAATTTATATGGAGTATAGTAAAACAAATTAACATTTAAAAAAAAAACATCAAAGCAAATCCCTGTTTTAAATCTGTGGCTCAAATAATCACGATGTAAATTGCCATTAGTGCAACGAGTGCTGTTGTATAACAAAAAGATCCCTGTTAATTCCAGCAAATGACACGCAACGTATAAAGAGCTTTGGTTTCGTTCTGATTTAGACTACACTCGGATTTGTCATGGACAGTTTACTTTTTGATTACAAACACGAGCATATAGTTTTTTAATGTTCGGTTAATAAACATGCTTCAAAGCATTATTTAAAAAACAATTATTCCTATTGACTTTATATATATTTTGAATTGGTCCCTTTCGATTGGCAGCTGTTTTTTGTGGCATGCAGTAAGTCCCTGAAGTATTTATATATTTTCTTTTTATACCATACATTTATGTCAGTTTTGAAGCATTAAATATTATACTGACTTCGATAAAATGTGGAAATACATTATAACCTGTCTCTCAAATGTTGTTTAATAGATTTCTAACTCTGTAACGAATCCAATGTTTACGATATGAAACCCTTAAATGTAAGGGATATAAAAACAGATTGCGCAATGAGGAGGCGGTTTAGGTTCAAAATGTTTTGCAAGTTTTTGTGATTTTTAAAAAACGACCTTAAAATTTTCCAAATTGAATCCTAGTTTCTCCTGGCAACATTTCAATAGATATTTTGAATTAAATTTTTTATTGTCTTTCTTTACTTTTCATATTGCCACAATTTGGTATAATGGTTTATAAATTCATAAAATACCTTATTTTTAAATACGGAGCATTCTTCCTCTCAAAATCAATGATGGATTTCAGTCATAAATGTGTTTTATAATTATATATTTTCTTAAAGCATTTAGTGAGCTTCTGGATTTCCGTTTCTTTCTAACAGGTGTCTTAATTGTCGTAATTCTACTCTCAAATTATAAAGAGTGACGCGTTGGTTAAAAAAATAGCGAGTTAAGGAAGGACCGCCAAAAAGGAAACATCATATTATATCAAATAAAGATGGCAATTTTGTAAAAAATAAAATGAAAAAGAGGAAGTCAAATTGATTCTAAAATGAGTTAAAACTTGAATTTGCAAAATTTTTGTTTTTTTTTAATAATAATTCATGATTGCGTAGATATTAATTTCAGTTAATAAATTTGGCGGACGACATTCTGGAGGAATACATCAGGGAAAGTGAAATGTGTATTTACTTTTCTACAACATCTTTTTAACTAAATGAGTCTTTGAAACAATATTTTTTGGACAATGAAAATAATTACATATCCAAAAACTAATTTTTGGATTTTTTTGAACTACCTCCCTTAGGGGAGTGAAATGTGATTTTACTTTATTTAAACCTCTTTAACTATATCAGGTTTTAAAATTTTTTATTTGTTAAAATAATAACAAAATGGATTTCTAAATTGCTCAAATTTCCACCTTTAAAAGAGTGACATGTGTTTTTTCTTTTTTACAATATCTTTTTAGTTAACAGAGATTTTAGAGCAAGCTTGTGTCGATGACTTTAAAAAATAATTGTCTAAAATTATCTTCGGGTTTTTCAAAAATTCGCCCTTACTTTTTCAACAGCCTTCAAAAAAAATTATTTAACAAACAATTTCCGGATTTTTAAAAAGTTTACATTTGAGGAGGCAACAGGACTAAAAACAAAGTTTTTAATATAGTCGATTGTTTTGTATTGCCTTTTCCAGAGTTTCCTATAAAAATGTATTTAATTTTCAAAAGGGCAGACTAAAGTTACATACTGTTCCGTAGAGAGGATCTACCCAATGTTAAAAAAAAACACCCCATAAATGAGTCCCAACTTTGCATTGTATTTGTTACAGTAGTTTTAATCGAATCACGCATGCAAATATTTCCTAACACACAAACCTAACTTGCACTTTCAGGTACTCTGCAACTAATCTTTTTGCTCACGAACTGACATTTCTATTAAACGGCGACACGATCGATTAAAATTGTTGAATGTATTGTATATGTGATAGACCGTCTATGAGCACTATAAGGAAGTATTGATTTGTTTTCATTTCTTCACGTTTCAGTGAACTAGTTCCCAGTCAAAAGAATAATTTATTAGAAAAAATCTGCTACAAAATTTACATTACACTATTATTTGAAGTACATATTACACAACTTTATGTAACTATTATACAGTTATTATTAACCTTTATAAATATAACAATAATAATAAAAATATTAATAAAACTTTTAACATATCAAAATTATAAAAACTAAATTTTTTAAATAAGTAATTTTTTAGGGACTTTTTGAGTTTCTTAAGTGATGGTTCATTTTTTATTTCTTTTTTTAAATTGTTAAATTTATTTTACTAATTTTTTTTATTATATAACAAATTGTTGGAGGGTAAAATCAAATGAAAATCGCCTTTTTGCCTTGTATTATATTGATATACAAATTAAAAAAATATAAAATTTTTAACATCTAGCCATTTTAAAATACGTAACATATCACTACTTTTCGTATATTTATCTTTTTTTAAAATTGCTCTCATTCCCTTGTTTTGTAAAACTTGAAGTTTTTGAAAAATATCTTTATTTGCTATATATACAATTGTTGGACAATACAAGAAATGTGGTCATATGATTGTATTGTATTATAAATTGTTTTTTAGCAAATAGTGATAAATGATTGCTCATTCTTTTTAGATGTTTAATTTTATCCGCTATTTTCGAAATAGTTTTTTCAAAAAAATATTAAATTTTAACTTTGAGTCTAAAATAATACCCAAATGTTTAAAGGAATCAAACATATCCAAATTCTTACCATCAAAAAATATGTTAATTTTGTCTGTCGCGTTAATAGTCATACAGTTTGTTTTTCTGCATTCGATTTTAACTCATTTATATCTAACCAGTTAAGGACCAATTTTAACTCTCGATTTATCTTATTAACTGCTAATGTAATATCCTTATCTTTAATGTAAATTAGTGTGTCATCTGCAAACATTTGTAGTTTGCAGTTTTTTAAAACACCCGGTAAATAATTAATAAAGGACCTAGTTTGCTGATGTTTAATAAAAGTCAGGGAAATTGGAAAATGTTTGGCTGTCAGGGAAAATACCAAATGTCGATTATACTTTTATTTTGTTACATAGAATTATTAAAGTATTGATGTACTGGTAGAGTACAGATTGCTTAACAATCTTGTAGCGCAAAAACATGTAACCTCTGAATATAGGCAACCTATGATTCTTTTAAAAAAAGAGCTTGATGTGAAATAAATATTTTATTTAGTTAAAACCTCTTAAAAACAACTTTAGTAAGGTAACATGTTTATAATATTATGAAATACAAAGCGGCTATCGTTGATATGGAGATCGAAAATTATTGAGAAAATGTATAAAGAGTTCTCATAATGCTTTTTAAATCTTTTAAAAGTTAAAGGAAATAGGAAAAATGAACTCGATAAAATAATTATAGATAGAAGAAAAGCTATTAGTAAATCCATATCTTCGAAAAAAGAACAAACATCTGTTGAATCAGAAGTGAAAAAATAATCAAATAAATGTATAAAGAATTGTCATAATACTTTTCAAACCTTTTAAATACTAAAGGAAATAAGAAAGATGAACTGAATAAAGTAGTTGTTATAGAAGAAAAGCGTTTTTGAAAAAAAAGAACATTTATCTCGTGAATCAGAACCGAGAAGCAGAAGAAAAGAATCTAGCGATTTGTGATATTGACAGAAAAATAATAAATACTTGTTTTTGGTTTGGCTCTATTGGCCGTTTTGTCATCAGCACCCTTTCAAGCAAAGCAGTTTTTGCCTGCGCTTTGTCGAAGTGTTTTAGAATTGGGCATTGGTATTATCAGCTCTGTTAAAAAAAGCTGGGCTCGTTTTTTAGATACCAAAAATGTTTTATTTAGTCATACACCCTTAGAAAACCTAGAAGCTTAAATTATTATTTTTACGAAACTGATTGTTTATATTTATATATAAATTAAATATTTGTATATAACATAGTACGTTGTGTATAACTGTAAAATATTTAAAATTCTTTGCAGCTATATATGTGTGCAATTTCATATTTGTAGTTTTTTTTTCAGGCAACAAATGTTTTGGATACTAGATTACTTTTTATAGTTTGACAATCTAGTTTACCTATGTTAAACTTAAATTCTACGATAGCTTTTAAATTAACCAGGAAAATAATGAATATGTATAATGTTTAAATAACTTTTTTCCTCATTTTGACAAAAATGTATAGTGAAGTTAGAAGTGGCTTAATAAATTGAGCCAGGAATATAACGTATATAGGTAGATTATTTTTACGTCTCTATATCCCTTATTTGACTTAGCTGAAATTTGGAACACGATTAACGTACTTCTTTATTAAAGGGTTATGTTACACACATGCAACATGGATTATAAAGCAATATTTTTAGTTGTGTATTTTATATCTATTCAGTCACATTCCTAGTTTAACCAAAACAATTTCAACTTAAATACTTCGTATGTTATTTTTTCCTTCGTAATACGTTTTCTTTTGATGTAAAATACTTATTTATTCATCAGTAGAATACATGTCTTATAATTATGTTGCCTATTATTTGAGAAGTTGCGACGCAACGTCTCACATTTTGCAGATGCCTTACGTTTTGCTAAACTGAGAACGCATAAATTCTGAAAGCTTTTCCAGAAGGTACACCAGACTTTTATTATTATTGTAGTTCGGTAGAGCATATCCAACAAGTTATTTTCGTTAATGCTGGTTTACTGCAAAGGGATATAATTAGAAAACCAAGTATATTTAAAAAGTTTGAAGTATATATTTGTATACAAATTTATTCGTTAAAAATAAATTTTCGTTTCATTTCAGGTAAGGCTAACCTAAACTACGTAGCAGAAATGAAGAGTATAAGATCGGTAAGTGACTTTCAGGGCATTCATACAAAATAATAAAAAGTTTTATAAAAAAATAGAAGCGACTTAAAAAAAGCACTAAAAAGTAAACATAATTAATTGATCAGAAACAGCCATTTGTATGTTGAGGATCCATATTTATACCACATTAAATAGACTCAGTCTTTGTTACTTTAAACACCGACTTCATAAAGTAAAATTTTCAATGGAATAAAATAAATCGGTTCTATTTTTTTATTTCATAATTTTTAGTTCTATTTATACAAAGTTTTAAGTTTTAAAGCCTAAACTTAGGTTAAAATTTTGCAGGTCCCTAATAAAATAAATAAGTAGCTGTTGGGTCCATTGCATATAACATAGCTTATTAATATTATAAAAATTGTCAAAATTTAGAAAGGCGAGTAAAATTAAACCTCGTGCCTTTAAAATCCCGAAAACTATATGGAACGTGATATTAACATATATACTTTTTTTCCTGATGATATGGTGATATATATATATATATATATAAATATATATATATATATATATATATATATATATATATATATATATATATATATATATATATATTGATTCCGGGTGTACATCCGTTCTATTCGGACGCGAGAAAGAAAGCTTCGAAAATGCCAAATGTGATTTTGGCGAAACCTCAGCAAAACTGTTCTTTTCAGACCGACAGTAGTGAACGGATGTACACCCGGCATGAAAACACATATATATACATATATATATATATATATATATATATATATATATATATATATATATATATATATATATATATATATATTGAAACAATTGAATATGGGTTCCGACATTCCCTATATTGTTTAATATGCTTGCTTTGGAACCACTCCGGTAATATTCTGAATATTCTCTGGACATTTCATCCAAATTTCCAAATTGGTCAAACCATCGCGGAATAATCGATGTACATACTTAAAAAAGTACATAGGTTCAAATTGATAACTTCTCGTTTTTTGAAGTCGGTTAAAAATGGACAATTGCGCATTTTATGAAAGTATATCGAAAAGGGTAAAATAAGGCCAAACTTTATATAGATTAGAACGTTTAAACTTTGTGTTTGAGATTTCTATTTAAAAATAATATCTTATAAATAAGAAGTTTGATCGATTTTATGTACTTATCGAAAATATTTATTAAGTTTTTGAAACGAATTTTAAATGTACAAAAAGTTGGGTTGGCTATATTTAGAAAAATATTTGTCAATATTCGGAATAAAATATGCGTATTTAAAATCACAAATTACTTATTTGCACAACTTGTACATCTTATTTTAAATTTAATCTAAAAATATAATTCTTCATTACAGTATTTTTATTTGAGGTCTATTCGACAAGGTTTTAATTTGTTTAATCTCTACATAGGAGTAATATAAACCTGGTAAAACGAGTCTGTAAAGCAAGGATGACTATAAAGCATTTTCTCGAAAAATTTAGATCCAAAGCCAAGTCATATTTTGACCTTCTCTCCTATACGCTAATAATATGTGATTATTCCTTATGGGACTCTCTTGTAGAAGAAGTGATCCGAAGTTTATCTTGGACGACCGGTCGACTTATTGTAGTAATGTGCATGATTCAAAACTTACTTTATATTAGGTGTAGATGTAGCTTCAAAACTGTTCTACCTTTTGCATGGCCACATTTTGCTACGTATGTTGTTCTGATTAATTTAAATCGCACACATGTTTAATTTGAAATTAAGGATGTGAAAAATTGTGTAAATATATATCATTTATCATGTAATACGATTGTAGTGCCTCGCAAACGTCTTGCTTTTGTTTCATTTTGGTTGAAATTCAATAGGCATAAAAGCAAGGCAAGATAAAAATAGCATTTAAAAGTTAATACTTTTCAAGAAATGTGCCAAAATAAATCCAGTCAAACTCCGGGTGCTTATAATTATAGTTTCCCTTTTCGGGATTGTTTTTATACAACAAATCACAGAGTGATAAAGGCAGACTGAAATAGAATTCGTTTAAAAAGGTATTAAGTACACCTAAATTCATCAAAACGATTTCCGCAATTCTTTAAGAGATTTTCTATTGCGCATTAAAAACAGTACACGCTCGAAATCAATAACTTTCAGTTCCGCTCATATTGTCTCGCTCGATTTCACATTAACTAAAAGTAACAATTGCTGTAAAAAACTCCGAAATCGAGCAATTCGGAGCAACTGCGAAGACGGAAACCTCTCGGGATAGTATGTTTTTGCGATCCGGCTAGATTTATGGATTCGGGTCGGAAATTAGACCCTGGTGGTGTTGAACGTGGTGACATTACGGCCTCCCAAAAAAGGGTTTATTGAATAAGGGGCGACGAGCTTTTAAGTTTTATAGGATTTTATAGTGCATACTAATCTATGGATACAATGCAAATGAGTGATATATGTATATATCTATATGTTTTAATTATTTCTCCTTATATTTCTCTAAGGTACAAACTGGCGGGAAAATTATTCCAAACAGAAATGCAATTTGCCGTGTTGAAATTTATGAAGTTTAGATATAACACTGTGCAAGTCTAAGGTTCCTCTTAATGTTAATTGTTATTCTAGACATGAAATTGGGACACTTATTGGTATGCAGGATTAAAAGTGAATGACTGCAAGTATTCTAACATGCAAAAGTACAGGTAATTTAGACCCAAATATTCCTGTATAACACGGATTTTAACAATTATTATATGCTTTGGAATTATGACCACTTTAAAATGTTCGTTCTTTTGAAAAAACAACATTGAAACTATTTTCTCTAAGGGCTTCATGCTTTATTCTTTCAACGCCAGATTAAATCATTGTATTTTTGTCATAATTAACTTTTATATACATGTTCTAACACACACGGATAACACCGGAGCACAAAATACTCAGTATCTCAGCACAGTTCTCTCTACTAAATCTCGCAAGTGACACCATCAACCTAAAGTCACTTTCAGACCTCGACAAACAAGAACAGTGGGCTCAAATGACACTGCATGGCCGACATCACAATGATTTGAATCAGCCACACATAGATAAGGAAGCATCCAACGGGTGGCTGAATGATGGACAACTGGTCCCAGAGACAGAAGGATTTATAATGGCAATACAGGACCAAGTTATTATTAATACACGAAATTACACCAAATTCATCATCAAAGACCGGTCCGTTGAATCCGATAAGTGTCGAAACTGTAGAGAGAGATTAGAGACTGTACAGCATATAACATCTGGCTGCACTTACCTAGCAAACACGGACTACCTCCAGCGACAGAACCAGATGTGTAGCATCACACACCAGAAGTTTGCCAATAAATATAGGCTTCTGAACAGCTGTGCCCTATTATAAATAACAACCAAGTTCAGTGCTTGAAAATAATGCCTTCAAACTGTACTACGACCGGGCAATTATCAGTGACAGACGGGTGCCGAATAGTCAGCATGATACTACTGTTAAATAAGGAAACAAGACAGCTTATTTGGTAAATGTTGCTGTAATCAACAATAACACCGTGTTGAATAAATATGAAGAGAAAAAGGCTAAATATGCGGAGCTGGCCCTGGTCATTCAGCAGATGTGGCGACTGAATAAGGTTCGTGTTATACCAATGATCGTATCATCAACTGGACTACTTCTAAAAATGCTCCAACCGAAAATTATAGAACTGCGTGCTAACACGTTTATCGACAACCAAAAGGCAGTCATGCTTAGTACTTGCCACATAGTGAGAAGATTCTTACAGGACAACACATAGAACTAATAGAAACCAGCACACTCCTTTTGATGCATGCATCCGGGATGGGTTTGGAACTCAACATTTGTTGAGAAATTGATTTTATTTCGATAATAATAACAATAAATCGGCTTTATTTAGGAAATATGTAAAACAAGTATGGATCATTTGTTTTAATTTCTAAAAGGCAAAGTATAGCTAGTTCTCCGAAGAGGAGACTGCTATTTTTCCACTTAACCGTTTAAAATGTACACACAACAATTCATTGATGGTACAAAACATTGCTCCTAACTATGCTAATTTTCAAGGCTACCTAAAAAATAAAAAAACTTAAAGAAGCTAAAAAATTGCCTCATACTTCACTATGTAAATATGAGGGAATCAAAATTAATAAATAAATAAGACAGATAAATACCAAATCATTCATGATTGAAACCAACCTACTCAGTCAGCGTGTTCCCCTTTAAATAGCTTTTAAATGCTAATATATTAAATTATTTTATTAACTTAGGAAGTCTCCTGTATTATTTTGCAGAGCAGAATGAAACCGACTTCTGAAAAAATGATGTTCTATGTCTAGGAATGTGAATGTTTTTTCGAGATCTGACATTCAAAGAAAGTTTTATCTATTTACCAATACATTATACAAATATGGGGGTTGTCTACTGGTAATTATTCAATGTTCAAAACACAAAAACAAAGGACCACGACGTTGGTTCATGTTCATCTATGTAAGTAGTAAAATTTATCTAGACTTGATCAAATTTCCGATGACAAAAGATAATGCTCTGGATCCGGTTCTTTTTCAGAACGCATAAATAATTTCCATACATATCCGCACCATAATTAAACGAGGACTGTGTGCGTGTGCCTACTAGAATATAAAAGCTTTAAGGCAGTATAAGCTTTGGGCAGTAGAGATGAAACAACTTATCAAATAAAACACCTAAATTTGTATATGACTAATCAGGTTCGAGATGATTATTGCCAATAGGTATTTCAAAAGTATAGTCATCATAATAGTCTCTCCCGGAAAATAAATTACCAAAGAGCATTAAGGGGCTTTTTTTGGCGTTTAAGAAACAGTTGTGATGAAGTGAGAGGGTTTTAATAGTTTATACCAGATATAGACTTGTGTATTGTCCGCATAAACTTGCAACTTACAAGGGTTTGTACAGCTAACTATCGTTGTTGTGTAGGCAGAAAAAAGTAGTGGCCCCAGAACAGAGCGGAATACCAGAAAGAACGAATGACAATGGGGAACTATCTTAAACCTAACTCTCTGAAAACAGTGACGAAGGTCACAATTTAGAAGTGTAATTACATTATTAGAGAGCCCATAATATTTGAATATAGATATCAAGTTACTATGAGTAATCGTATCAGAGCCCTTAGAAAAGCCCAGTAATAAAAGTGCTGTAATATAATTCTAATCTGTGTGTTCTCTGTTATAACTTTTGTCACCCTGGTTAAAGCAGATGTTGTACTGTGTCCACTTGCAGCACAGACTGAATGAATAGTTTGTTTACATGCTTTACAACTATGAGTTCCAGAAGTTTCTTCAAAACATACACAACATAAAGTATTTGATGGCTGGTTACTCATATCTCCGGTATCCAATAGTTCATCAGTTATATACTCTGTACTCGATGGTTCGTTAGTTATTTATTCCATAGCTGAAGGTTGTTCGAGCGACTCTAACGTTTCAGAGGTTAAGTTCTGTAAAGATTCTGTTTCATTAGTATCTTCATATATATTTTTGTTGACAGCTCATTCCAAATCTTCTTCACTTTTAAGATTTTTTGCAACTTCTTTTGGTAATGCTATGCCTACTTTTACTTTGTATCCAAAAAGAGCCTCGTAAGGTGTTCGTTTGTTTTATTTTTCATCAACTGCGTAAATTTTAATCCTTCATTCCAATGTCCTGTAATGTTATCTTGCATCCATGTAGTCAACATGTTTTCAATGTCTTGGTTCGCTCTCTCAACACTCCGTTGGCTCTGAGAATATCTTGGCTTGACATGCACAATAGTCAGTGAAGGCCAATACTGCTTCAGATAATAAATAATGTGGTTGGCAAATTCCCTCACATTATCAGATTGCAGTATAGCGGGGGGACTAATTAGGGTAAAAATATCTAACAAAAGGTAAGAAAATTCTTCTGCCCATTGCGATTTAAGTCCTCTCAATACATATAATACTCTTGGTTAGATGATCCTGGTAAACCAATATAAATTTATAATCACCATCTGGGTTCGACTGAAAGTCGATTAAGTCCACTTGACAACGGGAATTAAACTCGGAATAAATAATAGGCTTCACAACAATACCTTTTTTAACACCTTTTTGTTTTTGTTGACATGGTTCACAAAGTTGAAGATACAGCTCTATATCATAACGGGTTACGTTTTTATATCGGCTTGACAATTCCTTAATCATGCGAGCTCTTCCGCCGTGTCCAATAGTAATGTGAGCTTCATGTAAAACATCAAACAGTTCACCATCAGAAACATAGTAAAGTGGGTTGCTCCCAGGTTCTTTAACAGAAAATATGACTTTGACATTCTGATCAATTGTCAAAAGATCATAACGCTTCAGCAACCAATAATCGCGAGGAATTTTTTTCGTTGTCGATTTCGCATTATTAATATCATTAATTAACACTGTGTACTGATCATCTTCGATATAAACACAATTCTTAGCATTTGAACACCTTTTACTTTTTAATTCTACGTAAAATCTATTTTTCTTTAACGAAACCCGTGAATCGGACATCATGTACTTAAATAACAAGGCACGCCACGAAATATGATGCTATACTAAACAAGAACAAACAAATCACGTTGCGTCACAAGCATGTTTTAATTTACGCATAATGTTCTGTACATTGCTTATTACCAAGTCGGTATTTAATAAAATGCCTACGCGATGTATATAATATAATTTATTTCATACAATGCCTAATAGTTCTAGGAATTCTAAATAACACCTAGAAAATCTATAAAATGTCGGATTTCAAACTTTGCCGATAACATATATATATCGAAATACTGATGAAGTTTATTAGTCCTAAATTTATTAAATGCAGTTATGAAACAATAATATATTGTGAAAAGGTATATTACGTGGGTAATTTTTAAAATTAGAGAAATTTTTAAATTTCGGTATGTAACGTATTTTTGTTTAAATTTCAATTTTTTTATTTTTACTTCATTGAAAGCACAGGAATTTAATAAACTGTCAACATTAATAATACAAGATTTCTTTCAGTTTAAATTTCAATTTTTTTATTTTTACTTCATTGAAAGCACAGGAATTTAATAAACTGTCAACATTAGTAATACGAGATTTCTTTAGGGTGATACAATTAGATAAAAATTAAGGTCGGGAAGGGATGCTGAACCCAAAAAGGAACAGCGCGTAGGTTGCTGAATAGCTTCATAAAAATAGTATGCGTCAAAACAGGCAATCTCATCAAACATAAGTGATGAGAGATGATTCTCTATACGTTTAACAGATCCAGTCACACTGGACTTAGGTGGAAGACAGCATTGCGCATTTTCTTGAACTTAATTTAAATGAGATCCAAATAAACTCTACGGCGTTGTTGTTAAACCGAATATTTAGTACTTTTGCGTTTACTTCAGACGTAACTTAGATTACAACAACACCACCTCTTGTTTCACGATCAACATGAAAAAAATCGTATGTGGATATAAAAATAAATTGTTATTGATATTTGAATTTAGCTAAAATTTAGAAATTCCCATTACGTGAAAATCATTCTGACCGATTAAGATGAATGAACAATGAACAAATATTGAGAAAGGCAAACTTTACCTTATTCATAGTTTGTTAAGACATGCAATATTAACTCCACTCACAGTAATTATAAAATATACCTAAGGCAATATATATACAGAAAATATGTCTACACATTTGCCAATTTTAGAGACGAATAAGATGGACTAACTGCACCAACACTAATTTTGTTTGTTTCAACCTGAACTTATAGTTTTAGAATGCAAATTGGGTACGTTATATTCCGGTTTTTTGTTTATAAGGGAAAAGTTTTGCTGAGAGTAGAACTATAAGAGGAAGATGAAGTTTGAATATAATCATCAATGATATTTGATGGCCCAACTGGCAAAGCTTTTTCCGCGTCTGTGGGCTGGTAAAATTTGTTTCACTATAGTGGACGCAGAATTAACAACATATCTCTCAAGTCAGTATCAACAAATGAGTTTAACTGAACAGGTGTAGACGGTGCACCATGAATTTGTCGTTCTGAGAGACCGATTCCACACTGGATACTTGATAACTATTTAGAGACGTGAGCTGAGCAGCTGCATAATATCCATCGATTATTGGAAGTATAAAACCTTGAACTTTAGCTGAGAGATTTTTTGCACGAGCCTGTTTCATATGCTGCATCATTATTAGACGATCAAGGCGATTTTCAAAGCATAGATCATGAGCAATATACTCGGCAATAAAAGTCTTCGTGTTTTAGGCTTAAACCTGTTTTTTATTACGTATTGCTTTTCAATTTATGTAAGAAACTTCACCTTTATTGGATGTGGCTTGCCTACATTACTGCCTTTAATTTTAAAAGTCAATATCCGATTACTCAATATTCACCCCCAGCCGCTCCTAAAATAATTTAAAAATAAACAGTAGAAGGTCATGCGACTCTGAGTGCATTTAATCCAAATACAATAATGCTTTCTTTCGAAATCGGTGCCGAAATTCCATATTTTTAGCTTCGATGTGGCGAAAGTGATTATTTAAATTTTTCAATATCTGATTGTTTTGATTCTAAACCACTTTCAAAGCTATCTTCGTTTTTTTGGCAGATGTAATCACATCCCAAGATTTTTGTACCAGTCTTTAGGAACTTGTTGATTGTCACCAGGACTCATAATATTCGATGGGTGTTGGTGTAGGTAGTCTCCGAAATTTCAAGCGATACCCCTTACGAGTTTTTAAACATTTTCTTGAAGTGCGCGTATAAACGTTAATATAACTTAATGTGAATATGATTTTGCAAGATTTTACCTTTAATTTGAGACCAATTTTAATCATTAATTTGGAAAATAAACAACAAAACTTGCAATAACAAGCACCTTACATGTTACACCTACGTGAGAGATAACTTACTTATAATGTATCTGGATCATTGGGTACATCGTCTAATTTTTTTAAGTATAATTTTACGTAAAAATAAAGAAAACGGTTACACCACTGTTAGAGCGTTCCCAGTTTAAGCTTAGACAGACGCAAAGAATGTCGCGCTTATAGCAGTGACGTCAACGGCTTGTTCTTAGACTTATCTATATTAGCATAATTAGATAGAAATAAAAAAGTTTTTTTGCTTAATAATGTAAAATTAAGTTGTATTGTGAGCTATACAAAAACCTTAATGAAAGTAATAATGTGATAAATAGTACTGGATACTAAAATAAATTTTCAATACTAACCTTTTTTTCCAGAAATGGTTTTAAGCTCCTGTTATATTAGACTTTTTTGCTTTGCTAAATATAACCCTTATTTTCACGTGTTAAAATATTTGTAGTAATTTCTTCTTAATAATGTATACAAATTTTGTTTATTTGAACTTTTAAATTAAAAAACAACAAGCAGAAAAAGCCGGAAGATCCCAAGTATGGCCGTAAGTCGATACAACGTCATAAGCAGAAAGAATATCATTAGATTAGATCGTTAGATCAACCCTGACAAAACACAATGAAAACGATTTCGCTTCGAATTTAAACAGATGCTTGTCTGAAATTAAATGCTTTTAAAAATAGGAAGAGCAAGAATGTATAGTTCATTCTAAGTAAGGATGCAGATCAAATGAAAACTTTGGGATTATCGTGCTTAAAGCTAAGGAATATTCTGTCCCAAATAGACAGTCCTATCAGGACAACGCTAACAACCATATAATACGTCTTTTTCAATATATATCAATATGAAGCAAAGTAAAGACTGCTTTTGCCAAAGTCAACATATATGTCCGACTGAAGGCCGCGGCTGAGTTCAAATTTTTAGCAAAAATTGCAAAATAACTGTTTCACAGCGTGTGCGTGGATTTGGGGTAACATATGGACAATTTTTTGTTTTGTGGTTTTAGACGAAGATTACTCTTCATAAAAAGTGTTGCTTATCTGAAAAATAAGATTGACCTAAAAAGAGTGTCATTTTATATACAGGGTGCGAAATAAAGACAAAAATAGAAGTTTGCAGAACGAAAAAAAATTGGAAATTTCAACTTTTAAGACAACTAAATTAGAAAGCCTGCAAATACAAGTAAAAAATCCTTTAGACGTTTTGTAATAAGAGACTTAGGTAAACGCATTTCTTACAAATTCACCTCAAATTTTCTCAAAAACTAAAACTGTTATCATTATCAAAAAACTTTTAAAAGTTGCTTGACTTGTATTTGCAGCCTTTTTAATTGGTGTCTCAAAAGTTGGAATTTCATTTTTTTTTGTGTCGCAAACTTCTATTTTTGTATTTATCTCGTGCCCTATATATAAAATGACATTTTTTTTTAAATTTAATCTTATTTTTTAGATAAGCAAAACTTTTTATGAAGAATAAATTTTTTACCAAAAATCACAATTAAAAAAGTTGTTAAGATACCCAATTTCGACTGATTTCGATTGATTATAGAATTACCTAAAAACTACATCCTATACAAAACTCTTTAACCCCTCTAGTATTCGCTAAAAAGGTTATAGGGTTAGTCCAGGTCTAGTTGCCATGGTACTTAAACTCTTAGTTCGCCTGTTACGTTTTGCTTTTGTCGCTGTCATTTTGTGATTGTAAAGTAACATTTAGAAAAATTATTTGTTCAATAATTGAAAATGTCATCTTAAACCTATAACTATCAAGTTAGATCTGGTACAGATTTAAGCCTTTTTAGTAAATACGAAGACTTTTGTCTCATATTTTTATGGTCTCCAGTTTGGTTATCTTAGAAAATTTAATTTTCCAATGTTTTTGTTTTACCTACTTGCTTTGGTTTGTTTTTACTTCCCTCGTAAATCGTAAAAAAATCACCCTCCGAGATTTTTTCAGATCCTTACGTTTCATGATCCCTAGATATCGAAAAACATGTTTTCTCAGTTCCGTCGGTTTGTCTGTCTGTCTGTTCGTCTGCCTGTTTGTCTGTCTGTCGGTTTGTCTGTTCGCAGCATGGCTAAAAAAGTACTTATCCGATTAACTTGAAATTTAGGTGAAACATTAAGTGTCGTATGGGGATAACTTGGTAACATTTTGTTAAAAATCCAATATGGAAAACAAAATGGGGGTCTAATAAAATGTTAAAAAAATATTACTAAAAAACGACTTATCCAATTTATCTCAAATTTTGCACAAAAATCAAGTATTATATAGGAATTAACTGGTATAATTTTGGTACGAATGCAAGGTGACGGAAAAAAAATATTTAAAAATTCAGCCTGAAAAACTACTTAAAGGCCTGATTTTAAATTGCGTGTTATACATAATTATTGTGGTATACAGATGAACTAGTAAAACCATGGTACTACATGTAAGTTTTACATATCTTCACGTTTTAGAGTTTAGCTGCCCAAAAATATGTTTTATCAATTTCATCGATCTCTCTGTCAATTTACGACATAGCTTAAAATCTACTTACGCGAATGACTTCAAATTTTTAGCAAAAATTATTGGTTATATGGAAATGACCCGGTAACATGGCAAATCAAAATTGCGGTCTAATGAAATGTTAAAAAATCGAAAATGGCAAAACAAAATAGCGGCTTAGTAGAATATTTAAAATTTAAGCCTAAACTAGTTAATGGACTGGAACTAGTAAAACCGTGGCACTAATTCAAGATGGTGACTTAATATTTGTAATCGTAAAAGAACACCCGCTCAGGTTTTGTCTGTTGGTTGGTTTGTCTGTCTGTCGATTCACGGCATAGCTTAAAAACTACTTATCAGGGTGACTTCAAATTTTGGTCCAAAATTAAGGGTAATATTGAAATGACCTGGTAAAATTTTTGTAAAAATCCAATAAAATCTTATTCATTCAATCAAATTCATTTTTCATCAAAAATTAAATGAAATATAGGGATAAACTGGCACGAATTCAATATGACGAAACAAATTGGTGGTGTGTACTAATATAAAAACTACTTATTGATTTTATTTTAAATTCATAGATAGATAGAAACTGGTAAAATATTGGTAGGAGTCCAATATGAACTAACAAAATAGCGACGAATAAAAATGTTTTAAAAGACAGTATATATGTGTTACTTTATGACTATGTATTGAAATAAATTGGGTCACACTTCACTGTTCTTAAGAAGAGGCAAGATTCATAACAAGGGAAATCCCGGGTAAAGAAAATTTACCGATTTTTATAATAAACAAAACCTTTTTTGAAGAATAACTTTTTCGCTTAAAATTACAAATAAAAAAGTTGCCCATATCTTACCCAAATCCACGTACACGCTGTATAGCAAAATTAACAGCATGTAAAAAACAAGACTTTTTTTGTAAACTTTAATAAAAGCCTATTACTTAAAAAGTGTTTTTTCTTATTTTGTTATTATTTTAGTCTAAAATGTGACCAAATAATTTTCATTTGTTAAGGTTTGCATGTCTTTTATGACAGCCTTGCGTAGTAATTCATATTTGCTACAAAACTCTTTATTGCACATTTCTTTATAACTGCTACACACCATCTATCACAAGGGTAATAATTCAACCATTAATACAACAATCTAGTCATGTCGTTACGACACGCATCTATATGCTTCATCAAACTAGAGCTTGACAATCTCGGGCTTACATTAGCCAGACATCGTATTATAAAAAACCGGACCATATGTCTTATTCGTCCCAGATTTATGATCAGTAAATTCGGAGATGTGAACAAAAATTAGGCTTCCCCACATTAATCACTTCTCTTGACACCTTTAGAAACCATTACGCTGGACATACGTAGACTTCGGCAATTTTTCTTAATTTTAATTACCAATTTTTAGGCTTATAACTTACAAAAAAAATACTCTATAAAATGTGCCTAAATAGCTATAATTGTATCTGAATGGCTTAGGCTTTGTGCGATTTTACAATAAGGATTTTATCAAAAAAATATTTGCATTCTACATGTTAAAAATGGAATTTCTGGCCTAAAATCCAAAAGTTGTAGGAACTTTGAGAGGAACAGTAGTGCCTAAGTCGGCCGCATCAGTAAAATATGTAGGCATTGACATGTGTTCAGTCAGACCGTATAGGACCAGAAAGTTCTGCTCAAAAATGGGGACCCCCGCAAGAAAATGCAGAAAAGAAAAGGTTATCTGGGCATTTTTTTCAAAAACCAAGAAAGTCGACAGGAAAAAACGGCTTTTACTAAGTATCCGGGAAAGGGGGATTTTTCAAACAGGGAATCCAGTGGGGTTTGCCTGTACCTGTCAAGTGCCAAACCTGCCAAAATTAAAAGGAAAAGGTAAACAGATGTATATTGCATTAACAGACGTGCAAATACATAATTCAGCGAACACTCGTGCCGCACGGAGCAAAAAAAAAATAAAAAAAGCAGTTTTAATACAACATGTCTTTCAACAACTAGAAGCCGATCAAAACAGTTTAATCGGTCAAGATCAAGGTTTAAGATGACCGTTCTTCTCTCTTCATTTTTAGATTTTCTACCTGACAGCATCAGGAAAACCAAATCGTTTAGAAAATCAGCATGTTAAACAAATCATATTTATGAGAAATTACAGGATTAATAAGATATAAAAAGGAGAACTGGTAACACTGTTCTAAGATGTGAATTGCATGGCTGGTTTGCTCGTTAATGGTTTGTTCATTGACAATAACCAGTAAAAATAAATCCATATTTTAATTTCTTAATAGGGTTCAGTGGTTCATCTACAATGTGTTAAATTTTAAATTATAGATAGTTTTTTTTAATC
Source organism: Kuschelorhynchus macadamiae (assembly GCA_030620095.1). Classification (NCBI taxonomy): domain Eukaryota; kingdom Metazoa; phylum Arthropoda; class Insecta; order Coleoptera; family Curculionidae; genus Kuschelorhynchus; species Kuschelorhynchus macadamiae. The sequence continues at coordinate 722,269 of JAUTXW010004749.1, forward strand.
CTTTCTATGATATACGCTATTTAATTTAGATTTAGCAGAACCCTATATAGTTTGCAGATCTTAGCGAATATTCAAATCCAAAAAATTGCCTTCTTACATTTTTCTGGCACGCTGATAATTTTCTTTTTAATTATAATTTTTTTAACTGAAAAAGTACATAGATAATAAACCAATCTGTATACAAATGAAATGTTATTTTTGCAGACCGGCCTGTATTTAAATAAAATTATATTTTTGTAAACAGTCTTCACTACAATGGCTTATAAACGTGATATTCGAAAAAGTATTTACTGTTAGTTGGACACCTAACTTAAACGTGAAATCGTAAGATTATATAGGTGCCAAAACATTTCATTAGTCACAATTTAATGAACAATAAATCACTGTGAAGGGAGAAAACGATGTGTAAACCTACCAAAAACTGGAAGACGTATAATACTAAGAGCAACTTTTGAAGCAAGAAAGTCGGTTGAATCGGCAAGAAATAAGATGGAGGCATCTATGCGTAAACTAAGTAAATAATTTGCTAACGTTCAAACGAGTTTGAGTTGCATTGCGCACATTGAAGAACAATTTATAGTTTTAATTTTCGTTGATTTTATTTCTAGGCATAATTATTCATAGCTAAAGTTCATATGAAATTAAAACGAAAAAAAATTGGAATAATTCTGTTCTTACCGCAGATAACTTTTATCATATACATATAAGTTTTTACATATACCTACTTGGAGCATAAATCAAGAAATAATATTCCGGAGAATGGACTATCTAACCAAATTCGCCTAGGAAACATCGTCGTCTATTGTTTTTAAATATCTAGCGAATTACCTATGTTAAACCTTTTAGGGATTGCTATTGGGAAAACACAGCAGAGCCTATGTAATGTACCTACCATATTTCAGATTTTTCGCGGTTTGTAGTGCTTGCGAAGTACTAGAATAACAGCACCTGCGCCCCATTACCATAGGTCAGGGATCTCCTAGAATAGACAATCTGCTTGTTCTTTTGCACCATTGTGCGTTATGATGCATAATGCACATTCAAATTAGCATTGACCTTCTCAAATTACGAGATTTCTCTGGATCACGTTACCTTGGTTTTAATTTTTTGACATTTTTGATTATTTGAATTGACTGGTATCAGCGACATGATTTGAGGTCCAAATCGGTAATAATTACTTTTATTATTTAAAGCTTAAACAACACACCACCCGTTATTTTGAATTCGCTGCGCTCGCTGGTGCAGTAATCTTTTTCGTTTATAATAAACAACTTACTATTATCTGACCATTTCCAGTCAGAATTCTTGTTAAAAAACGTCCGCTTCGCGGCCCTTTGTTAATATGGCTCTCATACTCGGGGACGAAAACTTAGTCTGGGTCGTGTCATTTCAGAAAACCGTGTTTTTTGACCTTTCGGTGGGTATATTTCGGAAACTATTAGAGATAGGGCGATTAATTTGACAAGTATTTTTAGAGCAGACGTGGTTCTACATGATTCGTTTGCAGGTTTTCCTGTATCCTATTTGGTACCGGGGATATGGTACTGCAAACTGGACCAAAAAAGTCAATTTCGATGTAATACGGTTCAGGTCAAAATTTTTGATTTTTTTGTCGAAACTTTCTGGTATGATGGCTTTTCGGGTCTTACAGAACCCAATTGTTTTTTATTGGGCTTCGAACTAGTTTCGTGATTTTAAGATTTTACAATTATAGTATATCTAATTTGTATTGCAACAGTTAGTTTTGGTGTTATTTTTCGTTACCATACTTTAGACTTTATTTGGTATTTGGAGCAAACTTATGCAAAACGTATCTTTTTTACTGTAAGGTCTGAATCGGATGTATCAAATTAGAGGACGTTTGTTAATCAAAACATAGCCGTAATGTTAATAGTAAAGGGAATCAATTCGAAAATTATCACACTCGCAAAAAAGATATAAATTAAGCAACCTTTTGCTTTCGATCTGTGACATATCCGGCTATTAAATTTAGATTAAATATTTGTTTTGTGACATTTTTAACTCAAAAACTTAAATTTTCAAATAAATATAATTTTTGGTTACTATTATTATTATTATTAAGGCCGTTTTAGATGCTGCAATTCTTTCTTGCAAGTTGCAATAGTCTTGAACAAAAGCATGCGCAGTGGCAAGACATTTGTACCTTTTGTCAAACTGCGCATGCCTTTGTTCACTTGTATTGCATATTGCAAAGAAGAATTGCATCATGTAAAACGGCCTTTAAACAATATGTTTTTACCTATTATCATTTTATTTTAATACTAACAGCTGTCAAAATGTTTTTGTTCGCAACCATGTATGTACCAGTAGGACCAGCGACCGTTTATTAAACAAAACATAACTGTCATGGATATGTTAATAGAAAAACACGTTCTGCGCCACACGTATAGGAATGCTGCACAATGCAAAAACCCAAAGTCCACCATTTGCTGGTCTTGCGGACCAGCTAGTTCTGCTTCAAGGTGACAAATATGATTGACATGTAATAGGGTAAAGCCCATTTATAAACGAATTTAAACCTCCGATCGGATGTCGTACGTTGCGGAGTGGCAACTCTGGACATTGATCTACTCGGAAATTACCCCATTAATCCCAAGTATATTCTATTCTGAGTATAATCTCTCTTTGGTGATAGCCATATTAACGAAATCTTAAAGAAAGATAAAAACATTATTTTGTAATTATGAAATTGGATGTTAAAACTAAGTTTTATTAGTGTATGGCATTTTTAAAATTTCACAACTTGCGAAATGACATACTTCGCGATAAATACAAGAAATTTTATGTTATACATTTTACTAGTGCAATTTCTTAGCAAAAATATTTCCTTAGAATATGAAAATGTCAAGTTCAAATCATATTTTCTCTTGCACACAATATAAATAAGCCAGCTGTGAATAAATATGCAAGTTACATCTAGAAAGAACGAGACGCCTTACGTCCAGCGCAGACATTTTTTATTTAACAAGCTAACAGGCACATCATTCAGATGGAAAAATCGTTTTTCCCGAGAAATATTCTGTGCACGCTCTGGCTTGAACGAAGTGTTAATGCTAGCGGCCCATGGCCATAAAACTGGAGGTTAGTTGATTGATATAAACTGTAAAAAGATCATGTCTAGATTTTTCACCACCCTACAATATAATTTAAATTTTAATAGAAAAAATTCTAGATACTAAATAAATATATTTTAAAGTTACTTTATATACCTATAATATAATATATGTTTATTATAAAGCAGATTTAAACGTAATTCTGTATTGACGTTTTTCATTGCATCTTTTTATTTCGCAACACTTCGATTATGTAAGGAATTCCTACAGGGTCAACTATATATTTATGAATAAGGATAAGAATACTTTTAGTCGTAAAATGAAGCTTCCTGCACGACACATTGTCAATAATAAATTTTAATACAAATAACATTTTAGGACGCTACCGGTGTTGCGTGTTCTAAATATATATTTTTTCCTAAGAAAAAAACAGTTCTAATTAAAAAATGCTAAGAATTATACAATTTTTCCTGTATAGTCATAAATTCCAATAAGGAGAAACTATTTTTAAAAGTTAAGGGCATAAAATTTAGCTCCTTCCCACACCATGATAAATCTGGGTTGACGTATTTTACTCACCAGAGATCCTTTTTTACCTCCGTAGGCGAGAGGGTTAGATTATATGACAGGTATATGGCTCACTAAATGTAAATTTTAGCTATGCTTTCGTGAATATCTATCTAATATCTATCTATCCTTTTGTCTGAAATTAATGTTGTTATGGTTGCTTTAAAACGAGTTATCACACATTTTGTGCCTTCACAGCATGCGGAGGCCAAAAGATACTAAATTAAGTGTACGGACATTCAATTCGCTATATAATATTGTATTGTATTATTGCATAATACATTACTTGGTAACTTTGTTTTATTTTAATGTAGAGACTTAGTTATTAAAAAGTCATCAAAGTAGCTAGGATAAATAAAAATCCATAACTCTTCGTTAACGATCCTCTTGTTGTTACGTTAGAGTGATATATTATCTGAGGTTCGAGTCCAGTTAGAAAACAACAGGCTTTTTTAAATTGTTGACGTTTCGCAACTTTATTGTTGCATCCTCAGGACACATATATATATTCTATATCCTGCATTAAACCCATATTATCAGTCTTTACCTACTACGCAGATATTCTCCAGATATTAAGTTTCTAATTGGTTTTCGGTAACGATCCTCTTGTTTTATGTTATAGTAGTGTATTATTTGAGGTTAGGATCCAGTAAAAAAACAAGTCTTTTTTAAGTTGTCAGCGTTTTGCAACTTTATTGTTGCATTCTCAGGACACATATGTAGATTGTATATCCTGCATGAAACCCATATTATCAGTCTTTACCTACTCCGTTGGTTCGCAGATATTTCCCAGATATAAGATTTCTAAATAGTTTTTGTTAGCGATGCAATCAAGATGCAACCATGAAGTTGGAAAACGTCGACATTTTACAAAAGGGCTTTTGTTTTTTCACTGGATCCTAACCCCAAATAATACACCACTTTAACATAACAACAAGAGGATCGTTAACTAAAACCAGTTAAAAACTTAATATCTGGGAAATATCTGCGGTCCAACGTATGTAAAGACTGATAATATAAGTTACAATTTAAGATGGCGAAACAAAAACGCAAAAAGAATCTTGTTCAATTGACTTTAAACTTGGCAGAAAAATTAGATGTGAAAATGGGATAAACTGGTAAGAATTCAACATAACGTAGCACAATGGCGGAATGTGTGATTGTAAAAACCAGTTTTGAATTTATTTTAGATTATGTCCAAAGTCAAGTGTGGCACAGGTAGAAAGAAAATGGCAAAATATGATAATGAAAACATATAAAAATGAGAAAATGTAACACATATATACTGTGATGTTGATGATGACTTATGTCCTGAATTAAATTGGGTCACACTTTACTATTCTTTACAAATGAAAAAAAAGATCATAACGGGGGAAGTTCCGGATAAAGAAATTTACCGATTTTTTCTCATAATTTTGAAAAATGTAAAAGAAAAAAGTAGTTTCTATTTGGATTGTATAGCTATATGCTAATTTGAGGGTTTTTGATTAATTTCAAATTTTTCTCATTTTGTTTAATGAATTAAACAATCTATTTTTAATAAGTTTATCGCCTAAATTCATTTTCTTAATTAATATTTCACTTTAAGTGGCATTTTGTAGATGAACATATAAATGAATCCAAAAAATGCTTTCAAATTGTTACAAAGATTATACAGTTTTCACAATTTAATGTAAAATGTCTTTAAATTGGGGTATGTATTAAGTTAACACATATTTATTTATTTTTTTAATAAAGACGAAACTGAGAAAACCTCATTTTTGTATTTCTGTTTAACACTTTTTAAAAATAAATAGAATATTTTTAAATTATTAAGTAGCCTACGAGAACCATTGATTAAATTCTTCATCCAACGAATTTACTAATAATAAATGCACTGATAGGTAGTTTAATTTAGGTTTGCTTTCATTCGGTTAGCTAGGTGAAAAAATTTCAACCGATGGAGTAAATTCCAGAACATAATTTTTTTTCTATATTTATATCTAGGTACAATTTGTCTATTACATTCGTTTTTGATTTAAACCAAAAATAAAGGGATCACTTATGACCAGGCGTTTTCGTGGCTAACAAGTAATATTCCTGATCCAAACATTCAAATAAATGGGTATAACTTTGTTAGGAAAGATAGAGGATCTAAGAACGGTGGGGTTGAAATCTATTTACGGGGCGATCTGGAATATGAAACATTAGCGGCTAATACAAAACCGGATATCGGACAGATATGGCTCAAAATTAATATTAATAAATCAGTGTACATTATAGGAAACTTGTACAGATCCCCTGTTTAAAACTATTTAGATTTTTTAGACCAGTTCGAGGAGACAATAGCAGAATATTCCCCAATATGTGTGGTAATTATATGTGGAGAGATCTTAATATTAACTTACTGGACTGGACAATACGTTTTAATAGAGCAATTGATTGTTTTAATCTTAAACAGGTAATAAATTCTCCGACTCGTTTATTTAAAACCTCATCTACTTTAATAGATCTAATATTAATTTCAAATGAAAATAATTTCTATAATTCCGCCGTAAAAGACGTTTTTAACATTTCAGACCACTTTTTGGCATATTGTGAATTCTTCTTAAAATATATTCAAACTCAAAGTACAAAAAAATTGATAAGAATTTGTTAAATGGTTTGTTAAACATGTCACAACTTGATAATAAATACTTTAGATACAAGATATAAATTTAAAAGTAAGCTATTTCAATGCAGGTTTCTTATAATATTTGACACTATAGCCCCACTCTAACATATAACGTTTCGAAAAAAGCAGGCTCCTTGGCTGACTGATAGTATTAAACAAATGTTATTACTAAAAGACAGGGCTCCTAGCAGATACAAAAAATCTAGACAAGAAGCACATTGGATATACTACAAAGACTTGAAAAAACAAGTAACTAAAGCTATAAAATGGAAAAAGAAAGCATATTTAGAGTACTGCTTGAGTGTTAATAGAAATAATAGTAAAAACTTATGGAAAACTTGACGTGAATTAAATGATTTTTTTCTGCAACTCTCAAATGCAATTGAACCTGATAGGGAACTAAATTTTTTTTACTCATCCGACTTATTTACAGATTTCCACGATAAATTTGAATTTACCTTGGTGGAGTTATTTACAGTATATAGATGTCTTAATGAAATTAAATCGAATCTGACGGGGCCTGATAATTTAAATATAGAAATGATATTGTTGTGCTGCCCTTACATTTTGACATATATTGTAAATATAATCGATTCTTGTTTATTAAATTCGATTTTTCCTGATGAATGGAAAGTGCCTATGGTTTTGCCATCACCGAAAAAAATAATATCAGTAGTTCAGATTTGAGGTCTATTTCTGTTTTATCACCACTTTCTAAGGTATTGAAACAAATAGTGTGCACTCAAATAAGAGAGCATATAAAAAAATATAATATATTGCCTCAACGGCAATCGGGGTTTAGGCCGGGTTTTAGTTACACAACTGCATTACTTGATGTGGTGGACGACATTTTACATGATATTGATAACGGTAGGACGCCTATTCTTGTTTTACTCGATTACTCAAAGCCGTTTGATAAAATAAATCACACGCTTTTAGTGTCGATACTGGTGCCATAATTTGTGTCTAGTATTTAAGGTCATTTCATCTAGAACTCGAGTAATCTCATTATTAAGAAAATTTCGGTACCTAGCTGTCATGTTTTTCCTAACGAAATGAGTTCCAATTAGTTAATCATTAAGCAACATATCTTTGCATAACGACCGTCAGTCGATCGTTATATGATTTGATTCTAATTCATATACCTTGCAACTTGTAATCAAAACAAAAATATACACATTACGTCAACAGTAGCTTTCTTGTTACATTTTAACAAATTTTATTCGTACCATAAGCAACAACAATTTTATTTTCTTCATTTAAAATCGCATTCTTGCTCGGGAAAAAGATAATACATTTTTTTAATATAAAATAAAGTTGTATGAAGAGAGGAAATGTCTGCCTTTGAGCGGAGATCGAACTCGCGACCTTTATAATGTTAGTACGACGCTCTGCTAACTGAGCTACCTACCGAGATCGGTGTAAGACTCCTACCCGCAATAATAAACTTTCATTTCAAAGACCTGCGGTGCTACTTTCTACGAACTAATTTGTCATGTTTCATTATTCGTTCGTGTGTGTTAGAATGTCTGTGCTGCAATCCCACGGGAGCTATAGCCAGATAAACAACGCAGTCAGTTGGAAAACCAAAGTAATACATCAATTTAAACTTTAAATTTAAAGGCAATGAAAAGAGGAAATAGTTTACCTTCGGGTAAAAAAAAAACACTTTAAATTGATTTATTTACTTTCTTTTCGGTTTCCTAATTGGCAGAAAATCTGTTTTAGGATTTGCTTTAGGATTGTTCATTTTTACTCCAGACGAGTCCGACTAGGAATCATGAAAATAACAGTGGAACTCTGTATTTAATAGCTATTTTTTATTAAATGCAATTTATTAATTTTTACATATGTGGTAGAATCATCTAAGTGGTGTAGCAAATTGTATTGTTTCTATGTACTCATATTCTTTAATGCCATATAACGTATGTAAATTGTGATAAATCAACATTTAAAGCCAACTATAATGTCTGCCTTACGTCAAAAAACTACTGAAGCAGTTTAATTAGTAAAACATACGGAAATTTAAAAAGACTATTTTGAAATAAACTGCTCATATAAATCACCCTCAGTTATTCATCTTTTAATTAGGCTGACTAACAATATCGATACTACCTACAGTCTTAATGTCGATAACGAAGGTAAGTACATTAGAAACTCAGCCGAAAGCGACTTATGACCTAACAGTGATGTAGTTATTAAAATTTCCAGCTTCCGGACTAATAGTCACATAATAGGCTTGTATCAGGTCATAAATCATTATAGAGTAAAGTTAAATTGATAAAGATATAAAGTTGCAGAAGCGTAAAAAGAACGATAAAAGGTGATGTTTCTTTGTAGCATCGAGAATACCATTTTGCTTCATGTAAAAAACAATTTTTCCCGATACTGTTTGCCTCTACGGGGCTTACTATGACTTTAAAGCCCAAAAATGTATTCAAAAATTACAATAAGATATCTTTACACTTTACGATTTTGCTGATCTCTATATTCAGCGAAAAGAATTTCTATATCCATATTTTCATCGTATATTGCACGTTCTCCTATTCAAAAATATTCTTGACTGGAAATATTTCTACATGTCAAGTTATTCACTTTAGTTTTTCTCACTTAGATAAACATTTCTAAATAGTATTCATCTATTTTTAATATTTAATTATAAATAATAATAATTAAGACATTGAGGAGTCAACGCCTTTTAGGGTTACTCAGTTATGCTCTTAATATGGCAGAGATCTACAAAAATAGAAATTAGGTAAATATATGACGATGACTAACAATGACTCAATAGAGCTCTTTTTTAGCTGCAATCTAACATATGAAAAAAACTGATATAGCCATTGTAGCTATTATAAGAATGAAAAAATTTAAATGTTACACGTTTGAGACATGCAAAAGAAGTAGATAATACAACTTGAACTGTCATTTATAGACAAACGTCAGGTTCTTATGTGACATATATTACACGTCTCAAAAAAATTTCTAGGGGATGACTTGTGATGTATATTTGAGGGCTTTTATTCATTCTGTAGCCGTTTTGAAAATATACAGACAGCGTTTTGAAAACTAGATCTTTTTAGTAACGTCTTATGTATTATTTGAAGTCTTCATTGGTCTTTCTACTGGTCTCCACTTAATAACTTCATGGAAGTTAACTTAGTTCTTAAAAGCTATCTTTGTCCAATAATAATTCATAATATGTTATTAATGACTTGAAGGAAGTCAATCATAATTCTTAAGCAGCTGCATCAAAAAAAGGTTCACAACTCCATGATAATTGTTTCAAAGAACATAACAAACATAATCCGATGAAGCATTTTTTCCAAATTTTCATAGGTTAAGGACAAACAAATACTTCATGATTTAAGTAGAATTCAAAACTTTAGAAGATTTGCTCCAAAATGATTTGATTATTTGTTTCATTCCTTAATTTACATCTATAAAGGTGTGTAATTTATATTCTTAATTTAAGATACGCTTTCACCCAGAAGATTTAAGCTAAATTTATGGAAATTATTTTGTTTTTCCCTATTGATCGCCAGGCGGGTGAAACCAGCAACCGATTATGTTTAAATACAAGCGTCTTATGGATTTACATCTCTATATTGTGAGGCAAGTTTAGACATACATTTTTAAAATTCTAAACTTCTTAAATCAGTTCCAACAGAAAATATTTTATTAGTGTATGCAATAAAAATAGTGATGGTGAAAACTAAAAAGTTCAAATCTTGCACAAAGGTCAGGCGTGGACGGATTTATTGCGAATCGAATGTGACGGAGCAAAAATAATTTTAAAGACTAGCCGGTACTGAAAAACTACTAATCTAATTTCCCTCAAATTTGGCACGAATATCAAGCGTCATGCAGGGATGGACTGACAAAATTCTTGTATAAATGCAATATGCTGGAATAAGATATCAACATAATAAAATGATTTACCAAATAGGTATTAAAAACTACCTATTCAGTTGGATTCAAACGTTGCACAAAAATTAATTGTGAGATACTGTTAAAAAGAGAAGCAGTATTTCGCTGGGAATCCAATATAGCCAAACAAAATGATGGATTAATGAAATACATTAAAACATTTTACTTTGTAGAATAAAAGTACGAATTCTGATAATTTCTGACATAATTCTTTTAAGGCGGGTTTTAACTAATTGCCCTGGCGTTCCTTCATAAAGAATCATTTCTGTTATCAAGAAAAGTGACCTATAAAACAATTTGTATATGTACAGGATTTTGGGTAAAAATTCACCCCTGTTAACATTCATATTTTTTATAGATATAAGAAATTAAATAAAAATGTTTTTCTAAATTATACAGTTTTATTTTATTCTAATTTGCAGATACAGGCTGCTTTGTTTTTTTCCGAAACTAACATCAACTTTGATTTCTTAAATATTACACCCTATAGAATATAAATCTATCAAATGGGTCTCAACACCGTTATTTTTAAAAACACAAACAGAATTTTGACAAAATCATTCCATAACAGGCAGTTGGTTAGGGAGTGACAGAGAACATTCTACTAGATAATGAAGTCAATAAGAATACATTGCTATTAATGCAGAGTTTTTTTTTCAATTTTCTTGCAAAAAGAGATTCATTTGATGGGCATCTAATATACATATATATATATAATCAGTTTCTCAATTGGGTAACAAATTGAATAATAAAAAATTATAAAAATATTTATTTTTTTTTTGCCCCATTCGCAAGAATCGGTCTATGCATTTACCCTGAATATAGTAACAAACAATGGATACATACAGTCTTACATATATGACTGTTAAACGATTAGCCTATATCTTATGCCATTTCTCCTAAAACAAACATTTTACTCCTTAACGGCTCAATTTTGATAAGATGGACTTTTTTATCCGACATGTGTCCATATATCAGCAAATATCTGCTCAAATGCTTTTAGAGACAGTAAAAATTGATAAACATCGAAAAAGAAAATAAACTTTACGGACAATACTCCAATTTTGGAAGTTGTGCAATATATCCCATTCAAAATTTTATTACCTAAATGAAAGTAATTATAATAAAAATATTAAGTAGTTTAGTGGTGCAAACATAACTTCGGACGAGATGCTTTCTTCGGCAAATGTGGGATTCAGTAGTAGTAGTTGTAGTTATACTTTTATTTTTTGCTTTATACGAGATGCCGTGTACCTACCTACGCTGATTTTAATATGTTTTGCGATTTACTATTCTATATTAATATACTCGCTCAAGGCAGTCGGCTTTTTGTTTTTTTTTTTTTTTGATAATTTATACTAGTATTTTACATTGAACCCATTTTTTTAGTTTCAGGCCAATGTTGAGAGTTTAATATTTTTCCTTTCTTCGACTGTAGTGGGTCGTCTTGACTTTATGCGATTTTTACCTCGGAGACTCTTGTTTTTTCCTCTAGCTATTGCCGTCATTTGAATTTTTTGTGCTTCCGGCAAATCAACTTGAGTGAGAAAACAAAGACATTATTTGAGATGCAATAAAATATCTTTAAATATTGTAATAGATTCTTCACGGTAAAATATTTGTTTTGTTACCCTCGTACAAAGCGTTACTACAGTAAGGTAAACACTATTCCTCTAGTCGACCTCAAAGAGTTCCAAATGAGTTCGGGCATTATCATACTTGTTTAGGTTTTTGTCAATCAGTAATTGAAATACGAAATGTTTGGCATTAAAAGCTTTTTTAATTATTATTAGAGTGCTATAGCCAGCGCTATAAAGCCTGCGTAACATGGAAAATATATGTACAGTAGCAAACTTATTTTTCGAAATACTACTTTTAATGCATTTCTTTTTACATAGTCATAATAATTTGTAATTCAAATAGGATATTGGGTAACCTGCTTTTTCATTTTCAAACGTTTAAAGAATCTCGTTTTTATGAATCATAACATATACTGACAGTTAGTCTAGTTCAAACACTCAAAATGGTATTATTTCTTGCTACCGCTAGTAAAAATATAAGTGAGGGTTTATTAACATTTCGAAAAATGTGCAACAGTTTCAAACCCGCAAGTACAAAGTTTCAAAAGCTATTAACAAATTAAGATTTAAAGAAAGGGAGTTTAGTCTGTTGCAGATAACTCAGAAACTGTTAACATTCAAGAAACATAAACAACATAAAAAAATTCTTAAAGAGGACAAGATTTCCGATAAAAAAATCGTGACTCCCGGAAATCTTATTATTAATCATTTTTACATAATGTTACATAAACTGACGGTAAAAGTAAAAAAAAATTATACTAATAAATATTAATATCAAATTTTAAAAAAATTATAGTATTATCTAGATACTTGATTTTTTGAAATTTGTTTCACTGATTTTTCTTAAAAATGGGCATATTAAAAATCTTTTTTGACTTTTTCGCAGCGGTTGTACAAATACTTTCATCCCGATAGGGATAATAACAACTTAAGTTAAATGACATAATTTCTTATGCTTGATTAAATAATATTGTTTATATCATGTATCGGAACCTTTCGTAGACAGACTAGTCTACGTGTTGAGATATATAATGTTATTAAATACTGGTTTAAATCATAAACTTTACTGGTGTCATTCTAAACGAAACAAATAATCTAAACACATTTAAAGATGGGCCTATTCTTAATAAACACATTTTTTCGAGTTTATATTTCAAATCGAATAAATATTAAACAAAAGCCACTAAACTTTATTGAACAATTAAAAGCGTCGCAATGTCATAATGTATAGCTGTGATAAATTCTCTACGAAGCGAAATAATTTGACTGGCCTTTGTATAGCAATTATCCGTCTTAAAATATAAACGAAAACTCTATAAAATGTTGTTAATAAACAGTAAAAATGAAAAAATCAGTCAAGAAAAATTTTGTCAGCGGAATATTGTTCCTTAAAGCGTCTAGATAATACCATAGCTTTTTTTTTAAATTAATATTTACTATTATAAAAAATGTATTACTTGTTACAGCCGGTTTTGAGCCATCGCAGTGGCTTAGCGCTCGCCGCATGGTGTTCTATTTTCAACATGAAATTAAAATAATTAATAATAAAGGTAGAGTTCCGGGAGTCAGTCCTTTTTTATTGAAATTTTTTTTGTTTTTAAAATTCCTTATTTAGAATTTCTCAAAATTTAATAGTTTCTGAGCTATTTACAAAATTTAAACTCATTTTATTTAAAGCTTTATTTGTTATTTTGTTATTAACTTTTGTAATTATTTATGCGCGGGTGTGAAACTTCTGTACATTTTTCTAGGCGTTATTCTGAATCTAGTCAGCTCTCACTCATATTTTTCTAGTAGTAGCAAGAATTAGGATTATTTTAAGTTTGCGATCACAAGAATCACTGGTGTCGATGACGTTCATCTAATTAACATTGCCTTGTTAAAAGGCTCTTTTTATAATGGCAGATATTAAAATAACACCAAATAGGTTTTCGTTGAGTCATGAAATGACATTTTGCTTGTATAACTCCTAAATTTTTATCTTATTCCGTTAAATCACATTTTTTCTTCTCTTCCTCAGCATGTTTCACATCTACAATGTTAATAAACATATGTAACATGCCTTTCTGTTGAGATAACTTGGACCTTTGCTAGAAGCACATTAAAGTCATCATCACAAAAGCTATCATTCCAGATTCAAAATAATGCCGAAAGGTTTGCATCGTCATTGCATGCGTGAGAAATTATAAAACCAATTTCGATGAGAATGTTCTTATTTATATAGATTATTATATGTATACCTCGTTTTTTAAATGAGATCTTCTCAAGGTAACTCCAGTAGATTTTAGACATTTTATATTTATACTTGCGGTACACGCTTAATTTCCAGTACTACATTTTGTTTTCTTAAGTGGGAGCTTGTTCTTTTTGGGTAAACGACACACTTACAGTTTGGGAAAGTCTATTATCCACTTGGAATTTGTGCTACGAGAAATGTCATTTATAAAGTTATCACATATTTCTTGACTTGTAATCCCTTTTGTTAACTAACTAACTAACTAACTAACTAACAAACTGAAATTTGGTCAGAAATTAATCTTTATTTTTCTCGTCAAAATAATTAATGCTATTACCCTCAGTACCACTTAATACTGTTTTAATCATGTTTAATTGCTACGTATACTGACATCTTAAACAGGTTATACTTTGTAAAATATAATAATGGCGTAACTAATTTACAAATCCCAAAGAAAAGAAAAAATACTCTAGTTCAATCGCCCCCACGACTCTATTAGTAGGGGAATTGTTAATTCGTATCCAGGACCGTTGCTATGTTGAACGTATTTGGACATAGCTCTTCTTATACTATTATTGAAGAAAATATTCACATTGAATTTAAAAAATGGACTGGTAAAATTAGTATTTGCATGTTTGCTAGATAGATCGCGATATAGTTTTTAGCAACAGTAATTCTAAGTACAATTTGTAATGCAACCTGAGAGTTAATATTCTAAGACATGAAGCAAAATGACTTCACAGAAATAAAAGCTACTCTTTCATTCTTGTAAGCGCTTAAAGGATCTGAGAACCAATAAACCAATAATTTCACATGTAACATGGGTAATGTCTCCTTAATAATAAAATTTTCTCAGACTATCTACAATAGATGCCAATCGAGAATTGCCACTATTCCTAAAGATTCAATTCAAGACAAATAACATTACATTTTTTACTAATTAAAATTAACACTTATAAGAAAAAAAAAATAACAAAGAGCAATGCTATGGAAGCCTATCCTATACACCAACTGCGGCAGAAAACACCAACTCTTTAATGTCGTTTCTTATTTGTTGTGAAATAGTCCTGTAAACGAATTTAAAGCGCAATGAGTAAATTAAAATACAGTTACAACAAAAACGACGCAATACTAAAAGTCGTCTAGACATGCTTGATATTTCTAAGAAAAATCGCCGTTTTTTTGAGTAATTTTCTATTGCTGACATAGATCGATAATGACCCAAGAATTTCTATCTAATTGCTTTAAAATAAATCTTAAGCTTAACATGTAGCCTTGTAAGATACTTAGTTATTGAAACTCACTCGAGAAAAAAAAAGGAATTATAAAAAACTCTTTTCAATTATTGTTACCTTAATCTAGTTATATAAAAGCTTTGCCTAAATGCAGAAACTGATTAAAGTTGCGGCTTTGAACTAAAAATGCGATTAACCTAATCAAATCTGTAGATGATTCAAAACCACCTGTTCATATAATGACCACCGTAATTCCAGTGTATGACTTCATACAAGGGTATTTACCGAATTCATTACCATTGCGAATTCGGACATGATTTAATAATGGTCTTTGTTGGAAGATAAACGTGCTCTGCGACCAACATATTGTACATTACAATATCATGCAGTAAATCCGGTCGTTCTTTGCGACCCTTTATATGAAATACACAGAGTTCGTGCCGTATTCAAAATATATATTGGAATTGTATGGTGTACACTAAATTGGAAGAAACAGCTGCATTCTAAACTTGGTAAAATAGGACGAAATTTCGATTCTTTTGGTTTCGTTAGATTAGCCTTCTGCCAAGGTTTCCATAAGGTATTACAAAATAAGGCTAAATAATGTTTTGTGTTGTGCTTTGTTATATAGATTTAATTTTTAAACACTTGGCTTTATTTTTAGTTACCTTGTAAGGGGCGGAACAAAATGGAGGCCTCGCTAGAGATAAACTAGTAAAATTTTAGTGTGAAGCCATTACGGCAAAATAAAATGGGCAAAAGTCAATTGTGTTTCAGAGATGAACTAATAAAATTTATATTGCCAAACAAAATGGCGACCCAATACATTTAAATAATTATAGGGTAAACTTCCGTTTATAAAACCCTTTTATAGAAGTTAAGAAATCATAGTTCTTGGGATTAGACCATGTCAAAATGGAATCACTTTCCGACGTCTCGCCTTCGATTGCACGAGGCATCTTCAGGGATCTTCACTTCACGAGATCGGAACACTAAATGAGCTCGGAGAGACCCAGGCCGGCTATTTATAGTCCACCTTTTCCACGTATGATGTAGACTGAAGCCCGTATCTCTATTAAAATTGTTAGGATGCTTATAAATTTCAATAGATTCTCTAATTTTGCGTTTATTAAATCCCGGAACCGATGCAAGAACTTTAGTTTCTATTACATTAATGGCATGCCCAGTAGAATGTTGTTGGTCAGATACAGCAGATTGTACAATTTGTATCTTTCTGATACATCGTTCATATTCCTTAAGCCTATTCGATATGGAACGTCCAGTTTCTCCAATATAGACATCACCACAGGGACATACATATACTCCTTCCGTTTGAAAAAGAATAATGTCCATTGACCATCGCAAACATTGTCCGATTTGCTTGTGAGTGTTGAAGATTGTATGTATGTTGGACCGGCGAAGTAACCTTGCAATCTTGTCTGTGGTTCCGTGTATAAATGGAAGAACTACATTTCATATCGGTAATTCCTTATTGTTATCATTTCTTGAAGTAGTATTATTATATTTTCTATTTGATCGTCAAATATCATCAGTGCAATATCCATTCCCTCTTAAAGCTTGAGTCAGTTTCTCTGTTTCCGATTGTAAAGAATTTTGGTCACAAATCGCGAGGGCTCTGTAAACCAACGAATTAATAACTGATGGCTTTTGTGCTGGATGATGATGGGAATTTGCATTTAAGTACCTGTTCGTATTCGTTGGTTTTCTATATACAGAGCGTCCTAAGGAACCATCCACTTTCCTTTTTACAAGAACATCTAGAAAGAAAATCGTGCCTTCTGATTCAATTTCCATTCCATTCCAAGAAACCCATTGATATTACAAAAGTGTCGTCTACATATCTGAACCATGATTTTAGTTTTAGTGGAGACGACTCTAAGGCTGGTAACAGCTGCTCCTGAGGTTTGCTCATAGAAAGTTCCTTGAAGGACAAAATACGTTGATATAAGACATGCTTCATTTAGATCTAAAAGTGAGTTGTCAATACTATTATGGTGAAATAAGTCTGATATCATGGAAATTGAATCATTTATAGGCACATTCGTATACAGCGATTCTACATCGAAACTGGCTAAAGATATCTTTGGGATCTAATTGGATTGATTTAAATTTTTCTACAAAATGCGTAGAGTTTCTAATATAAGAATGTGTTTTTCCTACAAAATTATTAAGAATATTTGAAAGATATTTACCAATTTTGTAAGTAGGAGATCATATTGCACTGACGATAGGTCGAAGTTTTACATTAACCTTGTGAATTTTAGGTAGTCCGTAAAAAACCGTTTATGAGGTTGGTTATCCGTCTTTCAATTTTGTTGGTCGGCTCTGCTTGGATTACTCTGGAGATGTTGTCGTCCAAAAGTAGTTCTATTTTCTTCACGTAATCTGTTTTGTCAATGACGACAGTGGAATTTCCCTTGTCCGCTGGAACGACTAAAATGTCTGTATTATTGTTTAATGTTTTCATCGCCGTTCTTTCCGCAGCTGATAGATTCGACTTAGGCGGGTTAGAATTTTTGATCTTCGCTGTTTCATACCTATTGCGTCAGCTTCTTCTGCTGGAAGTCTTCTAATTGTCGCTTCAACGGATGACACTATGTCTTCTACGGGTATGTCCTTTGGTGTAATGGCGAAGTTTTGACCTTTAGAGAGGACAGATTTTTCTGCTTCAGTAAGGATTTTGGAAGATAAATTTATAACGGTGTCCTGTGGCGGTTTTAGTGGTCTTGGGCTGTCCAGCAGTACTATAAAAGTTTTCTGTTGCTTAATGGTAACTGCTTGATGTATTCTTTCTGCTTGCGCATTGGTAATGTCATCGAGAGTTCTAAACGTTTGATATTCAAGTATAAAAGCTAATTTTAAATGAATATTTAATAACTTATGTTCCTCGCACTTTTTGATGTTATGTGGTGTTTCATCTGTAGAGATTTTGGTACTACGTCTTCATCTCGGCATCTAAAGAGAAAGGCTAGTTGACATAGTAGCTTCTTCTTGTTGTTCCTAAGATCGCTAAAAGTTTTGGCATCCTTCTTGATTTCTCTCAATAGAGGTTAGCTAACGTAGAACGAAAGCTTTCACGGCTGTAGTCAATTAAGAAATCATGGTTCTTGGGATTAGACCATTCGTTCTATGTTAGCAATGGTGATGTGAGACGCAATTTACTGCCGCAAATATTCTTTTATAATACATACATATATATATATATATATATATATATATATATATATATATATATATATATATATATATATATATATATATATATATATATATATATATATATTTATGCATCTTATTTTGCCATCTTGGAATCGTACCAAAATGTTATCAGTTCATTCCTATGTAACATTTTATTTTTGTGCAAAATTTGAGGTAAATTGAAAAACTAGTTTGTTGGTAATTCGATTTTTACAAAAATGTTGCCAAGTCATCCCCACATGACCCTTAATTTTTGACCAAAATTTAAAGTCAATCTGGTCAGTAGTTTTTTAGCTATGCCGCAAACATCAGACAGACAGACCGAAAAACTACCTCTTACGACGGAAATAAAAACAGCCAAATTCGCTTTTACTCACAACTTTCCACATATAACATGAATATTTAATAACTTATGTTCCTCGCACTTTTTGATGTTATGTGGTGTTTCATCTGTAGAGATTTTGGTACTACGTCTTCATCTCAGCATCTAAAGAGAAAGGCTAGTTGACATAGTAGCTTCTTCTTGTTGTTCCTAAGATCGCTAAAAGTTTTGGCATCCTTCTTGATTTCTCTCAATAGAGGTTAGCTAACGTAGAACGAAAGCTTTCACGGCTGTAGTCAATTAAGAAATCATGGTTCTTGGGATTAGACCATTCGTTCTATGTTAGCAATGGTGATGTGAGACGCAATTTACTGCCGCAAATATTCTTTTAGTAATACATATATATATATATATATATATATATATATATATATATATATATATATATATATATATATATATATATATATATATATATATATATATATATATATATATATATATATATATATATATATATATATATATATATATATATATATATATATATATATATATATATATATATATATATATATATATATATATATATATATATATATATATATATATATATATATATATATATATATATATATATATATATATATATATATATATATATATATATATATATATATATATATATATATATATATATATATATATATATATATATATATATATATATATATATATATATATATATATATATATATATATATATATATATATATATATATATATATATATGCCATATATATATTTTGCCATCTTGGAATCGTACCAAAATGTTATCAGTTCATTCCTATGTAACATTTTATTTTTGTGCAAAATTTGAGGTAAATTGAAAAACTAGTTTGTTGGTAATTCGATTTTTACAAAGATGTTGCCAAGTCATCCCCACATGACCCTTAATTTTTGACCAAAATTTAAAGTCAATCTGGTCAGTAGTTTTTTAGCTATGCCGCAAATATCAGACAGACAGACCGAAAAACTACCTCTTACGACGGAAATAAAAACAGCCAAATTCGCTTTTACTCACAACTTTCCACATATAACACGTTTTATGTATCCATATAGTTTGGTAGTAACTTAAATCGGTAAAATTGTCTCTACCCGGAACTTCCCTCGTTATGAATCTTTCCTTTTACTAGGAACAGTAAAGTGTTATATACTGTCTTTTCAAATGTTTTTATTGGGCGCATTTTTCCACCATTCCGTAGTGTTTTCTTGATGCATCAGTATAAATGTTATAGAAATATTTGTAATAGTCTAAAACACATTTTAAAATGTTTGAGTTTACTGCTTGCAATTCGGAATATTTGGAAATATAACTTCCAAATGAGTATATTTAATATTGAAACGAGCCTAAAATAAGAAATATTTTTCTATCTTGATGGGATTGTGATAATTCCTTGTTTAGATATAACCATTTGCCAATAGTGAACTATTCTTATTTGACAAAATTTTTACTGCTAAATTTGTAATAGCCAGTCTGCAAATTGTATAGAGTAATTTCTTATTAATATACTGTCAATATTCCTTACAAATTTGTCTGCCAAAAATTTCTTTTTTATATCTAGTGGTATTTCATCACACTCTGAGAAAATAGCCTGGATTAGTGTAATTCTAATTGCATCGGTTACTACCTTCAATGCTTTATATTGAACTATGTCTGTCTTTTTGAGCTGTACATTGCATGCCGAACCATATAATATTTTGCCATAGTCTAGCAACGACTTTGTAAAAGCTTGAAGGCATGAGAGCAAGGGGATGTTTTGGGATCAGCACCCCATGACTTAGCCATAACCGATCTGTGAATATTTAAACCTGCTTCAATCTTAGCTATAGTTTATATGTTTATTCCTAGTTAACTTTTAATCTAGGATGATGCCCAAAAATTTGACCAATTTTTTCCAATAGAAACAAGTTTTATGTAAAGTGATCTCAGCACTACTAAATATGCGCCTGGAAAAAAACTACAAAGGCTGATTTTGAGAAATGGGAAATACCTGTTACATATAAACCATTACTTGGTTAAGATTGGTCTAACATTCCTAATTTCTTTGTGTTTACTATAAATACAAAAGTAATCTGCAAATTGAAGGACTAACGCTTTTAAACACAACAAGCTCTATATAAATTAAGCAAAAAGAAGACTCAAAGCTGAACCTAAATTAATTCAAAAGATACCATTCTCACTTCACTAAATTCCATACTTATTGTTATACCAGTTCTACGAACTACTAGAGATGTTTGAGACTGACCAGTTTTTCGATTAAAATATGCAGATTGAAATTTTGGTAGACATGCCTTACATCTAAAAACAAGGCAGCTATATAATTATTTTTCGAGAAACTCAGCTGAATATCTGTTACAAGTTGAGATAAACAATCATAAACAATAGATATTTGTGTACTTTTAAATATTACATTTTTGCCACATATTTCTTGCTTAACGTTATTGAGGTTAGCAAAGAATATATTCATAAACTACGGCAACAACACCTTTGCTTTGAGGTCTATCTTTGTGTATAAGATTATAACCTTTAAATCGAATATTGTTTCACCGATTAATGCTATGTCAGCACCAGAATCATCGAGAAAGTTTATTTAAACGATTATTATTGAAGGTTATTATTGAAATATGCAGACCTAGCATTTCACTGAATTATTGTTAAGTTCTGTATGAAAGGTTCTATTGTTGAAAAATGTCGTGCAAGGTAGAATCACTAATTTTACCTACAACATCTATCGTGATGTTTTTATAAAAGTTAATAGAACTAAGGGAATCATAAATTTGAGTTTTTAAAATCTCCTGAACTTTAGTCTTCCAAGTGTAGAGCTTCTCTATATAGAACCAATCAAACCCTCGTTGACTAAGTTCATAATTCGTGCTTCAATCATCAAATTTATGTTTTTTGCTATAATAACATTATTAGGCTGAGAGAAATAGCCACGTGTAGGTTTAATTTCATTTACTTTGTTGTTTATTTTCTCTTGGCAATTCGGGAAATTCTAAATTAGAATTAATAAATGGAGCAAATTTATTTTTGTTAGTCAAACTAGCATAAGAAGGTAATTCTAAAAATAGTAAATGGACATTACTTGAGGTATTAGTCATTAAGGCACCAGTGCCTCCTGACTGTGTTTTTTTTCTGTGTTGTAGTAATCATAATTTAGTTGGACGTTTCGTAAAGTCAAATCTCTAAGATTAAATGCAATACAGTTTTTTTAGTTTTTAATGACAAAATCTACAGTATGAATGTCCAGGTTTCGTGGAATACACATCTATGAACTCGATTTTCTCAATCACTGACGATAGACTATCGATGGGGAATAATGCACACATTTTTTTCAGTTTGATTCAGCCCTAAAAAGTGTATTTCTAAGAACATTTTATCTCTGGAAAAAATACTTAAATTACCTAGTACCCACCAATAAATGTATTATACATTTATTTTCCGTTTTGCTATTCAATTATTCAGCAAATTCATATCTCATGCAAATATTGATGTGATGTGAGCTCATACGCTTATATGTTGAATTCCTATTCATATGCAATAACCAAGATAATACTACAATTTACATTCGACATCAGATAATGTCTATTTCTATCATAATAGAGAACACGAATGTTCTGTTTAAAATGGAAAACAAACCATTCCATAAATTCAAATAACGTAAAACGAAAGTTAACTGCTCGTATTCTTAGTAGGGGCTCCAGCAGAATCGACTCATGAATTAATGAGTTTAGTGGATTTAAGTTCACATGAGTATTAATGGTCTCGTAATTTTCAATAATTAAAAACCTAGTTAATTTAAGATTGTTACACACCAAACAAAAAATATATTTTTTTAAATTCTTTATAACCCATTCTCTAGAGCTAAATAAATTATCTTACATTCTTCCTCAAATAGACAATTTTTCGATAATTAATTTTCAATTTTTTTTTGCTTTACTTTTAACAGGGTATCCCATGCCAGCGATTAAACTTGCTGATTATCATGTTTTTGATTATTATTTTTGTCACAATTTTTTCGACATATCACTCATACAATATTATTAATCAGTCATACCTGGTAAAGATTGTTTTTTCATCAATAATACTTATTCGGTTTTTTACACTCAATATTCCTTCCCGATACGTCGAATAAACCATCCTATCATCACGAAACTGCGAACGATTCCCATTATTAGATAAATCGCACATCCCATGGATTCTGTTATATTCTTACGAATGTTTTCGATTACAGTGTTCGGTATTTGTGAGAGTCTGTAAAAAAGGATTTAAAACCCAAAATATTTGCATTTCAAGCTAAGAATAAGCAAGCATCCCAGTAGTTGTTTATGTTGTATGATCTAAATAACGATCATTAGGAGACTAGAATATTATCAAACGAGGCGTCAGCCGATTGTTTTCTATCTGACCAACATACAAAACATTACCTTCTGGCTCATTTAAGTCAAACATTGTGCCAATTTTGTAACAAAATATTCCCGAAATGCAGCCGTTTTCTCGTTCATAAGTTCGTTACATTCTTAGTACTATAATGAATCCAGAATAATTTCAACTGATTCTCTAATTGTTCGTTTATAATGACTGATGCAAGAACCTTGGTATCTTTTACATTAATCGTGTGTCCTGTTATGTGCTGGTATTCAGCGACAGCGGATTGAACAATTTGTCTCTTAATTATACATATTTCATGTTCATTAAGTCTAGTAGACACAGACCGTCCAGTTTCATTTATATATACTTTACGCGTAAACAAGGAATTTTATAAATTTTTTCTGATTTCAAAGGAATTACATCTTTTGGTGTACTTAAGCATTGCCCAATTTTTCTATGTGTACTAAAGATTGTGTCAATGTTGGATCTCTGCAGAATTGTTGTACTACTGTACTACTTAATGGTTGAGTATTAAATACCAGTTTAGGTCTGGTTCTAGTATAACACCTAATCGACCGCCTAATATATTCAGTGCAATATCCGTTTGATGTTAAAAATTCAGTCAGTTTTTCTGTTTCTTCTGGAATTTAATTTGTATCAGATATTGACAAAGCTGAAAAGACTAATCAACTGAAGACGGATTGTTTTTGAGATGGATGATGGTTAGAATTAAAATTTAAATATCTATTTGTATGTGTCGGTTTCTTGTAAACAGTATGACCTAGGGTGTCGTTCTCTTTCTTTTGTACTAACACATCAAGGAAGCTAATGGCACAATTAATTTCCATAATGAATTTTATTGGTTAGATGATCTAAAAATATAGTTAAATTTACTTCACCATGAGGCCATATTACAATTCATCTAAACCAACATTTAGGTTGTAAAGGAGCAGAACTTAAAGCAATTTCCTCAAAAACCCTCATAAATATGTTCGCTACCACAAGAGATAGCGGAGATCCCATGGCGTCACCCAAAGTTTGCTCATAAAAGGTTTCTCGAAAAATAAAATATGTGAACCATTAAGCATTCTCTTATCAATTCAATTAAGATTGTATTAAGGTTTTTATGTTGAAGTATGTCAGATATTATAGAAATTGAATCGCCAATAGGCACATTTGTATACGGGGATTCAACATCAAAACTCACTAAAATTTCACCGGGATCTAAAGCAAAATCTTTTAACTTAATTACGAAATATTTTTGATATAAGAATTAGATCGTCCTGTAAAGGGGTTTAAGATATCGGCTAAATATTTACTTATTTCGTAAGGTATTAGCTTTATATATTGTTTGAAAGTCCGTAAAGTCGAGGAATCGAACCGCTTGGCTTCAATTTCTTCGTCTCTATATCTGGCAAATTCAAAACGGTAATAAGGCTGCAAATTTTCCTTTAAACTTTCTTAGTTGGATCCGTTCGTATTGTCCTATAGATGTCATCTTAAAGTAATGTCTCTATTGTCTCTACGTAGTCGTTTTTGTCCACGACCACCGTTACATTTCCTTTATCTGCAGTTAGAAATATAACATCTTCTTTATCATTAAGGCTGTTCTTTCTGTAGCTGCGAAGAATTTTTACTGTTTCATATTGAAATGAATCTTCCTGTTCTTGTGGTAATTTTCGGATGCTGTCCTCGAATGGTTCATGGAGCAATTGCGAAATTATGTCCTTTAGAATGAACCGATTCCTCTGCTTTTGTTAACAGATGATAAATTGATTACCGTGTTCTGTAGTGGTTGTACTAGCTGGTGTTTGCTGCGCAGAGAGAGAACTTCTTCTGTTGTTTGAGTATTATAAATTAATTGATTTCAAGCGTCGGAGCTATTTGTTTGGTGGAAGTTTACGGGGGTTTGTGTCCAAATCACGACGAATAGCCTTGATACTCTCCTTTACGAAAGCTATGCAAGCGCGAATATAAATATTGCTGGTTGCCCTAGTCGCATAGAGTTCTACTTCTATGTATGTAATTAAAAAATAATTGCATTTCCGTCTAAATAGGATAAAAGTACCTTCTATATAAATGCCTAAAACTTAAACTAACTTATCAGCGTTCTGGCTCAAAAAGACCATGGCGAAAAAAAAAGCCAAAGAAAAACCTTCTCAGCCAATCTTTTCTGAAGGAAAACAATGCTTTCCAAAAAAAATATGAAATTTTTGAAACTCCTATTATAAAATATTCTATTGTATTTTTAACATAGTAAATTGACAATTCATTATAATTGAATCGAACCAAATAAAATGTTTCAATTATTATTAGCTTTACCTTAAATGAAAGCTTTCTACGCCGCAGGTCCATATGGGACCATGAACTCTCGAAAGGGAGGCATAGACGATAACCACTTAAGAAGGTTTATCTATACATAAATCTATCTATACAGTCTAGAAGATAGCGTTTGAGATAAATGTAATTTATTAGTTTGTTTAGATTTTAAAAACTCTCAAAACCAATATTAGATAGCTTTAGTTTAGCGACTTCTTGGAAATATTCAGGTTTAGCATTTGTCATGAGAAAAAAAATTATGAATTTATATACTCTGTTTTATTGGTATAGTATATTCCGTTACACTATAAACAAATATAAAAATGTGTCACAACATTTAGTTTCTATGGTAACATTACTTTAAGAGCTATTTAACTTCAAACAAATTACATATTTTCTTAATTACTAAATGAACTATTATTTCATCAATAAACAAATAATCTCTGTATAAGTCGCAGGAACACCTTTCTTAGAAATGATCAATGATAATTTCAACATTATCTGTAATATTAGTAAATTCGCTGCAGTTTAAAATTCATTCTGTTTTACCAAATTGAGTTTCCATGAATTCTTAAACGTGTACCCTTATTGGAATTTATTTTACGGTTTATTTTCCATTGTGGAAATTGAACCGTAATCCACAAAGAATATTCTAGCATCATGTTTATATGTTATGCAGAGAGTGTCTTACATACACGTTATGAAAAGATATTCAGACAATTGCAGGAAACTTCATCGCTTTATATTTGCGGCTATCTATAAGTAATGTTAGAATACGTTCTGTGAAAACTAATTTGTTTATTTTTCTTTGGTGAAAACTTACATTAATATTATTGGAACTAAGGGTAATTTGGAATATTAGTTTATAAACTTCTATTAAGGTAAATTGTGAATACCTTTATTATTTGGACGGTTGGGTCGTGCTGTTGAAATTATTCATTAGTTATTATTTTGTTATATAAATTAAAAAGAAAATGGGTAAATTTCCTTTACCCGGAACATCCCTTGTTATGATCTTTTTCGATGTGTTAAAAATACTAAATTGTGACCCAATTTAGTTCGGTACATAGTTTCAAACATTGTTATTGGGTGCCATTTTGTTCCACATATTTGATTCCTACCAACATTTTACCAGTTTCTTTCTACCTATCACTTGACACTTCGGCATAACTTAAAATAAATTCATTGACACAAGTCAATTGAACAAGATTTTTTTACATTGATTCTTTAAAAAAAATTATTTGGTCTCTTTTTTGTTTCGCCATCTTAAATTTGTACCACAACTTTGCCAGTTTATCTCTATATAAGGTTTAATTCTTACACAAAAATGGAAATTAATTGAATAAGTGGTGTTTTGATTATTTCATTAGGCCGCTATTTTGTTTTGCTGTCTTGGATTTATATCAAAATGTTAGCAGTTAATTCCTATACAACACTTGATTTTGTTGCAAAATTTGAGATAAATTGGGTAAATAGTTTGTTCAGTAATAATTTTTTTTTTAATTCTTCCGCCAAATTGGATCCTCATAAGACCCTTAATTTTGACTAAAATTTGAAGTCAATATGGTAAATAATTTTTAGGTTATGCCGAGATAGACTGACAGACGGACCGACGGAGTTGACAAAACATATTTTTTTGGCATCTAGGGACGCTAAAACGTGAAAATATGTAAAAACTAAGAGGGTGATTTTTTTCACGATTACAAGCATTTTATTTTGTTCCGCCATCTTGAATTAGTAACATACTTTTACTAGTTTATCCCTATACCATAATCAATTATAGCACACAACAATCCAATAATTAGTTTTTTCAGGCTGAATTTTTCAATATTTTATTATGCCCTATCTTGTTCCGCAAGTCAATCGGGTAAGTAGTTGTTCAGAGAGATAGGCAAACAGGGCTACGGAATTCAGGAAATATGTTTTTTGGCGTCTAGGGACCCTAACGTGAAGATCTGAAAAAATCTCGGAGGGGGATTTTTTCACGATTATATTCTTCTACAACGGAACTAAAAAAGAAAATAATTTCTATGAAGAACAGTAATTTGCTACAATAAAAAATATATATTCTATAATAATTCACCTCTTCCTATTCTAACTTGCTACCTTTAAAAAATAAAAATAGTGAATTTGATAAATCACTAAAGATAACGATCACAAACTATGCCCTGGACCCTTTTTAAACGGCTTTTAATCTAAGGCAAAATTAAAAATTAATATTATAAAGTGCTGGTTTCGATACGACGTTTTTTTGGCTATTTAAAAATTGATAATTTAAAAAGCAGCCAGAATATAGTATTTATAAGTCCCAGCATGATTACTGGACACCTGGTCAAAATCATTGAAAAATAAGGTGTCCATCTTGAATGCGTCTATAAATATCGAGGAAGCCTTTAATAAAAACCTCCTTTCTACACTTTTTTGTGTCAGTGTAAGGAATATTTCGTCAAGAGCAATTGCTAAAATAGGCTGACTAGAAGTGTGTTTTATCATTCTTACTATACCATGCGTGTTTAAAGTCAAGAACCCCTTAACTTTTGAATTATTTGGTATACTTTCATAAAAATTTCAGGACTTCAGTAAGACAACATAAACTAAATTTTAAACATTAGATGACGGATAAAAATATCACAGTTTTGCACAATGCGCGTGTAACGTCCCCTTTCACTTTCGAATCGATCTCTCTATTTGCATGAAACTTAAACCATTTTTGTAAGGCAGTTTTGAGTAACAAATAATGACAAATAAAAATGCCAAACTGAGGGCTGGGCGCTATTTTTATGCAGAATAATTTTGTATTAACTACAAAGAAGGCTTTGTTGCCAAGGCAACGATGACATATATATTTATTTTTGTTTGGATTTACCTAATGTTGGTTGTTGATTTCGTTGTACTGTTGTGTTCTGGGTTGCGAATTTATTTAAACTGTTTCGTACTTTGCAGGAAAACCTACAGACAGTTTTACTTTTTGGCGAAGCATAATACAATTATCATGCTGCTGAGCTCATTTCTAATTAACGCTTACCTGATCTCCAATTACGAGAAAGAACTTAAGGAGTTTAGTTCAAAAATTTCAAACCAGTGGAAGAATCCTTGATGTAAAAAGAAAGGGAAGACCCCCACTACAAGAAGATAAACAAATTCAGATAGTAGAGGAAATGGTGGTTAATCCGATGCAACCGATATCGCTAGTAGGAGAAGAGTGCGAAGTTAGTTCAAAACTATCCAAAGCGTGTTCAAACGTAATAAATTTTAGCCTTATAAACTTAAAATACTACACGAATTAGCATAGGATGGATGATCCGGACCGTAGAGTAGAATTCTGTGAAATAATGTCTGAACGATTGAACGAGAACCCGCGTTTTTATAGAACCATTTGTTTTAGTGATGATGTACTCTCTTTTTTTAACGGAAAAGTGAGTAGACAAAATCTTCGGTACTGGAGTGGTGTGATTCTCCACGTTTATCAAAAGGCAACACTCAGTTTCCTCAAAAAACGTTGGGGCAGGTACCCCTTTTCCTATTTATTTTTTTAAATGCAATACCTCAACTTTGAAGAATTCTAACCTGTTGTATAGAAGGTGATCTTGCCCTACGGGAGACCTGGTTTCGCTATTACAGTTTTGACCTAACTGAATTTTATACCATATTAGCTGGCCCGGAAGACCTTGCTCTGCCTTTTCCGTTAGATGGAGCAATAAATTTCCAGTAGACTTATAAGAATATGAGGCGCATTCACCACATCGTCCAGAATGTTATTGAAGAAAAAACATATTGGTTTTATAGAACAAATACGCAATAACACAATACAAAAAAATGGTGTTGAAAGGTCTCTGGAACCAGACGATCTTTTCAAAAAAAAATGTGAATTTGTGCAGTTCATCTTGGAGAAAATCTGGCATACGGCAGGTTGCAGAAAGCTCGATTAAAGTGTAGAATGTTTAACGAAATGTCAAATTTGACAGCGGGTTCCTAGATTTCTATAAGCAGCTTGTCAAATTCGAAAGCTCGGTTAAATTAAACAGCAATTAATTTTTGTGCAACCGGCTGTTAGTGTTTTAAATATATGGATACTGAAACTTTAAGAGATATTAATTGAACGGAGGTCGCTGCTTTTATCTGTAAGTGACAAATAAAGTAAAATTCATTCCTGCTGAACAGAAAAATTACTGTAAATTGTTTTAACACTTCTTGAAAATTATTACAAATCACCCCATATTGGTGTTCATTAGGGGTAGATTGTTACAAGTTAAAGAATTGTCACTTTGAGGTAAAAAATGCAAACCTGCGTCTGCATCTGGGATGTGAGTACATTAACGGCACTTAATGCAGAATAGATCTTTGTTTGGCCTGGATTTACAAGAAAATTTAGCACAAACTGAACGGAACCTGTTTTCATCTTGCTATGATTTATCTGAATTTTTTAATTCGCTTCATTTTTAGTTTGCTCTAATATTATAAGCCGGACTGTGACGAAACTCATCGTCATTAAAGAAGCCCCTATTCAAACGATATATTTCTGTAATGGTAGTCTCTTTCCTATTTACTGGAATGGAAAAAGACTTAAAAGTTATATTTATATCTTTGAAAACTATTTTTTTTTTATTTTTTTATGTTTCATAAAACTTGGTTCCTAACCACATAATTTGTTTTTTGAATCATTTTGATATCTTGAAAAATAAGAAAGTTATAGCAGAATAAAATATGGATATGTTAAACTGTCCACGCTGTACAATCCACCCCAACTTATTTGCAGTATATTGGGCTCCCGGTTGAGCTGTTTGCCATGAAATAGCTTTTATAATTTTCAATAACAGATAAAGCGGATTTTCACTAGCACTTTCAGCTACAGCTGTAGAACTAGTGTAGTTATATTTATTTGATTGTTGATTTGAATTTAGTTTTCATAAATTTGCAGTTATTCGGTTTTGACAACAACGTTGAACTTATGCCAAAACGTAAACCATTTAATTTTCAGTTCATAAGTTGATACTTCCCTCATAAGAAGGAAGTATTTTAACCCTGGAATAAAAATCACCCTCCGAAATTTCGCAGTTCTCGCGCGGCATAGATCAAAAACTACTTATTCGATTTAGTTCAAATTTAGTTTAAAAGTCATAAGGGAGTAGAATGGTAACATTTTGGTAAAAATCCAAGCTAGATAAAAAATCATAATTAAAAAACTTTTCATTCAATTAATTTGAAATTTTGCACAAAAATCAATTGTGACAAAGAAATAAACTGGTAACATTTTAGGGCTAAACCTGTATGTAAAAACAGAATGGCGACCCAGTAAAAATCGGTAAAATTCCATTTTCTACACTATAAAAAATGGATGTAAAGTATTGTGATTTTCCACCAAATTACTTGTTCCTGTATTTAATTTTTACTGCGTCAGCCACGTAATAATTTTTTTACATTTATGTTTAAGTAAAAATACATGTAAAAGGTAAAATTACAAATAATTACAAATATTTAATATTTTTTCCATGGCGAACTGTAAATTCGTGTAGATATTTTTAAGATTGTGTAAACTCTTGTAAAATCTTGTAAATTTACGTAAAACAATGGACTATCATGTAATAATACCGAGTTCTTTATGTGTTTTCTCCCCCACTACTCCCACCTGACGCGACGCGCCATTTAGTAGGAAAGAAAGCATTTAGAAAGAGTTATTAGGTCAGTGGTCACGGTCAGTTTATTTCAGATTTCGAAAGATGCAACCGTAAAAGTGTCGTTAAAGTGATTTGTTTATAGTGTTTATAATAGTATTAGCATCAGGTAAGAAAATGTATAAGTGTATTTTTTGTCAAAGTGTGTTTAATGATATTTCTAAGTATTGCTTACATCAGCATTTTCATAGGAAAAGCTGCAAAAATTTTCGGTGTTTGTATGAAAATTGTAACATGGTTTTTTTACGTTATAGCGGATTTCATACACATATTAACCGTTTTCATGCCATATCTCAAACATCAAGTGACAAATCTGATAAAAATAAAATAAATTTGTTGACTTGTACTTTAGTTAATTGCATTTTTAAAACAACTTCGATTGAAGATTTTAAAAAGCATTTTTATTCCCATTTATCTGAAGGTCAACAATTTTTATGTCCTTTTTCCTGTGGTTCAAAGACAATTTTTGCAAAGAAGAATACACTAAGGGTGCATTTTTGCAGAGCACATTCCAAAAATGTGTTGAAATCTGATATTTTAAATAAATCATATCAAGAACCTACAGAAGAGTTGTTATGTGTAGATACAAGTTTTGAGAATGAAACATCAGTATTGAGTCCTGTCGAACATGATATGACGGGAAATATTTCGCAATCATCAGGGCTAAATTTGTTTACAAATCTCTATTTAACTCTGGAAAGTAAATTTTTAATGAGTAAAGCATCAATGCAATTTTTAATTTCAGGAATTTCAGATATTGCCAAGTTAAACACAACCTATATATGCAATATTTTAAAGGAAAAGGGATTTAATATACCACCTGAAATTATTGAAAAGGATTTATTTTATTTAGCAAATGATTCATCTGAAGGAATCTTTAGGAGTGTGTTTTTAAAAGAGGAATTTTTAAAAAGAAATAATGATTATGTAAAACCTCTTAAAGTAATACTACAAAATACTAATCATCAATCTTTTTATTACTATATTCCTATTCTTGAAACATTAAAACAGCTGTGTAAAAATAAATATATATTTGAACAAATATTTACAAATAATGTAAGCTCAAACGAGAATTATTTTAGTGATATCACAGATGGGTCTTCTTATAAAAGTAATGTTTTATTTAAGACTAATAATAATGCATTTAAAATTATCTTATATCAAGATGGTTTCGAAATATGCAACCCTTTAGGTTCAGCTAAAAAATTGGCTTATAAAATATAAAATGCATTGCCAAAACTTTTTTCCTGGTTTGAAGAGTTATCGATTCCCCCAATATTTATATTAGTATGCAGATATACATAACCTGTATCATAAATGTCGCAATTAATATTACATTAAAATTCAAAAATTTGAAAAGTTTAATAAAAATTTAGTCTCAATATACGTGGTGGCAAAAAGTATGGAAATCATCATTTTTACCTATTAATTTTACAATTTAACAGCTTCTAAAAATCTTTTGGTATTAATAGAAATTTTAATTTTTTTGTCAAGTTACTTGTCTCAGCGATTTTTCAAAAAACCTCTTAGTGCCTTTTTATAGCTTTTTAAAAAAAGCGGTTTTTAAAACTTTTTCCCTGGTAATTCTAGATGAAAATGAATGAAAATGAATGAATATTTTCTTCTATTTGAAAGAGGAGAAAAAATTACGTACTTCCTGAAAATTTCACAATAATCGCAGTTAGTTATAAAGAGATACGAATTTTCAAAGTTGCTAAAAATTGGCGATTTTTGCCAAAATTGTGAGAAACTGGTCATTTTTAGCAAATTTGTATCTCTTTTACTATAACTGCAATTATTATGAAATTTTCAGGAAGTACGTAATTTTTTTTGCTCTTCACATAGAAGTAAATATTTTCATCTAGAACTACCAGGGAAAAAATTTTGAATTGTAAAATTAATTATTACTTTTTCAAGGTGATTTTTAAATGCTGCCTAGCTTAACAATTTATTCGTGTCACTTTTTGTTACTAACCCCCATTACCAAACGTTAAGGAATGCTTTAAACCGGGTTTAAGATTGACGTTGACAGATAATCCTTTGTTTAAATGTCAACGTCAATCTTAAACCCGGTTTAAAGCCTTCCTTAACGTTTGGTGAGAATGGGGGTAAATTAGTTCGGATTTGAGTTTTCATTTACACATCACAATGTGCACTAGCCGTTTCTCTTCATATAATGTTAAGTGGTATTTGAGAATCATTATTAGACGCAAATTACTTTAAATGTTGTTTTTTAAATTATTATTTTGGTAAGAATTTTTTAGTAAATTATTTTTAGATAAGTAACGAAACACTCCTTTTTTATTTAAACTTGCAAAGTGTAGTGTCTCGTGTAATGTGTTTGCAACAGATAAAACGTACAGGGTCATTCCGTATATTTAGACTGCGCCTACTGAGCTTATCCTGAGGGATAGAAAAACACTTTAAATACAAAAGTTGTAGGATTTTTGCTTAATTATCTTTTAAATATTAATAATTGTATTCAGGGTGGTTTGTCAACGTTGGTTTGTCAACGATTTTTGTTACACCCTGTATACAATTATTAATACTTATTTAAAAGGTAATTAAGAAAAAATCCTACAACTTTGGTATTTAAAGTTTTTTTCTATCTCTCAGGATAAGCTCAGTAGGCGCAGTCTAAATTTATACGTTGCTATAATTTTGGCCACTAAATGTTCAGTAAGTGTTTAAATAGAAAAATATGTTTTTCTTGACTTTTAAGTATAGGTGTACTACACTGTAAATGGCTTTTTGAAATGTTGTTTAAGTTTATTTTTGTTTAGGAATAAGACTTTTTATTTATTTTTCTATCACAATGTAAGTAGTTGGTACTTATGTCTTAGATTTGTGTTTAAATAAAAAAAAAATGTTTTTTAATTTGCTAAGTTTATTTATTTTGTTCCAATCTGTAGTATAAATGGTTATTTACATTTTCTATATAAATTTTCTAATGTGAAAATGAAAATTTATCCTTAAAAAATAGTAATTAAAAGAAAAAAAAAGATTAAATTTGATTACCTCAAGTTTCAATTTACTTAAAACTAAATAACTTAAGCATATTTTTATTATTTGAGATACTTTTCTTTTTTTCTGTGTAGATAAGTGTAATTTCGTGTAATTTCGTAGCAAGTCTGCGACTATTGAACTTTTATATTATATCCTGTATATTTTATGCAGTAGTGGAATTTTATTTACATAGAAAAAATGGAATAAATATCCTCTAAAAATAGATTTTACCTATATACCAAAGAAGATAATAGCGATACCTAAAATATTGTAATTTTTTTTTTAATTTTGAAATTTCTTGAACCGTTTAGTAGATTTCTGGGGTTTATGGTTCCAAATTTTACTCTTTAAAAACAAACTACATTGTTTTAGTTATAGTTTATTCAGACGTTTCGGCCTTCTTCAGTGAATTATATAAAGGCCGAAAATGGCCGAAACGTCTGAATAAACTATAACTAAAACAATGTAGTTTGTTTTTAAAGAGTAAAATTTGGAACCATAAACCCAAGAAAGGAAAAAAAAAACAGAAAAAAATAATGTAATTTTACATGCCGGACTATGCGAAATTTTCAAAGCTCTTTATGTAATTTTTTGGAACGTCCGTGCTGCGTAAAGTAAATATCGCGTATACGAATATGTAAAATTACATGATAATACATATCTGTATTGTTGAAAATACATGACGGATAAATGCTAGTTCCAAGCAAGCCATGGATATTTTCCATGACCAAACAATGGTTTTACATAAAACAATAAGTGGAAATACAGAGCTATTTACGTATACTCTTGATATTATTATAATTGCATATGTATTTTTACAATATCAGTTACTTAAATTGGATGTAATATCAAAGAAAGATACATGGAGTATTAGGGATTTTTTACATAACGGACAACTTTAATTTTAATGGAGTGAAATGTAAATATTTTACTAATACTTTCATGGAATATTTACTTGAACAACCAAGGCAATATATTACCAATGATAATTATGGTATTTTTACACAAATATTTTTTACTGTGTAGGATTAACCTTTCTTTTTATGGAGGAAAATTATAAAGGACATAAATTTTTTTAAAGGCTTGTCAATATTGGTATTAAAAGTAAAAAATCCTGAAAATAATTATATTTAAAAAATAAAAAGAAGGTAAACAATGGTTTACTGAAATATCGAAGCAGGGGTTTTATTTGAGGAGGTATGTTAAGTAAATGACTGTGAGATGTATGATGATCTGAATTTAAAGATCTTAACAGACATAAGTTATGGGGAGAAAAATTTATTTGTCTCAATCTAAATAATTGTAAGACATGAGTAAAATAGATGTATTGTCAAAAATTATTATTTACGCTTGCATAAGAGAACGGTGACAAACAACATAAGAATGTAGGAAGAACGGTAAATAATTTATGAAATAAAATAATTTCTTATCAATAAGAGGAAAATCAAGAAATTAGTAAATTGGCCTTTAGCATTTATCCAGGAGTTTCCTCGTAAGGAATTCTCCGACACACAGATAACAAAGTTTATATATGAATATCGTTAAATTGCAATAACTTTATACATATTATAGACATTGTAATGTGTTTCTCTTCAAACAATTTATTATGAGGAAAGTTCGGGATACTGAAGTAAAAGACAGGTAAAGCCCTTTTAAACTTTCCCTTTGTCAAGAAAAGTGAAATATATTACACGGGAAATCACTACAAATATTTTAACTCGGGAGAGTGCGGGTCATTTAAGGCAAAAAACTTTAAGGCAAAATTATATAAATGTGAGTCAAAATTTAACCTATACTGAGAAAAAAAAATTATTTCCCTCGACATATCCAAAGCATTTGACTAAGCTTGACACTTCTTAACAAATTTTATTCCTCCAAAACTGTGTACTTGAATTGCCAGTTTTCTCTTTAACAGAAGTATTCCTGTAGTGGGTGATGGTCGTTCTTTAAACGAGTATCGACTTACATTCATCCCTTCACCGTCTAACTGGAAGTGTCCCGATTATGGAATGAGTTAGCAAATTCCGCATCAATAAACTTTCTTTTTCTACTCATA
The DNA here is from genome assembly GCA_030620095.1 of Kuschelorhynchus macadamiae. Lineage (NCBI taxonomy): Eukaryota > Metazoa > Arthropoda > Insecta > Coleoptera > Curculionidae > Kuschelorhynchus > Kuschelorhynchus macadamiae. The sequence goes on from JAUTXW010004749.1 coordinate 758,570, forward strand.
GATAAAAAAACTTATTTTTTTGGAATAGTTTCGGCCTTCTTCAGTGAATTATATAAAGGCCGAAAATGGCCGAAACGTCTGAATAAACTATAACTAAAACAATGTAGTTTGTTTTTAAAGAGTAAAATTTGGAACCATAAACCCAAGAAAGGAAAAAAAAAACAGAAAAAAATAATGTAATTTTACATGCCGGACTATGCGAAATTTTCAAAGCTCTTTATGTAATTTTTTGGAACGTCCGTGCTGCGTAAAGTAAATATCGCGTATACGAATATGTAAAATTACATGATAATACATATCTGTATTGTTGAAAATACATGACGGATAAATGCTAGTTCCAAGCAAGCCATGGATATTTTCCATGACCAAACAATGGTTTTACATAAAACAATAAGTGGAAATACAGAGCTATTTACGTATACTCTTGATATTATTATAATTGCATATGTATTTTTACAATATCAGTTACTTAAATTGGATGTAATATCAAAGAAAGATACATGGAGTATTAGGGATTTTTTACATAACGGACAACTTTAATTTTAATGGAGTGAAATGTAAATATTTTACTAATACTTTCATGGAATATTTACTTGAACAACCAAGGCAATATATTACCAATGATAATTATGGTATTTTTACACAAATATTTTTTACTGTGTAGGATTAACCTTTCTTTTTATGGAGGAAAATTATAAAGGACATAAATTTTTTTAAAGGCTTGTCAATATTGGTATTAAAAGTAAAAAATCCTGAAAATAATTATATTTAAAAAATAAAAAGAAGGTAAACAATGGTTTACTGAAATATCGAAGCAGGGGTTTTATTTGAGGAGGTATGTTAAGTAAATGACTGTGAGATGTATGATGATCTGAATTTAAAGATCTTAACAGACATAAGTTATGGGGAGAAAAATTTATTTGTCTCAATCTAAATAATTGTAAGACATGAGTAAAATAGATGTATTGTCAAAAATTATTATTTACGCTTGCATAAGAGAACGGTGACAAACAACATAAGAATGTAGGAAGAACGGTAAATAATTTATGAAATAAAATAATTTCTTATCAATAAGAGGAAAATCAAGAAATTAGTAAATTGGCCTTTAGCATTTATCCAGGAGTTTCCTCGTAAGGAATTCTCCGACACACAGATAACAAAGTTTATATATGAATATCGTTAAATTGCAATAACTTTATACATATTATAGACATTGTAATGTGTTTCTCTTCAAACAATTTATTATGAGGAAAGTTCGGGATACTGAAGTAAAAGACAGGTAAAGCCCTTTTAAACTTTCCCTTTGTCAAGAAAAGTGAAATATATTACACGGGAAATCACTACAAATATTTTAACTCGGGAGAGTGCGGGTCATTTAAGGCAAAAAACTTTAAGGCAAAATTATATAAATGTGAGTCAAAATTTAACCTATACTGAGAAAAAAAATTATTTCCCTCGACATATCCAAAGCATTTGACTAAGCTTGACACTTCTTAACAAATTTTATTCCTCCAAAACTGTGTACTTGAATTGCCAGTTTTCTCTTTAACAGAAGTATTCCTGTAGTGGGTGATGGTCGTTCTTTAAACGAGTATCGACTTACATTCATCCCTTCACCGTCTAACTGGAAGTGTCCCGATTATGGAATGAGTTAGCAAATTCCGCATCAATAAACTTTCTTTTTCTACTCATAGATAAAAAAACTTATTTTTTTGGAATAGTTGGACGACAAAAATATAAAATTGAATACAATAATCTAATCTAACTAGCCTTCAAAATAAATCTTAAATAGCTGTAAATAGAATTCGTAACGAAGGAAGTTTCGGGTAGAGATCAATTTATCGATTTTTTTATACTGAATGGGCCAACCAGATTCAGACGTAGGATCCCAGGAAGGCAATTGTATCTCACTTGCACTGAGATCGTGAATAAATGTTCCCTACCAGAGATGACGAAAAACTCAAATACTACTAATAAACTAGTAACAAATACCTTCTCATTATAAACAAAATAGACGTTTCTCTTTGTAGAATTTAACAGCAAGAATAAGAGCTACTTTCACATTTACTCTGACTATGTTCTTGTTGTTCTCACGGTGCTGCATGGGACCCAATAAGGTTTAGAATTCTTGTACTTAGGGATCCTATCATACTTTTTAGAATATATAATGATTAAGATTTGTTTGATATAATCCGAATACTTTTGGAAATTTGTAGTTGTTATAACCTTTTCAGCTATGTATATATATATATATATATATATATATATATATATATATATTATATTTACGATTTGTTTCGTTATTTTTTATTTCTAGTATAAAAACTATAATATATACTTATAAATTTGCAGAATCAATATTTGACAAACTTGGCTAATAAAACAGAGCGCCACTATAAATAAATTATTCGTCCCATTGAAAGGAAAGCCTTGTAATACACTAAAGTGTCATCGATAGATTAAAAATTTCTGTGAAACTCTAAATACCATCATTAATATTTTCAGCGTAATAATAGATTTCACAAACTGCCGTGGCTTAATCATAATAAAAAAAGTTTTTCAGAAACCAGCGAAACAACACTATTCGAGCGACCGCCGACTTGTTCCGATATTAATGTTGCGGAAAATAAATTAATTATCTGAGGCCCTAGCCTCTGCGCGATCCCATAAAATAGCCCGTTCAAGCAAATTAATGGCCCAGTCGGCAGCGTTTCGGCATCGAGTTCATTATTTCTGAATATATCAAATGGAGATCCTGCCCCTGGACTTATTCCTTCCGGTAAATAAAGTCATTAATTTTCTTATGCATGAGGCTCTTTGTAGGCTAGACGTAAGTTTAGCCGCCTTATTGATTCTTTCTTATATTGCCTTTGTAATGTACAAAATTAACTTTATGAACCAAGAATTTATCCATTCCATCCGTGTTGTCTCAATTTGTCTAGGCTATTGGCTCGATTCTCCTGAAATAAATTTGTGATTGTACATTGTCATCAGAAAAAAAAATCGTTCAATGAATGATTGGGAGGCTGGACTGGTCACAAGATAGCTCTCCGCTATAGCTCGGTTTGGAAATGTGTAATTTACATTTTCCTGAATCAGGATATAATTATGAGCTGGGTAGCCATCTTGCTCGAATCCAATACTATGAAATCAGGACACTGTTAGTCTTTCAATTTGTGGAATAATTTGCAATTGCAAAAGACCCAAATTGTTGGGATCAATAGGACCGTTGTCAATAAAAAACTGGACCGAACCGGCCGGTAGAAACTATATTTCTAGTGAAATGTTCAGTTATTATTTGCCATATCTATTACAGTATTTCCTTTACTGTATATTATCGTTAACGAAATGGAGATCCTGCTCCTGGACTTTCCGGTAAATAAAGTCATTAATTATTTTTATGTATAAGGCCATTTATAGGCTAGACATAAGTTTGACTTCCTTTTTGATTTATTTTTATATTGCTTTTATAAGATACAAAGACGTCTTTGTGAATGTAGAGTTTAACTATTTTGTTTAGGCAGGACCCCATAATTTTATTTGGTTTTATAAACTAACAATTACTACAAAATCTAAACCCTGTCATTCAGTTCCTTTACTTGTCGCAAGAAGGGTCAGACTTTTCAGTAAAATAGATTTTTTTAGAAATATAAAAAAAAATTATTAGCTCAGATTATTTGTTGAATAGTAGCGAGAGTTTAAAAATAGTACAAAAAAACCTAAGTAAAAAGTTTTTTTAGTGCAAAATACACTGGCTATATCTTAAAAAGAAAACAAAGGGTAAAGTATAGACCAGCTAAAATATAAAAAGTGCAAAACAGTTTGCAGAATTAAAATTATTAAAATTAAATTATGAATCAAAAGTAGTATAACATTTTCAGGCTCTACAAGGGTCAAATATGCAAAGAGAAGAGAGTGTATTAGATTATACATGACACATGGAGAAAAATACTGATCCGCGAAAAGTGTGAACTGGTCTATGTTCATGCCAGCAAAGTCACTAACATTCAACAAAAACTGGTCCCTGCGAATCATCAGAATCCAACGTGCACCGGTCTGACACACAGCCATCAAGAGAAACGTTTTGAGCTCTATCATTCAAATAAGATATATACCACTCCTGTAATCTACCCTTAAAACCGAAGAACTCTAGCTTTTGCAAGTGTGACTAACGCAGTCGAAGGCTTTTGATAAGTCACAGAACACTTCCGCCGCTGTCTGTTTCTCGTTAAGACTGAAATATAATTTTTTTTTTCCAGAAATTATAATATTTCGTAATTTCTGCAGACTGAAAGCCGAATTGCCATTGCTTATTGTTTGCATAATTAACCCTATTCTGATAATAGATCTGCTTTGCACCTTTTTTATATTTTTTATTTAGAGTTTTAATAGGAGAAGAACTATAAAATGTATGACATAACAACTTGTGAATTGATAGTAAGGAATTTTCCAATCTTAATAGAGAACGCCACATGCTTGTGAGAACCTACGATAGTTACCCTTAGTATATAATCTACCCTTACACTTTGCCCGCTTAATTTTCCTATAATTCACTGAAAACTTACACGAATTCGCCTCATGGTCCGATAATCCCGCGTTAATCACATTAAAGTTAAATCTATTACTGTTAAAAGTAGTGCACATATAATCGATTTGTCTTGATGAGTGTGAAGTGATTCGTGAAGGCGCGTCAGCAAACACACACAAGCCAAGAGAAGTCAACAAGTACTTCAACTTCAAGGAATTATAATCGGTCATGTCTAAAAAGTTTAAATTAAAATCCCTACATGAAATTACATAAGAATTAATTGATAATTGTTTCAAAAGTTCATCCAGTTTGAACAGATAGTCACTTGGGTTGCTAATTGGAACTTTATATAAATGCACAATGTATATATTAAGCTGATTGTAGCCAACCAATGACAATCAAAAGTTTTCTCATGAATAGGATAGTCTAATAGGACAAATACCAATTTACCCCCATGTGGAGACTCAGAACGACAAAATTTGGCTAGTAATGTGTCATTAGGTTAGGTTAGGGTCTTCAGGCTTGATCCAGTGTGTACATAGGAGCAAAACATGAATTAGATATATCGTATAAAAAACGAGGAGTTCATTGACATTCTTGACTGACTGAATATTTGAAAATATTAGAGTGATGTCCCTAACATTTGAGCGAGTTCCAAAAAAGATGCTTTTTGGTCAGAGCCAATACCATTCAGATACGTGACACGCTTCAGTCAGAGTCTTCAGAATTTTCTTAACCCCGCACTGTGTGATGACCATAGTTGGAAGGTTGCTACTTGTTTTCAAAAGCAGTGGTACTATGAAAATCTAATCCGCCACATACACTAGAACTATATTTAAGCTCAAACAGTTCACAAATATGACGTCAACAATTTTTATAAAGATTTTTTATTTTACCTATATATATTTACATCCTTAAAATTTTAAATAATTCTAACTAAGGAATTTTGACGCAGTATTTTTTTTCAATTTTCAATAAACCATTTTGCTCCAGCGCAAATGAAATTTAATCGGATCCACAAAATTAATAATTTCAAACTTTTGTAATAAATCTGTAAATATGTAAACACTAGGTTAATAATTCATTTGAAAACATATTATTACTATTAGACGGAAAATGATTCGAGTATTAAAAAGTAATTAAATAATAAAATACTTTTTATACAAAATGTTCCTATTGTTTCCTTTTGTTTATTTGTTTGTTACTTTTTGCGATACGCTTGGATATACTAAAAACCATAAAAAGGAGATATTAAAAGAGTTTAAAATATTGAATCCTTTTTGGTAAATTTTGAATTTAAATTTTGAATTAAATTCTTTCACTGTTTATTATTAATTTCCTATAAGCCACCATCTTTTCAAAAAAAATGTAATTAAGGGGAATTTCAATAGCGTTACAAAAGGATAACCAGGGTTGAGCATAACAGTTTAATGAAGCAACACATTTTTTTAGGGCTGACTCCTCTTAGTGGTTGATTTTAAACTGCTGTGAAATAAAAATATGTATAAGCAGTAAATAACACTTGACATCCATATAGCTAGTTGATAAACTCTTAATTGGGGTAAACTTAAGTCCACGAGGAGGAATTCTTTCAAGAAATATTATACGCTCAAAATGTTTTCACGGAAAGATCTTCTAGAATTTTCTTTTATCAAATAGTTAAACTTCTTCTCTGTAATGTTCTAGTGATGTCTTTTGAGTCTTCTTTATAGAAATATTTCAAATATATGATGTTCGCTAAACAGAAACCAAAAATCTCGATCAAATTTAAATTTTTGTTGTAAGAGTACACAAGCACTGTTCAAATAACCAATCTTGGTCTTTGAGTATAAATGATTATGTTTCGGGACAAAGGTGCAAAACGACTAGAAGCTGTTTGATATTTCGGATAGTAGTGATCGTAGAAAGACGGGTACCATTTACTATTTCTGTAACATTTGGTGACAATTTGGAATACCCATGTCGCAAAAAATCTTTAGTCAAAAAATAGTATGTACTTCTCTCACTGTTTTTTTTACAAAACGTCTTTCGGGCTATGTTTATTTAGGAAAGGTTAGTTATTTATTCGTTAGGGCAACAAGGTAGGCGGTCAACAGAAGCACCTCATATCTATCAAAATTGTCAAAATTCCTGTTTCGACGGGGTGTTTAAGGTACCGGATCCGAATATATCTGTGGCTTGATCATGTCAAAAACTAATTCACTTTCAGATACAGCCAAATTCCTAAACATGTAAAATACCATTAAATTGCATTGTTTTACATTTGGAGCTAATGAGGCACGGATTAGCGACATCAAAAGAGTACCCCTTTTTGGGCACTCTTAATTTTCGTCGTAAATCATGAAATAAAAGTGTCCTATATACCATAGTTATATTTTTGTATTTTATTAGGTAAATAAGGACCACGAATCGTTCTCTGGCCTTATCTAGTTTCATGTCAATATAGAAATAAAGGACAGACTGGCTGTTTGCCAATAACATCGATTTTGTCCTAAAAATATACAATCCACCAAACTTGCTCCAGACGTGAAAAACTGAAAACAACATGATGAATTTATTAAATACTCTTTTGTTTTGGTTTGTGCACAACATGTGATTTAAATACACCTGAAAGTATACCATGTCTCTGATACAGGCCGATAGTAGCATTTAAATGTTATACAGGGTTGATGCAAAGTGGAATACAACTTTGGGGTACTTATATCAGATTTAAAAAATCTACCCAATTTACTAAAAAAATCACATAACAAGAGGTTAGACAGGGAAAGTCAAGATTGGCAAATATCGTCAATATCTTCGAAACGTGTTTTTACTAAATAGTTACGTAAAACATATCTGAAAAAAGTTTTAGAGGATAGGAGTAAGAATAATCCTAAATTAATACACGGAGATGTTCACTTTGATATACGAATAATGCCAGAATATAATTGCTTGTAGAGAAACAATGGCAATTATTTTTAACAATTTTTAGATCAGGATTTGATTTTTCAAATCAAAAAAGTGACTAACATTCAAAAGTTTGCCTGAAAATGAAAATAAATCCTTTCGCACTTTGCGTGCTTTAGGTGCTTGCAACTAAGACAGGTTCTATATGTAATATCTGACTAGCTGATTCGGCAGACCCTGTTCTGCCTTTTCCGTTAGATGGAGCGATGAGTTTCCAGTGGGATTATAGGAATATGAAGCACATTCACCACATCGTCCAGAAATGTTATTGAAGAAAAACATATTGGATTTATAAAAAAAAATACGCAATAAAACAACACAAAACATAGTATTAATATGTCTCGGTAACCAGACGATCATTTTAATAAAAAACATGTAAATTTGTGCAGTACAACTCTCTCTCCAACTTCCTGAAAAATCTGGCTTAGTGTTTAAAATATATAGATAATATTACTATGGTAGGGGGCAGTGACAAACCTTGCCATAACTGCTGCAAGTTCGTTAGTTCAAAATTATGTTTTCAACACTTAGGGTTTACTTGTCCAGAAGTACAAAATCGTACTGGGCTTGTGTAAAAACATATTCAATATTTTACTAACTTGCTAAACCCGTAACCTGATTCGTACATCACAGTATAAGGATGAGATTTTCAGTTTTCTCTCTATTCTAACGACAACTTTTAATACACACCTATAAAACAGTGTCGTAACTGACTAACTGACTGAGTGAGTGAGAGACAACGCACAATCTAAACTGGTGAACACAGAGATTTGAAATTTAGAGGGAATATTTTTTGAGTACCTTAAGGGTGACACATTTTATTTTACAAAAGTCCATCCATACAGAAATGAAAAGAGGTGAAATCTTGTATGGAAAAAAAGTTACGATTATGAGCGTTTGTAAACGTAGTCTTCAGAAGAAATAACATGTTTCATTGTTATTAAAAATTTATCTTCTAAGGGGGTGAACGGAGATGGCAGTTTGTTTAAAGGAAAAAAATTAAGTTAGGATGTTGACACTTTGAAAATATAGTTTTCAAAATGAATCAAATAACACGTATTTTATTATTTTTGAAAATACATCTTCTAAGAGAGTGAATGGGGGTGGCAAAATAGTACCGTGACTATCTGAATAACAGACAACGCATAGCCTAAATCAATCGTCCAAGAGATTTGAAATTTGTAGGAAATATTCTTTGAGTACTCTAGGGGTGCACTAGGGAACAATTTTACAAAATTCCATCTGTAAAGGGGTGATTTTTTTTAAATTTTCGATTTGTGCGTTTTTTAAATATAGACTTCAAAAAAAAATAAAATAGCATTTGTTTCATTACTTTTGAAAAGTCATGTTCTAAAGGGGTAAACGGAGGGACAAAATTTGTTATGGAGAAATATTAATTTTGTCGTATCGGTTTGAAACTTGACAAGTACATGTAATTCCGAGGACAATATAACAAGTGACACGATCGAGCTGATCTAATCCTAGCAAAAGCATATTTTGTAGTTCTTTTAAACCCTTAATTAAGGGGCATTTGTTGAATTTGCTTCTATCTCCAATCAAAATACCCGATTGAGTCACGTGAAGTATTGTCCAGTCATAACGTATATATTTAAAAAGCCGTTCAGTTTTCGGCCTTTTGTGATATAAAGAATATTAGCGAAAATTTTATTTATTATTTGTTTGTATACAGTTTAATGATATTGATATCAGCTCATTACCTACGCATATGAAGTCGCGGACAAAAGTTATTAATCAATAAACCAGATAGTTGCGTTTTTTTTTTCATTTAGCCTAATAATTTATTATTATATGTGTAACTTTCTAAATACCCTAATAGTAAATTACTATAATAACTGTCGAACTCGTTTAATTTATAATTTCCTATATTTTTCTAAAACTAAACTCTCTTTAATAATAATATATTACTTTTTCGTTTAATGTAAAAATACTTATTGAAACCGCTATCAAACATTTTTTTAGATAATTTATATTTATAAAACTGTTCTGCAGCCTTCTGACCGTTGTCATTTCTAAGGGAGTTTATGCGTATAATAGGTGTCGATGGGGCCAGGCTTTCCTGAGAAATCATGTGCTGTAAGAAGGTGCATGAAATTTTAATTTTGCCACAAACATTAATTAATCGAGGGACCACCTATCAGTGGATTCTCAACAGGAAAGCATTACATGGACTGTATTTCGTAGTTTTCTAACGCTGTGTACGTTTAAATAAAACAGCTGAGATTAATCTCTATCTATAAACTGACAATCATTGTCCATTCACTGTGTTAATAATAACTTAAAATTAAAAACAACGTTAAATAATTACAGGAACATACAAAATAATTCATTTGTTCAATAGCAAACAAAATTAAACTTAACCTTTTTTATTGATTGTTGCAAAACGGCCCTCTCTGTTCCTTTCGTTTGCACCAAAAAATAAGGTGATTTTATAACTTACAATAAGTCCTAATATTAGAAATAATTTAGTCTCATTCTTCAACCTTTCCAATAAAAAGGTCCTCGTGCGAACTCAGATGCTACCTGCATGACTGCAAGTACCAACGCGAGAATGCCATTCACTTGAACTTACATCAAACTTTCTCGGGGATGAATATAGCTTCATTTGAGATTTAACGCCAGCACAGCCTCTTTCGATACTTTTAACTTATCACGTTTCTGCTGATTCTTTCGATTAACTGTCGTAGCCTCACACTCTAGCAGTAACTCTTCGGCTTTCTTCTATCGAATTACACACCATGCTAACTTGTTGAGTTCTGCCTCGTCAAGTAATTGAGATACGATAATATATGACTACATTTTGGTTTGAGAACTCAATAAATAAACGTCATGATGAGAGACATTTTCTATGCTATAGTGGATTGATTCACTAGACACAGAAGATTTGTTTTTTTGTCAATTTACCTACTATTTTTTTAACAGACCTTATTTCATAAGTAAAACCCAAAATGTCATAGTTTAATTTCTGCTTACTTTCATGAGAACCAGTTGGTTTAGAAACTCATAATTATTTTAATTATATTCGGCCTCGTCTCATAAATAAAGACATATGTAGTACCTCCGCCTCTGGCCAATACGTCCACAATCTTGAAAGCTAAGCAAAAAAGAATCCCTTCGTACCCTTGCCTAACTCTGCCGATAGTATTCAGTCTTCGTTTTTGTGTTGATACGTTCACGTCGCAAGTGAATCATCGAAATCGATAGTGTAAATTCAGAATTTTTTTTTTTTGTAGAAAAGCGTAAAAATTATGCCGAAACATAGAAAAAGAAGTCGTAGTCAGTCGGTAGAACGGTCGGGCTTTTATAAATTGTTTAAGAAGTTAAATAATAGGCTTAATAGTCTTGAAGAAAAATGCAAGGTTAAGAAAAGTCGTGGTCGTAAAATACGGGCACCTGTACGTCGTGTTATCAGTGACAGTGAAAGTGAGATAGACCGTTCTCGGTCTCCGTCTCGATCTCGGTCTCGTTCTGTTTGTAGAGAGAGAGAGGTAGACAACTATACGTCTGTGACTTCATCGGATGAGGATAGCAAAGATGATGGTGACACCGTACAGCCTGTGAGAGTTGTTGTTGATTCCGATAGGGAAATAATCAATAATCCTGGTATTATCGCGACGGCGCCTGCGTCTGCTTCAGGGATAAGTGGAACAGCTGATAATGACGGGCACAGGGAAAGTCAAAATAGTAAGTAAAATATATTTCAATTCCAATGTTTTGTGAAAAAGGGTAAGTCCTAGAAGGGCGCATTGAGGGAGAAGAGTTGTTGCTACCCCCCCCCCCCCCCCCCCAAAATTTTTTGTTTAAAAGACACCTATTTTTTGGACAACATTTTTTTTTTATTTTGTTTGTTGTCTAAAACCTACCTGCCTGTTTGTGATAACAGGTATAGGTACCCTCCAGTCTTTCTGTTAGTGATAACGGAATAAATAATATTTTTTTTGTATTACCTGTTTGTGATAGCAGGACACATATTTTCTGTTGTAATGATAACAGATTCCCTATTATGTGTATATCGTTGTTTTACCTGTTTGTGATAGCAGGACGCATATCCACTTGTGGAAAATAGATTATGTGGCATTTTCTTTCCCATTACTTGATAATAGTTTTTATTGGTTGTGATATCAATGAATACATTTAAAGAGAATTTAACTAAACTGGTTCGTTCTCTTGCAGATGAATCCAGAAACAATTTAAATATGGAAATTTTATCCATTTTGGGAGAGGAAGGGGTAGCCAAGAACTCGTATGGAAAACCCATCCATGCAGATATAGCTTTGCGATGGAATAATATTTTAACTGGTGGCCTGGATGACGAAACCAGAAATTGTCTAATTGAAAAATATTTGCCTCCAGAAAATTGTACCTTAATAAATCCACCTTCAATAAACCCCGAGGTAAAAATTGCTATCTCGGAAAGTATTTTACGTAGAGACGAAAGGCTAGTGCAGTTACAACAACAGATTGCAGCTAGCTTATCAGCTATCGGTCTGGCCCTTACAAAGATGCTGGAAAAACCAGAAATAGAAGGCGCAGTCATCGCATATAGACTTTCAGGTTAGTAAACCATGCGGACGCCTGAGACATTTTGTACATAGGTGGCAGAGTTTATTTATAAATAGGACAGTGAGGTCTTATATTAATGGACTGTCAATTCCATTTACCAATAATCCCGTGCAAAAGTTCATTCCCACTGAGAATAAATGGTCTCAAAAAGAAAATTTAATTTTTTTTTTGTACCAAAACCTGATGGGACCTATAGATTAATATTAAATTTAAAAAAAACTTAACTCCTTTGTGGAAAACAAACATTTTAAAATAGAAGATAATAAGGTAGTTGCCCGGCTAATAAGAAAACATTTTTTTATGTGTCGCATTGATTTAAAAGATGCTTATTATCTGGTCCCAGTACGAGAAGCACATCAAAAAATACCTAAGATTTATATTCCAGGATGTAATTTATGAATACAAGTGTCTACCTTTTGGGCTCAGCTGTGCACCTTACATTTTCACAAAAATTTTAAAACCTGTAGTTAGTATGCTAAGAAAAAGGGGGATCCTTTTAGTAGTTTATCTGGATGATTTTTTGATTTTTGGAAAATCATATAATGAATGTAGCAGAAATACAAATTTAGCAATTAAGACTCTAACATATTTAGGTTTTTTAATTAATCATACAAAATGCAGTCTAATACCTAGCAAAATATGTAAATTTTTGGGTTTTATCTATAACTCTTTTTCAAGGGAACTATCATTACCAACTGAAAAGCAAGTTAGAATATCTTGTATTTGCAAAAAATTTTTAAAATTAAAAATATTTAAGATTAGAGACTTTGCAGAATTTATTGGCATACTGGTTTCAGCATGCCCAGCGATAAAATATGGGTGCTTCCATTTAAAATCCCTAGAACGTTGTAAACATATCGCTTTAAAACAGGCTAAGGGTTGCTATGATGTACAGATGAAAATACCAGAGACGTTATTTTTTGACATTAATTGGTTTATAAATAACATAAATACTTCCAATAATATTAGTTTGTCTAAATTTTGCTTAGAGATATTTTCTGATGCATCAAGATCAGGTTGGGGGGCTTTTTGCAACGGAAAGAGAACGTTGGGATATTGGTCAGATAAAGAACAGGTAGAGCACATAAATTATTTAGAGCTTTTGGCATTGTATTTTGGATTAAAGTGTTTTGTTTCAAAATTATCAAACTGCAATATTTTATGTCGTGTTGACAACACTACAGCTGTAGCCTGTATAAATAAAAAGGGAGTGTTAGATTTAATAAATTAAATGAAATAACAAGAAAAATTTGGATGTTTTGTGAAAGTAGAAATATTTTAATTTTTGCTAGCTACATAAATACAAAGCATAATATAGAAGCCGATAGGGCCTCTCGTCAGGTGCACAAGGAGACGGAATGGCCTTTATCAGATAAAGCCTTTCAAAACATTGTAAATTGTTTTGGGCAACCAGATATTGATATATTTGCTAGTAGGTTGAATAGCAAGTGTCCTATGTTTATATCATGGTTGCGAGACCCAGAGGCACATAAAGTAGATGCCTTTACACTGGATTGGAGCAAACTAAATTTTTATGCGTTCCCACCCTTTTGTATGATTTTAAAGGTGCTTCAAAAGATAATTGAAGATCGAGCGGAAGGGATAGTAGTTGTTCCTCTCTGGGTCTCACAACCATGGTATCCTATTTTTAAGTCAATACTAGTTGGTGAACCATTAATCTTTAATCCTAAAAAATTTTTTACTTACCTTTAATAGGTTACCACACCCCCTTTGGCAGAACCTTACCCTGGTGGCGGGGAGACTATCAGGAGGGCGCTATTGTTAGGAAAGGTGCCTAGAGATTCTTTAGATATATGTTTAAGCTCAATTACACCCGCAACATTAAAGCAATATAATGCTGCCTTAAAGTTATGGTGGGAGTTTAGTATAGCAAATAATTTAAATTCCTTTAAAGTTGAAGTTCCAACTGTCCTAGAGTTTTTAACCACACATTTTAAGAGAGGGGCTTCATATGGAACTCTTAATAATTACAGATCTGCAATTGCACAAATAGCAGGGCCGGACTTGGGGCAAGATTTTAGGTTAAAAAGGTTTTTTAAGGGAGTTTTTGGGAAAAGACCAACCTTGGCTAAATATGAAAATACCTGGGCCCCAGGTATTGTTATAAATTATTTAAAAAACTTTAAAAATAGTGAGATTAGTTTGGAAATGCTTACCCAAAAACTAGTAAGTCTGATGGCATTGGCAACGGGACAGCGTATTCAAACCTTAAATCTGATTGATATTGACAATATAATAATTCAAAAAGAGAGAATTGAAATAAAAATTCCAAGTCGAATAAAGACATCAGGCAGAAATAAGAGTCAGCCTTTTATAGTTTTGCCATTTTTTAAAGAAAACCCAAATATAGGTGTTTCTAGGACTCTCCTAGAATATTTGGAAAAGACAAAGAAATTAAGAGGCTCTTGTAAATCCTTGTTTCTCACATATAAGAAATCATATCACAAAGCCACCTCGCAAACCATCGCAAGATGGATAAAACACATTTTGAAAAAAAGTGGTCTGGACATATCAAAATTTACAGCTCACAGCACACGGCATGCTGCAACATCAGCAGCAGCCAGAAAAGGTGTAAGTTTTGACTCCATAAGATTGGCAGCAGGTTGGACCCAAAACTCTAGGACATTCGCGAATTTTTACAATAGACCAATCCAACCAAGAGTTTGCCCAAACAATTCTTAGTTTGTAAATTAAAATAATAATTAACATAAATAATAATTTGTTCGTTGGAAAGATGTTTGTTATTTGGTTTGTCTTGTTTTTTACCAAAACCTTTATATTATATGTTATGATATTAATTTTTATGTTTTCCTTGTTGTTGTAAGATTAGTGTGTTATAAACTGTTGTGATAAATTACATATTTATTACATTATTATGCTTACATACCCATAAGAAAAATTTTCTGTTGATTTGCATATGTTTTGTTTTATGTTCCTTAATGTTGCATATTAACTTAAAAAATAATAAATATATATATATTTTTTTTTTGAAGTAATTAGTTGTTGCAACTTCTTTAAACATCTACATATGTTTTTATTTAAGAGACGAGGCCGAATATAATCATAAGATCAAACGAACTTACCAAGTGATGTTCGATCTTGATTATATGAAGGCCTCGTCGAAATAAATAAAGTCCCAACCCAAACCAAAAATTTAAATTTAAAAAAAAAAAAAAAAAAAAAACCCAAATTGTGTTGCAACAACGACTTTAAACTAGACTGAATACTATCGGCAGAGTTAGGCAAGGGTACGAAGGGATTCTTTTTTGCTTAGCTTTCAAGATTGTGGACGTATTGGCCAGAGGCGGAGGTACTACATATGTCTTTATTTATTTCGACGAGGCCTTCACATAATCAAGATCGAACATCACTTGGTAAGTTCGTTTGATCTTATGATAATATATTAGTACTTCTTGTGTATCCTTTGACTTTATAACCTGTTTTCCCAAAAGGACTATGTAATTTATAATATTGTTTGCTATAATACAATCATTAAGTTCACAATGTTGTCTGCGTATCAGTTGTTGTAAAATCCACCAATATCTATCCATTTGTGTTCTCATGTATTCAAGGCAGACTAGTTATCATACCAATTTCTGCCATGTACGAAAAACGTTTTGTTACACGTAAAATACGCGCTCTGTTAACTTCGTCGAGCATATCACTCGTTGAATATATAGTATGTAGCCATTACTGCCTGAAAACGCCCTTTGGTGTACAAAACATTGTCTGTTTTTCCTCCCTACGGCTTTCCGTGAAACTTCCGCTGGTTTAAATAATTGTACAAAAAATTTTTTTAGCTTATTTTGCTCTTTTCTTGTATTATTTCTATCACTGTTTAGACATGCATACTATTTTGACAAACATATTACACGTAATATACGCGCTTTGTTATCTTTGTCGAGTTTATCATCCGTTGAATCTATAGTATGTTGCAACTGCTGCTTGTCCTTTGGTGTACCTGAAAACAACGGAACACTGTCTATCTTGGCTCCCTACCGCCTTCCGCGAAACTCCCGCTAGTTTAAATAGTTGGTCAAAAATTGTTTTTTTAACTTATTTTGCCGTTTTCTTGTACTTATTCTATCACTATTTGACCAAGAACTACTGTCACTCCTACAGTTACTGGTTCTCAAATAACGACGCTTCAGTTTGGAGCGTGACGATCGATTTTTCTACATGTTGCCAAGTTTTATTATTACACAGAGTTTGATCAGACACTTTCAATACAATACACCTACATCAGCAACAAAAATACATATTCTTACTGCCTGAACCGTTTATTAGTTGTAAATCTTACATAACCCGACTTCAGTTTATCAATTCGTCTTGTGTAGTTAGTGGAAGTTGCTGTGAAGTGATACCACTTTAAAATCAAACTGTTCGTCAGTTTAAATTGCATTATTTATACCAAATAGCTTTAATTACCGAAAGAATAAATTCTAGAAAATTTGGTTTAAACTCAACTCTGAAATAATTTTCACTTAAGTCGATTAGTGTTAAATGGGTGCATCTAAAATGTATTAAGTCAAGGACTGAACTCCTAATATTGCTGAGCATTTAAGGAGAAATAGGATTTCGCGGGGAATTTGTTTTCGCTTTGAAGCACAACGCAAAAGAACTTGGTTAAACTTGAAGTTACATCTTTAATAAACTTAGTGAATCGATTTTCTGTCGCTAATGGTTTTTAAGTACGGTTCCGTTTCTAATAGATTACGTTAAGTAACATTGTATTAAATAATTATTTACAAACCGTTTTCCGTATTTTCAATTTACCTAACAGGCGTTATATTTACTTCTTTATTTAACAGCCAATACATTGTATTAATACACTATAGAGGCTATTAGATAAGGGAAGTACTGGGATAGCAAACATTTTCGAAATATATAAGTTGGATTTATTCGATTCCTTAGAATTTGAAAAACATATATTAAAAAAACTATGGTAACGGTATGGATGTGTGTGTGTATGTAAACAAAATATTGTCGAACGATAATAAGACCATTCAAACCGATTTAAATAAAAATAAACATTTTTTCAGCTATATAGGGTATCCTACGTTGATAATACAGCCCTCTGAAAATTGAAATATAATTTTGAACCGCTCAGTATATTCCTCTGAAATTTGGAACGATAATATATGAGCAAATTCTCCATTTTTTTAAAGCAAAATGACAGCTTCAACTGTCAAGAGGAGAGAGCTCAGTTTTGAAACTTTTTTTATGGAAGGGGGGGGGGGCGAGTGATACATCGTTTTAAAGGTCTTTTTATTATATATTATATTATATATCTTAGACAATGTACTAAATAAGTAGCTGAGACATGCAATATTCGTTCGTCTGTTAAAAAATGTTTTAAAATCCAATAAATGTCATCGCTGTAAAATGAGATTTGTCCAAGAATTAGCGGAAGATAACCCTGACAGGCGACTAGAGTTTTGTGAGATTATGGTTGAAACGATCACAGTAAATCCCAATTATCTGCGCCATATCTGCTTTAGTAATAAGAGCACCTTTTTCCTAAATGGAAAAGTCAACACTCAGAATTGTAGTTTCCTCAAAAAATAAATGTTTGGGCGGGTATTTTAGGTGGCCATATTTTTTAGGCATCATAAGTCCCATATTTTTGAGAGAAAATTTAAACGGCCCCACATATCATCGAATGTGGCAGGATACTATCACTCCACTTATTGATGATGTTGTTGCTCAAACCCCACGTGAGTATTCTTGCGTTTCAATAGGATCGTTGTAACGTATCCGGATAGATGAATTGGTCGCCCAGGTCTGACAGAGTGGCCAGCCAGCCCGCCAGATCTTACACCCTTTGATTATTTTCTAAGGGGCTATGTGAAATCTTTTTTTCAAATGGCTCCGGATTCTCTGGATGAACTGCTTGAACGTGTCATCGACGTGTGTGCAGAAATAAACCCTGAACCACTCCATATTGAGAGGGAAAAATTCACTAACAGGATGTTCATCAGGTGCAAGGCGGACATTTACAACATCTTTTAAAATGAAACTTTAACGTTTTTCTTTTTCTGTTTGTTTCAGTTTTTTAATATTACTTCTATCAGTTGTTTATTAATTGTTATACTGTTTTTATAAAATATTTACCGTTTTATTTTCTCGCTTCACTGTGTATGGACTACTGACATTGGTAACCTCAAAAAATATGCCAAAAGTATAATAATGATTCCTATAATAATGAAAACTGCTAAATCAAATGTTTTCAAAATCGGGGGTTGAATTAAGAATACAAAGACCTTTAAAACGATGTACCACTCGACTCCCCTTCCATAAAAAAAGTTTTGAAACTGCGCCCAGCTCTCTTCTTACATTTAAAGCCATGATTTTTTTTAATGGAGAATTTGTTCGTATATTATAGTTCCAAATTGCATTGTAATATACCGAGCGATTCAAATATTAAACGGGTTCAACGAACTTTACTCATACTCAAACTCAAACTCAAAAACAATTTATTCATCAAAAAAAAATTTTAAAAATTATATTTTTTTATTAAATAGTTGGTAAGTTGGACTATGTCGCGATTAAAAAACCGATAACACAATACACAGAACAATTGTGCATATGTGGCACGACCCATAATAAATATTCTAAATTAAAAATACCCAAATTATAATATTACCCGCAAAATCACAATAAATATGTATTAATATATGATATAAGAAAGTAAACAAAACAGTCAAAAAACAATGCAACGAAGTAGAGACCCGCACAAGCGCAAGAATTAATTTTCAGATATTTGTGTTGCCAAAAGATGATTTTTAAATTAAAGGTATCTAGTTAGATGATTATGTAAGAACTAAAATATAACTAAGATACGGAGGTTCCCCACTGAATTCTTAAACTTAAAATTCTATAAATATTTTCTAGGATTTTTCGTTTTCAAAATGCCATTATTATTTAAATAGGGAGTTATTTACTTATGTTTATATATTACGTCCTCACTGTATACTGCAAAAGAAGTCAGCTTGTTTAGAATATATATATATATATATATATATATATATATATATATATATATATATATATATATATATATATATATATATATATATATATATATATCTTCTATTTTTTGCATTTAAATACATTTTTTTCATTAGACAGGGTACCTCTAGAAACATGAAGCAGTGCTCAAAAACGAAAATATGTTGTTTTGAAGCAATAAAAAAAACAAACGGTTTAACATTTCAAATTTCTTTTATCTGTTTGTAAGACCTCTTTTTCACTATACAGGACAGATGTAGATAATACAAGTGCCCCTGTAGAATATAAATATTTTTTTATTTCCATAACGCTCAGCTTTTTAAAAATTCGCTAAATTCGCATATACCCACATACACTTTATTTATTATTGTTATTATAGTTACTATTTATTTCTCATAACTTTATTTATATAGTCTATAAAAAATAAATTGTGATTTTATTTTTCCCCCATATAACGAAAGTTGCATTCCAGAAAATGGAATTTTCCTGAATATTTCAACATTTTATTAAGCTGCCATTTTGTTTTGCTATATAGGATTTGCATTAAACTTTTTACCAGTCTATGCTTGTTTCACTTTTGATTTTTGTGCAACATTTCAAGTCAATTGAAAAAGTAATTTTTTAATACTGAATTTTTAAGTACTTCATTAGTGAGCCATTCTCTTCCATCATACCATTGATTGTGACGAAAATTCAATTGGATAAGACAGACTGACGCAAATGGGAGAATATGTTTTTCGGGGTCCAGGAACTCTAAAACGCAAAGATTTGCAAAAATATCGGAGGGTAATTTTTCCACGTTTGCAATACGAGGCAAGTAAAAAAGGGTAAAACTGGGCAAATTTATTTTCACATTTTACGTATATAAGTAATTTTTTTCCTTTATCTAGGTTTGATCGAGGGCTATCGAACAGTTATATTTTAACAAAATAAGCCAATAATATTAAAAAAAAAATGGCAAAACTCGCAAGCCCTATCATAGATTTTCCCGAGGTTTTTGCATATAAACCTCAACTTAAGAATATCATTGACTTTTATAGATATACGGGTACTATATTTGCCAAAATACATTTTTGCAACATAATATTTACTTTTATTGGAAAACTGAGGTCCCGAACAAGGTCCTACTGGAGTTGCATAAGTTGCTGACAATTTAGTAATGACTGAGAAGAAAATCTGACACATTATGTCCTGGAAAAAAATATCAATGAGCGCTACTAAAATGATAATTGTTACTTTAGAAAATTGTGCTGGACATTTTAAGAGGTCCTTTATTATAGACAGAACTGGTAATTAAACTACTACACTTGCACTAATTTTTTGAAACAATATACTAACCAAAAATTAATAAAATTATAATTAGTAAGTTTAATTAATTTAAGTAATAGTTTGTAAATTCCATTAGAGTATTTCAATTAATTGATCGAAGTTATGGTTATTACTCAAGTAATTAAACTGCTTTTGTGAGAGTGTTCAAGTGTTTTAACTAAAACTTAGGCCGTGACTCCGGCAACAAAAGTGTTACCTCTGCAACAACCCAACAAGAGGATTAATCAGAACTAATCAAAAACACCCCAATATCTAAAACACGATTACATAAAGTTATAAGTTGTGAAAAAAAAACTAAAAAAACATCACTGGACGGAATAGAACAGAAGTCCTACGTGATGCAAGGCAAAAGTTATATCCATGGAGTTATGTAGCCCACACAAGAAAGTAAACGAACTTTGTTTATACTGCGATATTTTCAATATCACTAATGTTACTGTAATAAAAATGCAGAAGCAACACTTCTGTTGCCTGAGTCATTGTGAAACTTCTATAACATCAAAAAAATATTAGAGAACTAATTTGGCTATATTCTCATTTTTATGGTGATACTATTCTTGCTTAAATCACAAGGGAAAAACACTTTAAAATTGAATAGCGATAGCAATTTTCATACAATATTGTACATACAACTAGTTGTTTTCCGAAGATACGCTGAAATTGTGGTATATGCTTAACAAAATTGATGCATAGTTTCTAGTTCTCCATATATTTTCTCTACATTGGCTAGACTGTTGCCTTAATTTTATAATATATAACTTAGGTTTATTTTGTTATGAAATAAAGAAAACATATTTAAAATAGTATAAATTATATTAGAGAAACAGAAAGCCCACCTGCTTTGAATCGAATAAGTCATTCCAATTTTTTTCGTAGTCATATATTTTATTTTTCTCGAATAAAACGAAAGGCGGGTGGTTGGCCCTGTTCTCTTTTAAGTAGGAACATATATCTTATAGGGATTCGTTGGGAAGCTCAGAGTATCAATGTAATAAATATCGTTATTTGGAGGTAATTACTACCTCCAGTGCTGCAATTGTCCTTTTTTTTTTTGTAGTCACCAGTTATTTTTCGGCGCGATTTTAAAACATGATTATGCATAACCTATGAACGACTTCTTCATAGACAAGCTCTTTATTTCCCGTATTATCAAGGATAATTAGAAATGAGCAGAAACTCTTGGGATCCTGGTATCCATTCAATTTTACCTCGTTGAGCAATTCAGCGATGTTGGAAAATTTCGCCTAAATATCGTTTGTTCCATTAGGTATATCTGATTCTTCTTCATATTCGAAACATAATGGCTAGAGCAAGTTTGAGTTCATTTGTATGCCTTTCACATATCCAACGTAAATATTCCTGAAATTAGAAGTGATAATTACGCCTCTTCATTACTCTATTTAAATGAAACGAAGTTTTATCCGAAAATCTCATCACACCGTGTCATCATTTCCTCATACATTTGCACTTCTATCATAATCGCCTTTCAGAAGCTTTTGTGTAACAAAATACCTTAAACATATTTAAAAATTGCCTAATTTTATGCTATTATTTTTGATTTTATTTGTTTTAAACCAGGCTTTTTGTCATCTAGCTCAATGCTATTATTTTCACTCATTTAGGTGGTTTTTTATATAGCCCAGTTTTTTTTGGTGCTAACATTTTTTCTGGAGAGGAACCGATAAGATTCGAAGGCCCGAGTGAAATTGGGGTCATCTATGTCTACATTTTGGGGTAAGACATAAAAGAAATAAATAAAGTTTATGTTAATGATAATTTTTCTTTATGTTCGTTAGGGTTTTTTTAGTTTGGACTTCGGTTTTGACTTATGACCTGCTAAGGTCGTAAGAGAAAAACTTGACCACATGTTTCGCGTGTAGCAGATCCATGTTAAGCGTATTGCTTTTTTATATAATTCATGTATATGTTATGGAGCTAGTATAATAGAGATGCACCTGACCATCTAAAAGAGGATTTAATTTATAGTCCAATTACTGATCATCGCCCATCGGTCACATGACCGACCATCCCTAGGCAAATCTTTGACTGTACTGTTATATATATATATATATATATATATTATATATATATATATATATATATATATATATATATATATATATATATATATATATATATATATATATATATATATATATATATATATATATATATATATATATATATATATATATATATATATATATATATAGATATTTATATATATATATAAAGAAGGTTGTTTAAAAGAAACGCACAAAATTCTTATCTTCTGTATGGGTCATTTTTCACAAAAACGCTCGAACACGTGAAGTGGTTTAAATGGTTGTTCGTTTTTTGTAATATTTTCAGCCCCTTTCCTACAAGTCCTTAATTTCTAGGCACCCTAACTTTTTTTTCAAACGATAACCTCATGATGGGGCTCTACGAGAAGGTTTTCTAAAACTGAATCGACTTCAGCAACAAATTAGGTCTGCTCATTTCGTTACAGTAAAACGAGTCTAGGTAAGTTTTTTAACTTCTTAACTGTAAATATTAATTTTCGTCCTTTTCCTAATTTTGAATATTAGTCTATGTACTTTTTATATGTTTAGCATTAACAAAATTTTCTACAGTATATACAGATATGGTTTAAAAAAACACATTTTTTTATCGATATGATCAAGGTGCCTTAAAAAGGTGATTTAAAAGTACAAATAAATATTATAGATGAGGTAAGTCGCAATTTTTTAATAGCAGTTGCTATTGCTAACGTCATTTTTTGTTCACTGTGATTTTAACCTGCGATTGTGATTTCGTAATTTCACTGAGTTGAGGGGAACGATGTGAAAAAAGTTTTCATATTTTTACCAAAAATATGGTCAGACAGAACCAAATATAATGTTTTTCTACCAAAAATTTATAATAATATAGTTTATATTATTTATTTATAAAATTGAAACAAACAAAATTATTTACTAATAAATGAATACCTATATGTAAGAATATGATGTTCGGTTTGCTAATTGTTCGGTCTCTTTTCACTGATCTGTACCTTAGATTATCTGTTAAGTGATTTGCATTATATTACATAATAAAATAATATATGAACTGATATGAGGAGTAAACAAAGTAAACGAATCCGCAAGTTACTTTTAAAACATGTTTACATATACGCATTTTATTTGAAGTCAAAATAAATCTAATCTAAAATCGCTGTTCATTCCGTCCTCTATGCTGTGTTTTGAATGTAGTACTCAAGAAAGAACTAAAAACGACCAACGTCTTAAATGATCATGAGATTACAGGCGAAACGTCAATTGAAATCGAATCGCGACCACCGACTAACGTTCCTGAGTCACTGAGAGTTGCAAGTGCAAGGGTAAGTCGATTCGGAAGAACGAAATCGCTTAAATCGCGTTTTAGCGAAATCTCAGTATATTTCTAAAATAGTCACACTTTTCAATCACAGTGATTATTTCACAGATATTGATTTTTTACTATCTCTAATAAAAATAGTATAATAAAAGTTTAATCTTTGATATTATCTAATCCATAGATATTGTTTTTAAATATACGTAAAATACCAAAATTACAGAATTTCAGTATAAATGGTTTTTGTTTATAAAAAGGCACTGTTTTATTTGTTTCTAGGTTTAAAGTTAAAATATATCATATAAAGATATATAATAACCAATATGACACGAGGGAAAAAGATATTCGGCCTCCGGGAGTAAGTAATATTATAACAGCCTCGTAAGTATATATAGTATATATAGTAATAATAGAGTAAGTAATATTATAACAGCCTCGTTGACATAGGATCCGCTGGCTCAGCAGTTCTTGGGGATGGAACGTGACATAACTCCTCCCTCCTCAGACTTAACTACACCTGGTATGGGGTAGTTCAATTGGTGGGCGGCTAGTTTCTGGCTGGGTGGTTGTCTTCTTGAAGAACTTTCTTTGAACCATCACTTTGCACAATGCATAGCCGCATAGTATAATTAAAATAATGTAAATTATAATTGTCCATAAGCTGGGTAATTTTGAGATTTTGTCAAAAATAATTCGTGGTTGGTTTTTTGAAATCTTGTTCTTTAGTGCATGTAATTCATCTAGCTTAATTTTTTGCAAGTGAATGCTTAAGTTCAGTAGTGGTAGGTATGGCTGCGTTTTTTCAAAATCAGGAAAGATTATTGGCTGTTTCTCGAATTTGGTTGGACTCTCGTTGGTGATTAATGATATTCCATCAAATTTGGCTCGGCAACCGGTCGGCAGAGTAACTAGGTAACTTCCGTGTAACTTCTGATGTTTTTCTTCCTGGGAACATTTTATGTCGATGGCTGTACTTCTAGGAACAATGAGTAACCATTTATTAGAAGTATCTAGTTGGTTTGCGACTGGTCGTGTTATAGTGACGTCAACTTGTTTACATGTGGAGGTGCTTGTACTGGGCTGTAACAGCTGAACTTCACAGGGGCTCCATTGGTCTATTTCTTTCAATTCTTCATTTTCGCAGATAAACAGATTGGGCTGTATTTCTTGGCATGGTGTTCCTCGATGAGAGTAGTGTAATTGATTTTTAATTAAATATTTATCATGCGGTATGACAACCTTAAACAGACTCTGGTGCGCCACTGGTACAGAATATAAATGATAATATTCAAAATTGTAAGGAGCAACTATTGGTGCCTTTAATAGGTACGTTATTTTGTTATTTAGTATAAAACAGTTAATTTCAATTAGTTTTTCATAGTGGAAAATATTTTCTAGATCAGTGGGTAAAGGTAATCTATTGAAACCTACTATTTTTCCAACTTTCGTAATTTCTTTTGACAGATCGGTTAATTTTATTATACTTGGATGAATAATTTTTAATTTAGAAAATGCTATCGAGTTTTCAATATCCTGTAGGATTAGATCTATGATTTCATACAAATTGATAATTTGGTTTAGAATATCTTTAATAAAGTGCATGTTTTCCCTATATGTAGTTTTTTGCACGATTATGCTAATTTGATTTATTCTATTTTCGATAAGATTTTCATTTTGGCCTATTTGTTGAATAGTAGTGTTAAATTTGTCGATGACGCTTGAGGAAATTGAGTTTTGGTCTCGAATGTTTTCAGCCAATTTACTTTGATTTTCTTCTAACTCTTTTATTAGTTTTTCATAATGTTCGCCATCGGCTGCTTCTAAATTTCCTGTCACTACTTTGAAAACAGAGCCTACTATATTTACTAAGCCTCTTTTATTTCGTTGAGGATGAGGTATAATTTCTTTTAATTCGTTTTCTACCCTATCTTGTGTAATTTTTAATATTTTTAAATAATTAGTCGACTCAGCATAATATTCTTTGTGAGTAATTAAGGAGTTGGTTATGTTTTGTGATTTATAATGTAATTTGTTAATTTGTACTATAATGGGATTTAAATCATAATAATGTATAAGTGTGAAGGTGTATTCTTTAAGTTTTGCTTGTCCTAGTTTTAACGGCAAAATTCCTGGGTTGTCGTCTAGCTGTCTGATCGTGACTTTATCTCCGTCTCCGATAACGGCCCCGACAAGGCTGAAATATAATATTTATATTTTAGTCAAAGTTGTACGTTTGTCTAAGTGGGCGTTTTAAATTATCCATATGAATTTTAGAATGAGACTGAGTTGATATGGTTTTACGATTTTGATTCACTGCTTCGACTTTTGTAGGATCTGCAAATTTGTTAGAGAGTTTTTGTCTTATTTGTTTCTTAATATAAACTTTTTGGTCTGGGCTATATAATTCAGGGTTATCGCGGTTTTCGTTGATTTTTGAGATAAGTTTTTCTTTATGATCGATTAATTTTTGGTTTATATTTGAATACATTAATTGTGATTTTTCTTTGTGGGTGTTAATGTAATCACTTAATAATATTTGGTCTAAGTTAATATTAAACGGGTCATTTGGGGAGATATGACCATTAATTACATCGATTGGTTTTAAATTTATAGCTGAATGGATTGAATGATTGTACGCTAGAACTGCGTATATCATTTTTTGTGTTATTGGTGTTTTATTAAAATTTTGGTTATTAAGTAAGCGTATATGCTCCGCTATAGTGGAATGGAATCGTTCGACTAAACCATTCGACTGGGCGTGATTAGGGGAACAAAAATGTATTTTAATTTTGTGTAGATTTAAAAGTTCTGTCACCATAGTATTTTTAAATTCGGTACCATTATCGACTATGATTTGTTTAGGTATACTGTGATGAGAGAAAAACAACAGTAGTTTGTCTACCACTTCAGTGGCGGCGAGAGATTTGAGTGCATATGCTTGGGCGTATTTTGAGAAACTATCTATTATAGTTAAAAATTTGGTTTTTTCAAGTGTATATGTGTCTAAGTGTATGATTTCAAATGGTTTGGTAGTTGTAGGTGTGACATTCATTTGCATATTAATTGGGTGACATTCGTATTTACTTTTTTGGCAAATTTCGCAGTTGTTAATGTATGTTTGAACAGAGTTTTTCAAGTGCGGCCAATAGTATTTATCTTTAATTCGGTTTAATGTTTCATCAATGCCGCGATGATTGGTTTTTGATTCGTGATAGTTTTGTATTATTTCGGGAATGCTTTGCTTGTCGGTGACGTCTATCAATTTATTTAGACATCTTTTAAATTTTAAAGATGGCCATTTAAATGTTTTTCGAATGACCTCACAAAATGGCTCGTATATTTCCGGTTTTTCGAAATATAAGTGGTATTGCTTATCGGGAATTATTAATTCTTTAACAAAAGTTAATATGTCCTGGTCAAAGTTATTTTCGGATATTTGAATATTGATACGACGTTTTTTCTCAAATAAAATGGTAGTTTTTGGTTTTGCTGGGGAATGCAGTACTGAAGAAATAATTATTTGGTTAGAACCATAATTTACGGGAATATCGCAGATGGGGATTCCTACTATAGGATCTTCGCTTTCGTTGGTGTGTACTGTCATATTTTCATCAGGTGTTTTGTCGTCAGCTGATTTATCTGCTCTCATATCATTGACCTGTGCGAGGTCATTATCATCAGCTTGTGCTACGGTAGACATTTGGTCTAGATTTTCTTCTTCCCTTAGGTTTTCTTGTAATTCTCGGTTAAATTCTTCGATATATTGTTTTAGTGGGAAGTCTTCCGTTGTCTCTTTTGTATGCAGTTCAATTCGAGAAAGAGCATCGGCGTTTGTGTTTAATTTACCCTTTTTGTATATTATGTTGTAATCGTACTCGTCTAGTTTAATTCGCCATCTTAGTAATTTAGAGCTAGGATCCTTTAAGGAGAAAAGCCAGTGAAGTGGCTTATGGTCAGTTATTAAATTTATTTTTCTGCCAAATATGTACGGACGAAAATACTTGGTGGCCCAGACAATTGCCAGGAGCTCTTTTTCGATTGTCGAATAATTCCTTTCGGAATCATTTAGTGTCCTTGATGCGTACGCTACAGGCAGGTCTTGTCCAATTACACCCTGTGAGAGGACACTCCCAATACCCACGTTACTTGCATCTGTGGTTAAGTTAAAGGGTTTTGGGAAGTCTGGGTACTGTAGTATAGGTTCATTTACTAGCAAATTTTTACACATATCGACACATTCTAAGAATTCTTTATTATGTTCTATAGTGGCACCTTTTTTTAAACACTTAGTAAGTGGCTTTGTTATTCCCGCGAAGTTCTTAATGAATCGCCTATAATACCCTAACAATCCTAAGAAACCCTTAATCTGTTTCGTTGTTTTAGGAATGGGAAATTTTTTGATAGCTTCTATCTTGTCCGGGTTTGGTTTAACGCCATTTGCTGTGACTACATGGCCAAGATACGCTACTTCTTTTCGCAAGAATTCCGATTTATCTAATTGGATTTTAAAATTAGACTCACGCAGACGCTGAAAAACACTTCTTAATCGTTCTAAATGTTCTTGAAGTGATGTAGAAAAGACTATTATGTCATCTAGGTATACTAAGCATTTTTCGTTCTGAATTCCGCGAAGAATGTTGTCCATTACCCGCTGAAACGTTGCGGGGGCGTTTTTCAGCCCGAATGGCATTCGCAAAAATTCATAGTGCCCATTCTCGGTGCTAAACGCCGTTTTTTCAATGTCACTGTCGTGTACTTGAATTTGATGAAATCCACTAGCCAAATCTAAGGTTGTAAAATATTGGCATTTGCCTAATTTGTCTAATAAGTCTGTAATATTAGGGAGAGGATAACGATCATCAAGGGTCTTAAAATTTACACCCCTATAATCTAAAACTACCCTATATTTAGCCACCCCCGAGGCATCTGCCTTCTTAGGGACCACCCAGATGGGTGAGCTCCACGGAGAACTACTAGGTTGTATAATTTTTTTAACTAGCATCTTTTTTATTTGGTTTTCCACCTCTTTTTTGTGTATAAAGGGGTAGCGGTATGATTTTGTATACACCGGTATCTCATCTGACGTTCTAATTCGATGTTTTATTTTGCTAGTGAAAGTTAACGGGTCGTTTTCATTATAAAATATGTCCGAGTATTCATGAATTAATTTTAAAATTTTAATTCTTTCTTCATCATTTAAATGGTCTATGCGAAATTTAGAAAAATCTAATTTCGATTTGGGACAGTCATCAAAGTTATTTAACTCGATCTCACGTAATTCATTTGAATTAAACTTTTCCACGGTAATCGTCTCTGAGAGATCTAACGTTACGGGCTCGCAAGTGTTATTTAACACTGTTGTTATCGCAATGCCTTTTCTCGCAACTGATAAACACTCCGGTATCTCGCAGTTAAGTAATTTTTGATGAGGTATTATTATGTCACCATTTTTTATGGAAGTCTTGATTTTTATAACTTGCTCGACACGAGGAGGAATTGTTATACAATGTATTTGATTTTGTGTTTTATGAAATTGCAATTTAACGCGCGCATAAGGTGTTTCTAGGAATCCCTTATGATAGTCAAGGTTGGCTTGCAAAAGTTTAAGATTGTCGAGTCCTAGGAGACCGTCGAACACATTGTGGAATTTAAAGAGATAAAATTTCATATTCTTGTTTACGGGTAAATTAAATATTTTTGATGAAGGTATAAAAGCGCTGTATTGATGAGCCGATTTTTGGAATACTGTTGAAACCAAAAATGGGTCATTAATTATACAATTGGGATATAATTTTTTGGCAATATTTGGGTCGATAAATGATCTAGTCGAACCTGAGTCTATTAGTATTTTTAAATTTGTTTCGGGAAATACGATATAGGAGAGTTCGCTAGAATTAGACATATTAAATGAAATTACTTCAGTTAAGTCTTTTTGTCTTGTTGCGTCGGGTTCCGAAAATTTTCCTTATTTTCGGTTGTTTCTTCATAAGAATATTGTTCAAGAGGCGCGGTATTATATATGTCAGATTGGACATTTGCTTCCTTATATTCATTATTTACATAAGAATAAGAATTATTTTGGTCATAATATTGATACTGATATTGATCATTTTGATTATATTGGCAATATTGGCTATCGTCATATGAGAGTTGCTCTGGTTGGTATAGATCTTGAGTTTCGGCGTTATAGACCTCTTCAAAAACTAGTTTTGGAGGGTTATAATTTGATGTGCTAGGCAAGGGTTTAAAGACCGACGTCTCTATCCCCGACATAGGCGTGGGTGTTTGTAATTGTTTCTGTTGGTTTGGTTTAAAAACGTTTGTTCTGTTGCCAGGTTTGCCGAAAACTTGAGAGTTCGAAAAATATTTTGGTTGTGGCCTATTTGGGTTTGGGCGCACATTTATAGGTTGTGTTGGAAAGCTGGGTCTAAAAGCGTTGTGTGGTGTTTGCGAATTAAAAGGCCGATTTTGGTTTATTGCGAAATTGGGTTGAAAACTATTAAAATTATGTTGCATGGGCCTAAAATTACTATTTTTTGGGATTGCTGGACTAGATTTGGTTTGATTCTGAAAATAGTGTATATTGTATTCTTGGGTTACAAATTGCAATGCTTGCATTAAGTTTTCTGGCCGCATACACCTTATGGTTGTACCAAGCGGTTCTTTTAGCCCTGATAAGAAAGTTTTAAGAGCAAGATCATTATATAGCTCGCGTTTTAAATGTTTCGCAGATATAGTATTTTCATGTGAATCTATATATGAACATAACAGATTTAAAATGTGTAATACTCTATCATAGAAATCATTAGGCTTTTCATTCGGTAATTGTTTCATCATAACCAAGTCTCTATTTAAACAAGCTTCATCTCTATGATCCGCAAAATTACGACGCAGGGTGTCCTTCAGACTTTCCCACGTACCAACATTTTGAATATTTGCAACTAATTTTGCATGGCCAGTAAGTTTCCCTATTATAGAGTTAAGTAAATAAATGTTTTGAAAATTTATATAAAAACTATCGATAAGTGATTGGCAAGTTGAAAGATACCTATTTAAATCATTCGGATTTCCATCAAAAACAGGGACACAATTTAGGTACTCTGGCTTAAATTGAGCCATATTGCTTGTAATTAAATTATTTATTGATTGATTATTGATATCTAAATTTGTAGATTCTAAATTTTCACTAATATTATTTGAGTTTGTTTTTGTATTTAAATCTAATGCCTCTAAATTTGTATTAGAAACAGAGTCAGATGAAGGTGTCGAAATTTTTAAACCTTGTAATTCCGCGACAATATTTTCAATAGACATCAAGAGTAAATCAATTACACTTACAGAAGTATTTGAAGGGCAACTCTGGTCATTTCTATAAGGCAAGCTTTGGTTGGGCGATTGAGGTCCTTCCCCAAATCTTTGTCCTTGCGAAGACAGGCGATATTGGTCCTATCCTCCGTTGGTCAGCTGTTCGATGGTAATCCACAGTTCTGCGATAGATTGGAAATTTTCGATGTTCGGAAAATTTTCGATGTTCGGAAAATTTCACTCTGCTTCAAGCACCTCCGACAACGTCACAACAAATTGTTCTTTTCCGGTTAATCCGTAGAAACGGAAAAATCAATACAGTCGATATGTATCGATTTCCGAAAATCCGTTCCGACTGCGCCAGTTAACTAACACCACCGACGGTTTCTTTTTTTAAAAAGTTTTATTTTTCTAAAATATTGTAAGTACAAAATATATGTATTCAAAATGGCTTCTTCTGACTGACTGCCGCGGCTCCGCTGAAG
Organism: Kuschelorhynchus macadamiae; assembly: GCA_030620095.1. NCBI lineage: Eukaryota > Metazoa > Arthropoda > Insecta > Coleoptera > Curculionidae > Kuschelorhynchus > Kuschelorhynchus macadamiae. Next base: position 790,130 of record JAUTXW010004749.1, read on the forward strand.
CGTAATATTATAACAGCCTCGTTGACATAGGATCCGCTGGCTCAGCAGTTCTTGGGGATGGAACGTGACATAACTCATGTGTCATCGTTCATATTGATACGAATCAAATCAAAATTTTGTGGATTACATTGTAAAAAGGGCCCATTCATTAAGAGCGTAGACATAAATATAAACAATAATTATAAATAAAATTATTATTAACTAATAACAGTCCTGACCAACAACAAAAAATAAAACAAAAGTACCTTCTTAAAATGACTGATTCGAAGATTAAACCAACAAATCCTTGACGTTTGAGGCTTTGTCACACCCCTATGTAAATATATTTGTCTAGCAAGTTCGTTTTGATAACATAATCTTTTAACATATGTCTTGGATCATATCAAATTCGGAAGACAATATTTCATGTTTCATCTTTTTCTTTTATTATTTATTTATGGACTACCAGTCGATAAGAGAAACACTATGTTTAAATAGCAGTCTTTGATATTTTTTATCGATTGATGACGCATGGGTAGCACATGTACAGTAACACAGTTAATATATACATTTATTGCAAAATTTTATAGACATTGTAAAAATTGTAATAAATACGAGAGATTTATTATGAAGCAACTTCTGGGTACTTGGGTACAAAAACAGGTAAAGCGTTTTTAACAGAACATTCCTCATAAAGAAATTTTCACTTTATCAAGGAAAGTGACACGTATTAATTATAACTATATTTATACAGTATGGGCCATATTGGGATCTCGGAAACTATGAAAGATAAAAAAATCATTAAATGGGCAAAGTTTCACAGAATTTTGTTGGTAATTTAAAGACGCCAGCGGCGTACTTTTAACTTTTTTGATTTTTGACATATTATGAAGAAACTAAAAAGTGGCATTTTCTGGAAATCTCCCTAGCTCCTTGATTGTATTCTTTTTCAAAACCTGTAAAAACTTTTTAAAGCTATTTTTTATGAAGAAAACTGTTATTGAATCAGATTTTTATCGTTTCGGTTATTCTTCACATCAACAACTTTATTTTTTCTTATGGACGCCGTATTGGATTTTTGCTTTTAAACTTAGCATGAAAACTCCTGTTCATTAATGTATAACAAGTTTAGGGGCTTGTGTTATTGACGAACCCACGCATTTCTCGTTTTCTTTTTTAATTTTAAATGATAGCCTATGGTGTATAGATTAGATTAAAAATAAAAACTCGTAACATTTCCCACTTTTTTCCCGAAAAAAAATCGAGAAAGCTGACAAATTTCAATACTTTTCCGTGCAATTCTCTCTATTATAATGATTTGGACAAAATTAAGCAACAAAATTATGTGCAGTGTTGCCAAACTCATCTGATTTTCAGAGGCTTTAATAACGGTTTTATTGACGATTCTAGACTACCTAACGCTAACGGGGCAAATTCACCTAACAATATAGGTTTTGTTAAAAAAGACCGTTGCTACTATATAGACCCAAAATTTTGTTGACGCGCTACTGCGCGCTTTCTTTACAACAGACTTAACCAAAATAAACAAACTAAAAATCTGCTTGTAACATGGCAACACTGTCCACATTTGACATTTAAGACTTGACAATTCCCTTCGATATGAGAAATAAATTGCTATTTTTAAAAGTCACTTAGGAATATAAAAAACAATGTATATAAATTATTTATGTTTTATTGGTAATGAAAGCTAGTTAAAACTGTTTATTAGGAATCTGTAAAGGCACACAAGCATAAAACTTCCTTAAACGACGGTTAATTTTAAAATATAGAAGAAGGAGAATATAACAATTATTTTCTTTTTTAATCTACTCTAAACACCATAGGCTAACATTTCAAATTTAAAAAACTACAAGTTCCCAAGTTTATCCTTCTTAAATAAAAACTATCAAATTTTACAAAAATCGATTTTATAATAGTAGGCTTTAGAACGCCATGGCAACAATATTATTTTTTTTTGTTTTGAACTGTTTGATATTTCCAAATGTTTGCATTATACCAACGATGACAAATTTGCTATGTTCGAGTGTTATATTAAAAACAATAAAAATGCTATTATAGCCTTAAACGCTGATACTTATCCAGAGAGACAACAGCCAAAAGAAATTTTTCTAAATTGTGGCCAATTTAAGAACGTGTGGAAAATTCGAATAATCAAAATATAAGCAGTACAGCGCTAGACATTCTTAGGACAACACTTTAAAGAAAAATAAATACCACGCATAGAAGCCAACCATTGCTCAAGGGCTTGTTGAAGGCGATTTATTAAGGAGACTTACCTTGTGTAACTGGTATATTAACAAACCCCAGGAAATTGTAAATTTTAGCTTGCTATTACATGGATTGACGAAACATATTTTGGGAACTGTTGAATCTTTAATAAATGCAATCATCATTAGGCGACAGATACTTCTAGATTGCTGGCCCAACATAGGTTGCAAACTCGATTTGGCGTGAATCTTTGATGTTGCATTTGCGGTAAAATAGTTTTTCTTATTAGCTGGTTTGTATTTTCAGGTAATCGGTTTATAAGTCCATTTTTTTACCAAAATACTTTAACTGATGAACGATATTTGGATATGCTAGAGAAGCAAATTCTACCAATAATTAGAGATAGATAGCACAAAACGAATTTCATAATGTGTGGTTTCAGCAGGATGACTGCCCCGCCCACAATTTCAGGTCTGTCAAATATTTATTAAGAAATTTTGGGACAAATTAATTTCCAAGGGTCGTTCTATATCATGGCCTGCTAGGTCGCTAAATAGTACACCATTTGATTTATTTTTGTGGGGGCACGTTAAAAACAAAGTTTTGGAATTTGAACCACCCGAGCGTTGGTAGTACTCGAAGAGGGAACCCGAGAAATGTTTGCTAATATTAATAGAAACACATCGACGAGCGAAAAGTACTGTCTTAAGAAAATGTCTTCGCGTTGCGAAAAAAAAGACCACACCGTATATAAACCAAAATGGCCCGCACTGTATATAAACTGTGTTTTATGTGGTGAAATCCGTGAAAAGCCACTTCCGATTTTTTATAAGACGGTCATTTAGATGGAACACACACTCAACAAAAGCTAAAATGATTTGAAAAACCATTTACCCCTGCACTTCATCTTACACATTTGTGTATCCCTGCTTGAAAATTACACTTCTTTTTCTTCCTTTACCGGTACATATGACAGACGAGCTGCACACTCAAACCGCATTGGATCTCAGCATCGCCAAGGTTTTGTGCATTTGCAATTCGAATTAGCGCACGAACTTCACAACTGGCGTTAAAATCTATGTCGTAGTTTTGTTTTGGTTTATTTTACGACACCAAAAGAGATTTTGCACATACAGTGACTCACAGCTTAAATGATACAGTTGCTATAAAAAAAAGTAACTAATCTCAGTACTTCTATTTTTATTTGGAAAAAAAAACGACATACTGAAATTAAATTAATACGACTTCTCTAAAAATGTATAAACTAATTTTTTGTTTTAAATAGTCTTAAAAAAACTTAATTAACATTAAACAATTAATTAAATTTTATGCAATTTTAACGTCACGGCTTAGATGATGCAAAATTCAAAATAACAAAATCAATAGAGAAAACAACCTTGACGATTTGAAATACGCCTGCTAATATTTGATCGGTCCTCCCTCATTATCAATAACAGCTTGTAGTCTTTTGGGCATTGATTCAATTACCTTTTAGTATACTCCGGCGAACTTGTGTTCCATGCTTCAGTAATTCTTACTTTTAACTCATTTTTGGTTGGTATTGGAAGACGGTTTACTTTATTTTTTAATGCCAAACACAAATTTTCAATTAAATTCAAATCTGGTGGCTTGGCTAATATTTTAATAACATTTAGGCAGTTATAAATCAACCATCTGCGAACCTGAAATAACGTGTGTTTTGGATCATTGTCGTGATAAAACCGATAACCATTATTAATATCTAAGCTTTAAGCACTAGATACGAGATGTTGCCTTAATATATCCAAATTGGTTCATATTGCCTTAAATGAAATGCATGTTACTTACTCCTACAAACGACATACTGTCCCATAACATCACTCCACCTTCACCATGCTTTACACCATGCCGTTGTTTTCATATTTTTCAATTTTTATTCTTCGTTAGGCTTTCTGCACACTTTTTTTTTTGCCATCGGACCCAAATAGGTTTATTTTGGTCTCATCAGCAAATATTATTGAATTCCAGAAATTCAAGTCTTTATTGATATGCTTTTTGGCGAATTCCACTCACACGCGTCTATATCTTTGGCTAACGAAAAGCTTATTTCTAGCAGTTCGACCACGTAAATTAATTTTTGACAAGATTCGTTGTTTCGAGGTTACACCTTTTTTCAAACTGTCTTTCCACCTTGGAGCACAACTTTGACGCACTTTTTTTAGAATTCTTTAATACCTCTCTCATAATCTATTTTTCTTCACGTTCATTGAAGATCTTATTTTGAGCCAACCTTGACTTATTCTTAACTCATTCTGGTCACGTTCAATAATGTGCTAAATAATTATTGACGGACATTTATTTACCATTATGGCTATGACCTTTGGCTGTATCCATTTCTGTAGGGAGTAGTACTTAAATTCTGTCAGGTAATGTAGTTAGGCGAACCATCTTTAAACTACCTTAAAATATCAAACTAGACAAAAAACAATTCAAATAAGAAACCAAGGCAACGCCGCGATCGTAAATTTCAAAGTGACAAGTTTTCACCCCTGTGGTTCTCTTTGCAGTATTTAAGCTGTGACATTAAAATTGCGTATAATTTAATTACTTGTTTATTGTTAATTAAGTAAGACATATTTAAAACAAAAAATTAATTTATACGTTTTAAGAGGAGTCGTATTAATTTAATTTCAGTCTGTAGTTTTTTCCAAATAAACATAGAAGCACTGAAACCAGTTAGTTTTTTTTATAGCGACTGCATCACTTAGGCTGTGAGTCACTGTATATATTTTATAAATATTATCATATTAGGTTCTTGCATATTCTTATGTTTGTACTTCTTCTTTTTTCAGATACAAAAAAAGGTTAACACAAATGTCGTAGTTTTTACGTAGGATAAATTTTAGCGATATGACAAATAATAAAAGAACTACTTATGTTTTTTGCAATGGGCTACCCTAGATATTTTTTGAAACCTGAAAAAACAAAACATATTACCTGATGATATTTTTTGCTTTAGTTGTTTGGAATTGGAAGTGGCCATGGATTGCCTTAGCGAAAACAAAAGGGGTCTATTTTGACACCATTTAAATTGTCGGTGACAAAACTGTCATTTTGTTAACCGCCTTTAAAAAAGGAGAGAGTCTATACTCCTGGTTTCAGTTTTATACGTTTCAGGGTCCCTAGATGCCGAAAAACATGTTTTCCCAATTCTGTCGGTCTGTTTGTTTGCCTGTCGGTCTGCCTATTTGCAGCATAGCTAAACTGCTACTACTAAAACTACTTACACAGCTTGACTTTGGCCAAAAATTGAGGGTTATATGGGAATGACCTGGTAAAAATCCAATATGGCGAAACAAAATGGCGGCTTAGTAAATTGTTAAAAAAATATTACTAAAAAAATTAATTATCCAATTTATCTCTAATTTTGCACAAAAATCCAGTATTGTGTAAGAATTAACCGGTAAAATTTTGGTATGAATCCAAGGTGGCGAAACAAAATGGCGGATTAATAAAATATTGAAACACTCAGCCTGAAAAAACTTCGTAATGGATTGATTTCCAATTATGTGCTATATTAGTAAAATTGTGGTACTAATTCAAGATGGGGTAACAAAATGACCAAATAAAATGTTCGCAATCGTGAAAATATCACCCTCTCAGATTTTATTTATATTCACGTTTTAGCGTCCTTAGATGTGAAAAAAATACGTATTATCAATCTCGTCGATCTGTCTATTGATCTGTCTGTCAGTTCGCGGCATAGCCTAAAAACTACTTACCAGATTGACTTCAAATTTTACATGAGAATGTTAAGCCTGTGAAAAAAGCGGAAAATATAAATGCGAACTTCGTAAACTATCGTACACCTAGTAAAATTCAATTTCTAATCCAGTGAAGTAAAATTTGATATGTTGGTGTGTTACATTAGAAATAAAAAAATGCAAATGGTTCACTAACTCTAAAATTGCCATGAGAGACGACAACCCAGTAACACTTACTTATCAAAGCCTCACAAATTTACTGAATTTTGCGAATTTCGAAAAACTTCCGACATCCCCATTAAAAATTAAATAAGTAGCTATTAAAATATATGAAATATTGTTCGTATCATTCGACTATTGAGCAGGGGCTTAAAAAGGTCATTATGATATTAGTAAAAAACTTCATAACTTAAACAGCTTGAACACAATGTCATATTTTGATTTTAGGAATTTAAGTGATTAAACAATTATTTATGATCAAACATTGACAGGATAAATGTGTCTTGCTTGCACTAGAATATTAAATAATACTGAGACATAATTTAATCAATTAAATAATCTATGATTTCAACAGAGCAGTTGCCACACTCATAATTCTAAAAAAAAAACTAATTTTAGGGAAGTACAAATATCTTTAAGTAAGAGTTTCGGTAAAATAATGATTTTTAACAGTGGCCCAGTAATTTAGTCGGCCAGGTGAGACCTCTCACATCTAAACTTTTATATGCAAAAAATGAAATAAATGAATGTTTAAGCCCACTGAAAATAGGCAAACGTTGGACCATTCATAACGGGATGTTATTGGAAACAACCGTAAAAAATATCCACCGTGTTTCTAGAAATGATTTAACAAATGTCAGAAATGCAACGCCAACATAATATATTTAAAAAATATTTTTAAAAACGGTCCAGATTTCCGGATATCTCGAGAAATTAAATAGCTAGAACTATTCCGTGCATGGCATTTAAGTTAATATTAAAATTGTCTAAAACTTTTCTAATTTAAACATGCTTCTATATTTTATAGTTTCCAAGTTCCTCATACATCCATCCCCAATTCTGGACATACCGTATACTCTAGAATTATGTTAACTTTTAAGGCCAGCAGTTTTGGCAGTATTTGGAAGCAAAAGTGCTGGCTTTCCACTTCTTAGTTTTTTTATGTTTTTTGTAATTTTCCTGATGATTTTTTTCTATTTTGCAATCATAAAACGTATTTTTACTTTTTTTATCTAGAAAGTTAGCCGTGGTAAGTCATAGCTATCTCGAATTTGAAACCGGTCAGGTAAAATCGAAAATGGTGGGCATGTAACTATCACTATGTATGCCAACATTAAAATGTTCAACTCAAAAAAATACCTACCAAACAACAAGGCCTACCAGCTGAAATTAAAATAGGCCTTACGCCATCAGATCTAGGCCGACAGTCGCCTATCGCAAGAAATGCATTAAAGAATAAACCAATGCAGTTTTGCTAATGTCGTATCATGATAACATGGCCATCAGATGTACTGGCCGACAACCGGCACTTGCTAACCGAAAACAAAACAGTGTGAAACATGATGTCATTGTTCATGAATTAGAGCAAATAGAGTAGTTTTGTCTCCATTTTTGGTGAAAATTAAATTATATTTATAAGTTTTTGTACGTTTAAATTCGCGTAAATATGCCGTTTAAGTGTTGTGCGCCTAACTGCTGGGGTAATTACAAAACCGGACCAAAAGTTCACTTGTTTAGTTTCCCGAAAGACAGTGATTTGTAAAAAAAATGGCTATGAGCAATTCCCCGCGATGATTTAGTGCCCAATAAAAACACTAAAGTGTGTGAGCTACGTTTTTCTAGAGGTAGTATAATTTGGGATATTTCAAAACAGGATCCGAGAACAGATAAAATTATTTCAGTACATTTAAAAAAACTCCGATTAAAAGAAAATTCTGTACCAACGGTTTTCCCAAATTGCCCCAATTATTTGTCAAAAAACGTTCTTGACCGAAAAGTAAAGATGAAAAAAATAAGATTTTTGATGAACTACATCTTTTGCAAGCCATAGAGCACAGTAACGAAGATTGATTTTCATAGAGAGGCTACATGTTTTTAAAGTTTTGAAGAGTTTTTAAAAGTATTTCTAAATTTTAATTTAAGGAAAAGGTGGTTTTCCGTAAAGGATACAAATAAAATAACTTTATTTAAAGTTGAATATACTCCTAGGCCCCTAATAGCTTGGGCAATTGTTATAAATAGCGATTTAAAATTAGAAACATTTTTATATGGTCAATCCGTTTGTGTTTCAATAACAAATTTAAACTCACCGTTTTTATCTAGCAGTTGGGATGAAATAGAAAGTTTAATTGACACAATTGACAATATGATGTCAATACCCATAAATTTTGATAGCGACATTCCTGATCCTAGTGAAACTCGTGATTTGCACCACACCAAGTCAAGTCAACCCCACAGTACTAGCGAAACTCCCACAGAAACTCCCAATTCAGATAAAGTTGAGTCTGACAATGACAATATAAAAAAAAATTAAATTTGTGACCGATATTCTCTTAGACCTAAAAGGTTCTGACGAACTCACTCAAAATCTAAAATTTCGCTCAGAACAGTTAACTTTGTTAACTACTTCAAAAGAAAGGTATCGATATTCACCCAGCATCATTGTGTTATGTTCAATTTTGTTTACAATAAGCCCTCATTGCTATAAATATTTGCGAAGTCATACTTTTATTCCCTTACCTCATCCTAATACTGTAAAATCTATTTGTAATAGATTTTTAACAGATCCTTATATCGATGAAAGAAAATTTTTTTAACCTATGCTCGTAACATATTTCAATATATACAGATAAAGAAAAATATGTTACATTACTTTTTGATGAAATTGACATCGAAACCTACTTGGATTACAAGGCAGGCAGTACCGTAGGAACATCAGTAAATAACAAAGATACCTTAGCATCGTCTGCAGTAGCATTTATGATCACTAGTCCTTGCTCAAGCCTTACAGAAGCCATTCATATATCTCCTGTAGCTAAACTTAATTCAGAAATATTATATACTTTTATCAAGACCATTGTAGAAAATTTAGAGGAAATTGGGTACATAGTATTTTGTACAGTTAGTGACAATAATGCAGTAAACAGTAAAGCAATGAGTAATTTTGCACCCCTTAATCAACTCAGTATAGTATTCCCACATCCTATTGACCCAGTTATCTTACCGTTTTGACACTGTTGATGTACTAAACTGTATATTTAACAACTGGCTTAATTAAAAACCTGATCAAACATTTTCTTTTCCCGATTTTGAGACAGGCCAAAAAAATGTGCTTTCTCTTCTGTGTTCAAAAACCTATACGAACCAGAACAAGACAAACTATTGTAACATGGTTATTCACTTAGTTTAAAGGCTCAATTTCCATCATCTCTTGAAAGACAAAATGTAAAATTAGCTCTTAAAATCTTTAATCCCTTTATTATAGAGGCTCTAAAAGGTTTTGTTAAAAATTTGTCACATTCACACGATACCGCAGACTTTATTAGTATTATATTGACATGGTGGAAAATTGTGAACGTAAAAACTCCCCTTAAGGGAAAACATTTGTTAGATAAATATTAGGAACCTTTTACCAAACAAATACTAACAGCCCCCAATGATGATCCTAAATTTTGTTTTTTGCTAAAAATGCAAAATTGGCGATACTTGGAGTCCAACTAATTTTACAAATACACTGACTCGACAAACCCACATTGCATTAAACCATACCATTCATGGGCTTCTTGGTGTTACTGAATACTGTTTAACTGAGCTTAATATGAATTATGTATTACTGGGCAAATTTCAAACAGACCCATTGGAAGGGCGTTTTGGAAAATACAGGCAATTAGCTGGTGGTCGTTATCATATCTCAGTTCGACAGCTATATGAATCAGAAAAAATGCTTAGAATTCAGTTTATGTTATCTCTAAAATCTAGACATTATTAGAACATACACACCAATTTAAATTATGAACATGTTAATAATTTATTATCTAAAATCTTAGTTACACAGTCTGATACCGAAGCTCTACAATCAGAACTCCCAGTTATAACCTATCTAAGCGGATATTGCTGCTATATTGTTTTTAAAAAAATTAGTTGTACCTTTTGCAAAGAAAACTTAACTCTCAATGAACCTTGTGTTGTAGTTGATTCTTATAATTTAATTAATTCCTTAAGTCGAGGTGCTTTTTTATATCCTCGTGAAGAGGTAGTAGATATAGTTTCAACCGTATATATTATATTTAAAAAGCTAATTGATGATTTTGAAGATACATTTTTGGATATTTACGATAAAAAATCTTTTCTTTGTGACTTGTTTTTAAGTTATTTTAATAAAAATACACTTTTAACTCCTTTTAACTTCTTTTGAAGGTTGTAAAAGCCACCTAAAAATGATGTTTCAAAAATCTTTTTTAGTAGCATTTCAAATACATTTCTTAATAATTATTGCTCTAAACATAATCATATTTTAATAAATAAAAAAAAACTTTTAATAAATAGGTAGTTATGAAATTAAAACCTAGCACAAGTTTAGAATTTTTCTATTGCTAGGAAGTATCATCAATACAATCTTTTTCAAAATTTAGCAAATAACAACCTATTATATTCTTGATCATATAGACTCACCACAGCACAGGCATATACCACTTACCCAAGCTTGAAACCATACCTGATTTTGACAAGTTAAAATAGTAAGCTATTGTATTTTTGATTATAAGGACTCGCCATAGGGTTTATCACTTACCCAAACTTGAAACCGTACTCGATTTTGACAATATAAAATAATAACCTATTATATTCTTGATCATATGGACTCACCAGGCCTATACTACTTACCTGGACTTGAAACCTACCCGATTTTGACAAATAACTCGGCTTTGACAATAGGAAATTTGCAAGCAAAAATACTTCCGACATCTGTTTGAAATTTTGCGGTAGATCCGAGGAAACGTTGTCGGGTAAGAACACGAAGGGGTTTATTAATTATGGTATTTACCTGTCGAAAACTATCTATTAACTTGCATATAGTGACTGTATTTTTTAGCGATTCCAATACGAGTATTGTACAAAATTTAAATATATACTCAATAGGTTAACAGAAAATTGTAAATAGATACCCTGAAAATCCAGATTGTTATGTTAAAATTTATATTAAGATTATAAAAGGGAAAAGATCATAATACTAATTTTTATTCCCTAAATAAAGCTCAGAGAAGCAATGGGTGACAAATGTAATTAAAATATATATCTTGAGATACTGATCGAAATCAACAGACACACTTCTATAAGTAAGAATAAATTTTCTGTAAGAATATCATAATCGTTCTCGGTTATATTATGGTAAATATAAAGGAGATATCTTCCTTTACATTTTGCCTGATAAAATTGATCCATGAATCATTCGCTGTATAACATTCCTGACACATCAGTTGTGACATTTGAAATCCACCCTGTATAATTATGATTTATGACGTGAATTTATTAGAAATGCATTAGTCGTGCCACTGTGCGAAGCGCTAATCCGAATACATTTTTCTGTATGATGAATTCATTGTTACAAAAATGAACAAAACATGAACGATAGATATAGATGATATGGATTAAGCTCATATCCAATACGTTATGGAGGTAAATTGGTTCAAAATACTACAATGGACAAGTCGTATTAAACGACTTAACCTTACTGCATTCATTTTTTGTTTTTGCACAAATAAATTTATAATATTGAGCTCGTTATAAAATATTATTAAAAAATATTTGAAATATATTCTAACGTTTTTTCAATAAATTTTAGATTGATGTATCAGTTCTGACATATTTGTGTCAAATTTGGAATTAGATGGTAATACTAAATTAAAAAAAAATGTTTTTATTTATGTAATGAAACATAAAATATTTTTTGCTTAATATTTGGTGATGTTTTATCTTTAAAAAAATCGGAAATTCCCTTTACCCGGAACTTCCCTCGTTATAAATCATTTCTTTTATTAGGAATAGTGAAGCGTGGCCCCATTTAGTTCTGTTGATTTTTAGGTATAATTTAAATAAATTCAATAAGCAGTTTTTACATTGACACACACCGCGCGCCATTTTGTTACGTCATGCTGAATTCGTAGCAGTTTATCTCGGTATCACATTTAATTTGTCTGCAAAATTTAAACTCAGTTGAACGACTTTTTAGGCTAATTTTATTAAAAAAATTAATTGGCCGCCATTTTGTTCCGACATCTTGAATTTGTACCACTACTTTACTAGTATTACACAAACTTTGAAATTAACCTACTACTTTATTATGCCCCCATTATATTTTGCTTATATTTATCTTATATTCATACCAAAATCGGACGAGATTTTTACAAAAAATATCACCAGGTCATCCCCATATGAACCCTAATTTTTGGAACACTTTAGGCTATGCTGTGAACTGACAGAGAGACGAATAAACCGACAAACGGAACAATAAAATTGACAACATATTTTTTGGCACCTAGGGACGCTAAAACGTGAAGATACGTAATTCGAGGAAGGGTGTTTTTTTCATGACTACAAACATTTTATTTGGCCGCCATTTTGAATTAGTACCACAATTTTACTAGTTCATCTCTCTACCACAGTTAATTATGACACAAAATTTGAAATCAGTCGATTAAGTAGTTTTTTCAGGCTGAATTTTTTAATATTTTGTCTATATCTATATATCGTGTTGGATTCGTACCAAAATTTTACCTGTTGTTTACATACATAATCTGTAATTTTTGTGCAAAATTTAAGATAAATTGGATAAGTAGTTTTTTAGTAATATTTTTTTTACATTTCACTAGGCCGCCATTTTGTTTTACCGTATTGGATTTTTACCAAAATGTTTCCAGGTCATCCTCAGATAACCCTTAACTTTTGAATAAAATTTAAAGTCAATCAGGAAAATACTTTTTGCCATGCCTCGAGCAGACAGCCGACGAAATTGAGAAAACATGTTTTTCGGTATCTAGGGACCCTGAAACTTGAAGAAATCTGAAAAAATCTCCGAGGGTGATTCTTCTCAAGGTTACAATAGTTCCCTTTTTCAAGGGAAGTAAAAATATATGAAAGTTAAGAAGCATCTACTCGATATAAAAATTAGTCCTTAACAAAAACACGTTGCATTTTTTTACAAAATACTTTCCGTTGCTGTCTGAATATTTACAGCACTGTCTCTCATTATTTCATTCTAGAATGGATTCAGAATGATATCTTGCCAAGCTAGCTTCTCATTTGCTAATGTTTCCTGATTTTCCTTCTACCTACCCGTTAGCAACTGCTTATATACCTGGTCAGTATTCCCCATAAATTAATTACCCTCTAGTGCCCTCCTCAGCTAAGAGGAATATCATCTTCTTTATCTTCTTCATCATCAACCACTTCTTCCATAATCTTTTCATTGTCGGTCTCATCGGTTATCTATTTAAGTTTGTTAGTTAAAACATCACTGGACATGGATACATAAATAATGATTTCTTACCAAGTTCGGGCTTTCTTTGATATACTTCATAATTTGATCGATTTTCGTAGCATTTTTGCAACTAGCTACCAAAGGTACTTGAAAGCAGTCTTTTGTGTTTTTGTATTATAATTTTTCAAGAAATTTAATTTGTTAAAAATTTTACTTTTTTTGAAATTTTCTATGGGAGATTTAGTTTCTGAGATATTTTCACTTTTTTACACCAGTCTAGCTAAATTAATTCTAATTAGACAAAATTGTTCTTACTTAAGTAGTTTTGAAACCCGTTGTTATAAATGGAAGAAAAACAACACCGACCAGTGTTAACTTTATCTTAATCTTAACACTACAATGAATACCAAAAATTAAATAAATTTGCCGTATTTCACCGTTTTTTGAAATATTACCTCTTTTTTATTTTAAATATGTATAATCGCAAAAAAAATAAGAATCTACGCCAACGACTTCGGCAATTTTTTAATGTTACATTTACCCGAACCATATCTATTTTCCATTTGACTATAATTGATTTGGCGTTCTCAAAATATAAAATATTTACGGTTTTGTACCCTTAAAAAATCGAATATCTACGCCCATGGCCCTAAATTTAAATTGTTGAGACACGGTTCTAATCTAATTCTTGGTACAAGTTTGAAACGAATTAAAATTTTACCAGTTCATCTAGTTTTTAGTAATATTTTTTTTACCTTTTATTAGGCCAAATTTTATCGTACGGCTATAATTTAATTATAAACCCTCGATATTATCTATTATCTAAGTTTTTATGTCTTTTATTATTTTTTAGAGCATGACTGTAAGGCTATATATGATTTGATTAATATCTACACATAAATTACGACACTTAAAGTTACATAGAACGATGAAACCCGTATATAAAAATTTTAAGGATTTCAAAAGTTACCCACTTCTCTTGTATAATATAATATATTCTTTACTTGACCTGGTAACTGGAAACCTGCCAAAGTGGCCCCTTCTTTTTGGTCTACCCTGTATAATGAACAAACATTATTTTGGATACAAAAAAAAATAAATAACTTTGAGAAGTTTTGCCGTTTTTTGGAATACCACCTCTATTTTGTTTTAAATATGTATTCTCTAGAAAAATTAAATATCTACGTCAATGGCTTTCATTATTTTTCAGTGTTAGAACATTTACCCCACATATTTCTGTTTTCATTGTGACTATTATCGGTTTTGCGCTCTAAAAAGATTTGTTTGCTCTTTTATACACCTTTCTCAACTTTTAGCTTCCATAACTTCAAAATAAGTGCGCCCGCCGATCGTCGATTGACCTCAAGACCGACGTCTTTCTACCTTGAGCGAGAACTCGTAACCTGCCTGGTCCCCATACACGAACATAAAAATTTTGAATGTTAAAAATGTTTCAAACATCCTCAGACCTGCTTGATTTTGTACAGTCCAAGAGCCAGTAAATTTTGTTTTCCCCCTCCCTGTATTGTAAGCAACCTATTTTGACACTGCTTTGACAGACGTGAGTGAAAGTTTCTCAACAAGGTATTGGTTGCCCTTAATGAGAGGATGTAAGTCAACTTACATCCCTAGGGAAATAATAATAAAATTATTATAAGTAGCTTTAATTTTTGATTTCATCAACATATTACAAAAATCCGAACAAAAATCCGGTGATACGAATTGAAATTATAACAATTATTCACATTAATAACAAAATTTTGAAACACGTTTTCTCGTTTCATGGCATGGATTAATAGTCGTCATGTAGGATCTCGTATCAATGTACTTTTGAATTATTTTGAAGTGACAAACCTGAGTGTCTTCACTTTCTGTCATGGTAAATATACATGACATTCCATTTTTGGAGTCAGGAATGGTCACAATTATGACTTCTTGACTTATTTTAACGTTAACCATTTTCATTTCAGAGAGTTCATTAGAACGGCACGCTCCAGCAAATCCCATTACGACCTTCATCAATAAGTATGCTACCGAATACAATGATAATGAAAATCCAAAAATATATCCAGCATTTTCTTGTAAACATACAATACAGGGCGGGGGAAAAATGTTATATGCCATATGGGATGTAAGTACATTAACCAGTCTCGAACTTTTTTGCCAGCCCTCGCAATCGCTCGGGCGCAAACTCGTCCTCTACTGGTAAATGTTACTTACATCCCTTATAGTATAAATCACTATTTCGTGTCCAATTCAATTGGTCAAAAGTATGCAGGATGTTAAAAATTAAAAAAAAAGGAACAGGCAAGAGAAAAGTAAACTACGCTACGGAAGAATATCTTTTTGCCCATTTTTACAAACAAAATGGAGTTTAAGTGTTATTTTCAAAAAAATATAGAAGGCGTTGGAACACAGTAAGAGATATTCTTTTCAAGTTTTTATCTTACCTATGTCGTAAGTATTAACTATTGTAACAGCATAATCAAAAGTATCTCAGAAAACAAACTTAAAAACATTACTCACCAATCGCCTGGTGGGGGGGGCTATAGTAACATATTGTGTTAAAAACTTCTATTGAGATAGTGAATTAATAATTATAAAACTTTCTTTTTTGTTAATCTGTTTAAAATTACACTCAAAAAATTGATCAAATTTTAAAGATGAATATTTAAATTGCAAAAGATGCGGTTTTAGGTGTTCGTTTAACCGACCTGGTGGATAAGTGCTTCTATTATCATTACTGCATAAGTGCAGAAAAAATCATACCCACAGGGCGGGAAATGAAACTCCTGCAGTTTCACAATGTTGTTTAACGTCTAAAATTTTTGACGTCTTTATACAAGTGCTTCGTAAACTTTTCGATTAAATAACAACCTGTTTACGAAACAAGGCTCCATCATCTAATTTATAAACAGTACTTATATATAGGAAGGTGAGAAAAGTGTCTAACTTATTGTATTTTATAAATTTCATCATAATTTTCTTTTGGACTTATGTTAAACCAGCTGAGATAAAACGTTTGTAAATTATGGAATTTTAACAAAAGGGTTTTGTAGATGTTTATTAGTCTTGGTATAGGGTATTTGGTGGCTGAAAATGCAGGGCGCAACTGCATAACTTATTTTAGGGTTAAAAGATACATGTCCGCAAAACCTTCGTTTTTTAAGATACAGGGTGTTAGAATTTCTATTTTTTTATATCCTGTATAACTCTTGGGAAAAAAACAAATATCCTAAGTCAAAATCAATAAAACGGCTAGCGTACAAATGAAATATACATTTTGGCAAAAAAGGCCATAATCCACAAAAGTTTTATCACAGCCTGTATATCTAAATTTTCTCACGTCTGACAAAATTAAGTTAGTGTTTTATTAATTTTAATCTTTTAAGTTTTGTCAAACCCTGTATACAAACTTCTAATACTAATTATAACGATACAACTACTGATTCTAAATTATGTAATAAAGATTTGTTTTGTAAACAGGTTGTTAAGACAACATTCCACTTGTATGAAGAAGCCAAAATTTTCATAAAAACACTGTTTATAATATTGTAAAGAAACAAAAATATCAAAAAATTTCTAGATTTTTTTTTGTATTCTATCAAAGATTATTTTGGTCACAGCAAAAAAAAATTGTTTAATTTTACGCCTTATATGTTGTATGTAATATTTTCATGCTTATATGCAGTCATTCAAGTAGAAGCACATACCCAACAGATGCCTCAAATGAACACGAAAAACCGCATCTCGATATCGCTTTTCGCAATTGAAATATACATCTTTAAACTTTCATAAAAAAAATGATGCACTGTGTATAGCCAACAGTTTAATTGCTTATTAATTATTTCTATTTAACTTATTTAAGGAAAAAAACAAAATTCAAAACTTTAGCTATCTTAAATACTTTTACATGGTTTGTATCAAAATTTATTGAACAGAAATAGAATTCTGAAGGAAATGCGAATTATGTATAGATCTCCGGAACCAATGCAGTTTATGGGAAATTTAAAAGCGAAGAAATTTTATTCTTGTGTTTCCGATCAGACTAACAGAAGCATACGTATGATTTTGTTAAAAAAAATCGCCAGTTCAAATGTTTTGACAAAATTGGAAAAAACCTGTGTTTCGGTCATCGGACAATGAAAGAAAATTAGAATTCCGTTCTATGAATGATGCTGTTAACATTTTCATTTATATAAAAAAACTCTCAAATAAAGAACATATCTTGATTCACAAAAATTTCGGTGAGGTTGGTTTCACTAAAACAAAAAGAAGTTGACTTGCTTGCTTATTTTTATAGATTTGCTTGCCTTGTTTTTATAAATTTTCTTAAGGTTATTAAATATAAAATTGTTAAGTCCATTTTAATATGTAAAATAGTTTATATTATTATTTAAATTAATGAATCTTGCGTTGGCCAAGTTGAAATTCTGTTTGCAAACTAATTTCCGTTAGGGTTTTTCCTGACGGCAGTTAGTTAGTTTTGTTTTGTATAACAGGGAGGGCACAGCCCCTCCCTTAATAAAACTATGAGGGTGGTGAACCGACCTCCTGACCCATACTTCCGACGTGCCTGTCAGTTGGTAAAAATTCCTGTACTTTTGCTTTTTATATTATATGGGCGCAAATCCATTGCCTTTAATATTTGCTAAGTTAATGTTGGAGCACTACCGGTCTGCATTGAGATTGCCTTAACCTTGTATCAGGATTCACTTCCACCAAATTCAAAATAGTATCCTCATTTAAACATATTTCAAATAGGGCCGGAATAACAAAGTTAAAACTATGTAAGTATTGTATAGTAAGTCAGTAAAAAATCTGATCCATGCTCTTGCTTTTAGGCGTTAATTAAAACAATTGTCATCAACTGTCAAACTCTCACTTAAACTAATTTTGTGTTGAAAACAACTAACAAAGATCTGTTGAAAGATTAGCGATATTAAAAATTATGGTATTTTACAGTAATTTGGAATATGCAGATATGCACTTAGGGAATGTCATGGAAATTCAGCAAGAGCAGTAAGGCACTATTCATAAAAATTTCGTGGGTGAAATTTGCCAAATAGAACGTGAATTTGGTGGCAGAGGATCCAGAAATAAGCGTTAGGAGCAAGGCTGACCGATATTTTTCCAACATCAACTTGGCGAGCATTGATAGTAATGGATATGTACCCTTATCACAAGCAAAAGGTAGAGCTCATTATACATCGGTATGTACAAATGTGTCAACAAAACAATAACGTTCAATAAACAGTCTTATATACTGATAAAGCGCGATTCACAAGAACTGGAATTTTTAACACGCATAATGCAACAGATGGGGTTCATGCACGGTGCGCCACCGTGCTTTTCAAAATTTCCCCCGCAAATGGATCGGAAGAGGAGCAGATGCTAGATTTGAACCCAATGGATTAAGATATTTGGGGTATCTTAAAAGAAAAAGTGTATTCTGCCCCAATTATCTGTGTTAACCATCTTACTGCTAGAATTTATGCCGCCTGCAACGAATTGTCCCTTGCTTGTCATACTCGTCCACTTTCCACACTTCTAGAGAGAATATACCAGGTGGTATATGTATGTATTAACTACTTTAGTGCTTCCAATAAATAATGAAACAACATATTTTGCGTTTATACACTAATAACAAAATTACAAAAAAAAAATATTTAGAATATAACAAAACATTGCAAAATTTAGCCAGTAGAACAAAACAATGAAAAACTTCAACTAAATATATTATTAAAATAAAGGTTTTTTTATTAAGTACCGCAAAGAAGAAACTTTGAGTTCTTTTTTTTGTCATGAAAATGAAGCATAATGTTCTTAAGTATTTTGTCATATCTAATTTTTGTACAAAATTTGAAGTCAGATAACAAGTTTTTACACTGATGTTTTAAATATTTTATTTGGCAGCAGGGCAACCATTTTGTTTCGCCATATTGGATTCATGCGAAAATGAACTAGTTTATCCTTACATCAAACTTGAATTTTGTGCAAGATTTGAAGTCATTCGAATAAGTAGTTTTTCTGACTGATTTTTGTTCGTGACGTCATATCACATTCCTGCCAAAATTCTACCACTTAATCCCTACATTTGGTGTTAGTGTAGAAGAAATTATTTCGATTAAGTAGTTTTTCGCACTGATTCTTTTAATATTGTATTAGGTCGCCATTTCGTTCCGCCATATTGTATTGGTACGAAAATTTTACCAGTTTGTGCCGCTTCAAATTACTATAGATTAGCAGCAACATAGCGGAATATTAAATGTCAATTTTCGTCCATAAATTGGACAGTAACAGAATGCATGAATTGATAACTAAAGTTTGTGTCAAAAATTCAATTCAGATCTGTTGGCAGGCATATATATCGTTATTTAAACCCCGACTAATATATTTTCAATCAGTTCGTGCGATAAATCACAGTTAGAGCGAGGATTCGCAATGTCTGCGCGCCAATCAATGTCATAAACATATCAGGCTTGCAACTAATGGCACATCGATCTACTCTTGGTTTATTCGCACTATCATTAATTTGCTATTTACTGCTGATTCGGATGTAGTTTTTTATGAATTTTTACCAAGCTGATTATTTTTCAACTTACATAAAGTAGCATGGTCGACATAAAAGTGAGACCAAAATTTAAATATTAGATAGAATGCTCAGCCAAAACAACTACAAATATTCGTATAAGAGAACGTCTTGAAATATTGGTATAAAAATACTAAAGGAAAAGGGTGCTTAAGTTATTTATGTTAAGAATAAAAATGACTAGAGCTCATAAAAGTTCTACTATGCAACACATATTTTACTTTAGTTAAAATTGACATAATCCTTGTGACATTACAAACTACAATATGTCGACCCACTTCGAATACATGCGCTAGATATTTTTTAACATAATTTGGCATTTAAAACCATTTTCATTTTAATTTTTGCCAAATATTACTTCCGTAATATATAAAGGTTCAGATGAAACTGTATAAAACCATCATTTCATAAGTCCTTGTAGTGCGGTGCCACGACCTACTTCATAAAAGGCCAAGAAGAACAATCTGGCAACAGCTCGGCGGTCCTTCGGCCTGCTTCGCCCGAACTTGTTTTACGTCCCTTTGTGGGCAAAATATGTCTGATAATTTTCATAGGCAATAATATTAATATATAAGCGGTGTTTAATTGTTTCTATCTTTTTTGCGCATTAAATATAAGTAATTAGTTACTGGATAACGAATATTTATAAAATATAAAAAGCGTAATTTATTCTTATAATAGATACCTTTCCTACTAGATAACTTATCTTGGTACCACGGCCGACACCAGAATTGGCATTGATTTACGTAATATTATATATGCACAAATATAATACGATAATAGGTTTATGATAAAAGTATATAAATGTATGCCATAATAAAAAAAAAGTTTGGTGTGTGGACTCGGTATGCTCTGCGGCTGTGATATGTATATCTATGAAATTTTGTTTGTGATAGTGTTTTTATTTACGAATTCATAACGTGCAAACATTTTAAAATAAAAATATCTAAAACATAATAAATATTACCTCGGATATAATACCTATATATTCAAATTCAAATCATTTATTATCCAATTGACACAATATGCGTAATCTATTATATAAAATTAACTAAGTTCAAAACCAATTAAAACTACAAAAACATAAAAAAATACAAAGTACAAAGTAGAGGCGGTCAAATAGATCTGCTAGTTAGGTTCCGACGTCATAATAACATTTAGTGATAAAAAATTATTATTCTTTTAAAAGATGCAATAGTCTTTAGTATCATAGGGTAATTTGTTAAATATTTTTGGAAATTAAACCTACTATAAGATAAAGAACAATTATCGCTTGACCGGGTTACGCAAACGCGAAATGCACTATTTCTTAAAAATAAATTACTATTTTTAAACATATATAAAGATGGTTTCTAATACTGGAACCTGTGGTGGAAGATAGATCAAAATACAAGAGTTCTAACCACACTACACTACAACTTTTTACGTTCTGGACGCGCGTTTCGCTAACCAAGTTAGCGTCATAGCAGATGACATAAACTTGATGATATATCATCTTAAACATTTTATTTATTTCATTTTGTCATCTTGAACTCATACCTCAAATTTTTAGTTTATCTCTGTATTACACTTAAATGCTTGCACAAAATTTGAAATTAATCCCATAAGTAATTTTTTTAGGCTGATCTTTAAAATATTTTTTTTGGCCGTCATTTTGTTTTGTTGTCTTGGATTTATATCAAAATGTTACCAGTTCATTCCTATGTAACACTTGATTTTTGTGCAAAATTTGGAATAAATTGGATAATTAGTTTTAATAATTAATTTTAATTAATTATTATTTTTATTTTTATTAATTTTAAAAATTAAAGTAATAATTTTTAACATTTCACTAGGCTTCCATCTTGTAACGCCATATCGGATTTTTACGAAAATATTACTAGATAATATTAGTTTTTGGCCCATATACTTAAGTTGATCGGGTCAGTAGTTTTTAAGCCATGCCGAGAACTTAAAGACAGATCGACGGACTTAATATAAACATAAAACATAATATTTGGCATTTAGGGACGCTAAAACGCGAAGATATATAAGAGGGTGATTTTTAATGATGATTACAAACATTTTATTTGGCCACCATTTTTTCCGCCATCTTGAATCCGTACTACAATTCATAAATCAATCCAATAAATAATTTTTCAAGCAGATTTTTTAAAGGTTTTATTAGGCCGCTGTTTTGTTTCGCCATCTTGGATTCGTACCAAAATTTCACCAGTTAATTCCTACAAGGTACTTGATTTTTTGCAAAATTTGAGGTGATGGGGAAATAATTTTTGTTAGCATTAGGCTGCCATTTGGTTTAACCATATTGGATTTTTACCAAAGTGTTACCGGGTTATCCCCATATGACCCTTAATTTTTGACCAAAATTTGTCAATCAGGGTAAGAGCTTTTAGCTATGCCGCGAACAGACAGGTCGAGCGAATTGAGAAAATATCTTTTTCAACATCTAGGAACCCTGAAACTTAAAGATTTGAAAAAATCTCGGAGGGTAATTTTTTCACGATTATAATACTTTCCTTATGTGAGGGAAGTAAAATGTTTTATAAGTCCACACGTCGAAATCAGTGTTACTGTAAGAAAGTTTAACTGAAAGTTTTCTTTATAATCAAAAATTCAATTTTACTAGTAAATCTCAACAATAAAAGTACTGTGTAACGGACTATACCAGAGAAATTTATAAAGTTTCGGGTCTATAAATTGCAAAACTGGGTCACGTAATGACACTAGAAATTATATCGCTCCCATAGGAAACTTTAATGTTATTTTTACGTCTTTGA
Source organism: Kuschelorhynchus macadamiae (assembly GCA_030620095.1). NCBI lineage: Eukaryota > Metazoa > Arthropoda > Insecta > Coleoptera > Curculionidae > Kuschelorhynchus > Kuschelorhynchus macadamiae. The sequence goes on from JAUTXW010004749.1 coordinate 812,927, forward strand.
ATCGTTAAAACGTTTAAAAGTCCGCTAGCGTTAAAGATATAAATCCCTCCCGGGAAGGTCGTAAATAGGGGAAACTGTCAATACTGCCCCCTCAAACGTTAAACTTATTAAGTAACATGAAAATTGTATTAAAACAAAATTATTTTCCCAATAATTTAAAATAGTTCGATTTACAACCAAGTAAACGTAGAGGCAAATAATTTTAGTTTAATGATAGGAATGAAATTGGATTATCGCGTATAAAGCTTGAAAAGGTGCAAGAAGGTTAAGGGCAGTTATATATGTCAAATATTTTAGGGTAAATAGAGTAGTGGAGGTTAAGCCATTACCGCATCACATGGGATAATAAATTTTTTTAACAATGTCATGTTAAAAAATAGTTGGTATGACAACAAAGTCGTCAGTGTTATGTCCTTATACACTGGCAGTACTCCCACGGTGGATGTGAAATGAATTTGAAAAAAGGATAATACCCACATAATGATTCCATGTCCAAAAGCAATAACTATTTATAATAAGTATATGGGAGGAGTGGATCTCCTTGGTTCTATGTTGGGCTATTACAGAATGAGAATATGATCAATCAAATGGTACCTACATGCGTATATTTTTTCATCAGTTAGCGTAGTCAACGCGAGGATACTCTGGAGAAAAAGTAATAATGAGTACATCAATCTACCACTGACTTATTTCAAACTGGCGGTCGCAGAATATGTGGGTAAAGCCAATAAAGCACCTGCAAAATAGAGGGGTTTTCCCAATTCTGCACTTATAAAATAAATTAAAAAGGGGGCCAGAGTCTGATTTTTCAGTGCAGGATGTGCGAACAGATGCGGATACTACCACTTTCTTATATGACGTAAAGCTGCAAATATGCTTGCGGTGGAAAAAGATTTATACATTGTCAAAAATGTATAGTTTTGCTTTGCCTGAACAAGGATAGAATTTGTTTTTATAACAGGGGCGTGAAGTCCATGGAAGCAAGGGAAGCAGTGCTTCCCCAAAAAAAATTACAAAACATCTTCTAAAATGTAATTTTTGAAATAGGAAACCATTAATTTAGTTTATAATAAAAATGCTAAAATATTATCTTAATTATCAAGCCCATAATAAATGCGGCCTTGACTCCGACCGAGCAATAAAATCGAATAGAACCTATGCCTGCCGCTAGCTTCTCTGCAGCCAAGTCCTGTTTGCAATTTTTGCATTTCAGTCGCGTGCTTTAAGTGTTGGTGGAAGCTATGCTTGGAGTAGGTTCTTTGTTTGAACGGCTATCCGTGGGATACGTACGTCGCGTCGTGCATGGTGCGATTTGGAAGAAAATAATACGGACGTGAATATGCAAATACCGTCAACTTCGGCTGTCGGTAATAACGTTGAAAATGTTGGAGAATTTAGTAAGAAGAGTGTGTGTGAATGTGTGGTGTGTGTCTTAATAATAAAGGGATTTTCAGCATTAAACTTCGCTGATAAGCTTCAAACAATTTCCAAAGGAAGGCAAAACCGCCTATGAAAAATTTAACCACAAAAATGAAAAACTGTATTAGACATTTTTATCCGGAAAAACAATACGAATAATTTAAATGGCTAAAAGGGTGTGAAAATATAAGTAAATTATTTTGTTGGCCATGTTTACTTTTTGAAAATGAAAAAGGTCTCTGCAATAAAACTGGTTTTTCCGATTTTAACAATTTCCATAAAGCTGTAAAAGACACATTATCTCCAAAGCGCATTTGCAGCCCGTTATAAAAGAAAAAGTCTTCGGCAAAACCAGAATTGAACACGCCTTTAATAAACAGTTGGAAATTAGTCACCGCCAACACAATGAACTAGTCGATAAAAATAGGCAAATAATAAGAAGACTTATCGATGTTGTTAGTTTTCTCAGACAGCATGAATTGGGATTAAGAGGTCATGACGAAACAAGGGTTTCTTCAAATAGAGGAAACTTTCAAGATTTACTTAGTCTAATGGCTAAATATGATGATTGCTTAAAAAATCATTTAGAGTAGTCTAGCGTTTTTCGCGGAACGTCGAATCGATTCCAGAATGATTTAATTTCCCCTGTTGCAACCATTATTCTAAAAAGAATTAAGCAGGAGATTGGCGAGGCGCGGTTCATTGCTATTGTTCTGGACGAAACAACTGATATCACTAATTTTAGCCAATTATCTATAGTAATACGCTACGTTAAAACAGACGGAAGTATTCAAGAGCGATTTTTAGGTTTTAAGAATGTGTCCGAAAATCGTACAGCAGATGCATTATATAGGTACCGTAGTTTATAACGTTACTAAAGAAATTAATGGAGAGAAAAAATTAGTTCCTCAAAGCTATGATGGAGCTGCAGTGATGGCAGGACAATTAGGGGGTCTGCAAGCTAAAGTTCGAGAAACTTTCCCAGGTGCTGTGTTTGTCCATTCATTTGCTTATAAATTAAATTTAGCTTTATCCCAGTCCATCAATCACATTAAAGAGTGTAAAGTATTTTTTGTTACTTTAAGTGGCATGGCTGCTTTTTTTTCGAGGTCAACAAAACGTACACAAGCTTTGGACTCCATTGTTCACAAACGATTGCCCAAAGTAGCTCCTACTAGGTGGAACTATAATGGAAAACTTGTGTTAACAGTATCTGAAAATCGTGAATCACTGATTGAACTATTTACGATTTTAATTTTAATTATTTGTTGAACATATTTTCAGAAATATTTCCATTCTCGAACAATGTCTTTAATATATTACAAACTAAAACAAATGATATTGCTTTTTGCCTAAAAAAGTGGATAATTTTAAGTCCATGTTAAGCCAAAAAAGAGATGACTTTGACCTATTTTGGGAGATAACGATGAAGTTAAATGTAGAGCCACAAGCCAAGCGTCTTCGAACAGACAAGGTGGGAGATGTTCAAACATCATACAGGCGCCTCTTCTATAAAATAATCGATCAAATTCAGCTACAAATAAACTATAGATCTAACGGTTTAAATGATTTTAAATTCTTCGAGCTCTGCAATTTTGATGCATTTAAAGGAAAAACTTTTCCAGAAGATGCGTTTAAATCTCTTCTTCTTTATTATGGTCAGTTCTTCGACCGAGTGTTACTGCGATCTGAACTAAAAGTGATTTACGAAACTGATAAGATTAGCGCAAAAAATAATGCTAAGGAACTAATACAATTTTTAAACGACAAGAAGCTAGAAGATGCCTACACCGAAGTGCCGAAATTGTGTGAATTAGCATTGACAATACCTGCCGCAAGTTCATCAGTAGAACACAATTTTTCAACACTTAAACGTATAAAAAATTTCGTGAGAAATTCAACGGGGCAGGAGAGACTTTCGCATCATCGCTGTTGTCCATTGAAAATAAACTTCTCCAAAATACGTCGGCGCATCGACGTTTTTATGTTGACGTCATTGAGGAATTTGCAAAAAATGATCGAAGAATCGAATTACATTACAAATAGGTAAGTTTCTAAGCTTCCCTTTCTTAAAATTTCACCGCACGCCCCTGTTTTATAAGTTTCATACTGAATAATTGTTTTTATAACCAGTCTAAGAGCACCTAGTGTTCAATAATACGTAACTAAAATATTCGATTGTTTCAGGACGAAGTAAATACTTTATATTTACTTTTGTTTTATTGCGCATTGTGCCAAATGTGGCTCAAAACAAAAAACTTAGTTTTTGAGAAAATTACCTAAAAAGAATTTTTTAAATATTTTTTATGTTATTCTGATGTTTCAATTAATACATTATGCTTGTTTCATAAATAATTTAAAAAATCATGTTAAAAGGGGTTAAATAGGCTAGGTAATTTCATTGACCAATTATACTTCGCATAGACATCAGGCAGCTTCGTAAATTCACCGCATCAATGGCTCATGTTGTCTATTAGCTCTAATGCGGGAATATTTGACGAGAGGTGGTTGCCTAGAAATATTTTAATAGGTAATTCAATTATATATAGTTTTTACATGAGAGGTAACTATTCACCATATCCTTATGTAACTACATTTTAATATACTATACGTATTACTAAGGAATTAACAGTAAATTATAAAATAATCTACATTTAATATGTATACAATATATGGTGTGGTGTTTTATATTGAACAATGATCTATATCAAGTAAATTCTCAAAGCCGAGTGATTTGTTAGAATCAAGTAAGGTTTTAAATCCGGGTAGTTAAGTAAGTAGTCCATGCCTGCAGTGTGTCCCTGTAGTCAAGGAATCAAGAATATAATACATTAATATTTTAGCTAGCGGCCTGGTGAAATGTTAAAAACGTTATTACTAAAATGACTAGCATTACAACTAAAAAACACCCGACTTAAAGTCGATGATATAAGCAAGCACTTTAAAATAAGAAGTACTCTGTATATTTGGTATCGAGAGAATTGGGTTAGGATATCCGAGCAAATTTCGTTTTAATATAGGTGATGACAATTTTATAATCATTATTTAAGATTTAAAATGTGATGAAGCCACAGTGTCGGCGGAACAGTTGTCATGTATTGTATTCTTTGGTAAAATAAATTAAGTGGAAATTGTAAACAATTATTTTCGTTTTAAGTTAAAATGGATTTCCATCAAGATACGGCTAGTCCTGTTCAAAATTTGTATTGTATTTAAAACATGTGATTTAGATTCTCAGTCTAGCTAGATATACGCTAAATAGCAACAAAGACAGATCAAACAAACGAAAAATATAATTCAAATGGCAAATTTATAAAACTGTCTGACTAACCGTCTATTCTTAGTATAATCGGTCTTTGATGGCAGGTATGTTTATTTTTTCTATTTTACAAAAAATGGTTTTCATTTACTTAGTATCAATAGATATTTGTTAATTTTACCTACGCAGAATATTTTTTAAGATGACTACTTATTCAGTGATAATTGAAAATATTTCTTTTTTTCGGACAAATAATTCGTTAAAAAACTTTATATTTTAATGGCCAAACAGATCTGCCCATATTAACATGCTTAAAATAGTATTTTTTTGTTTTGATTTTTTAACTAAAAAGGTTTTTTAAAATATAGAACGCAAGAAATAATATTATTATATAAAAAAACATTGTAGTTGATAACATATTTTCGTTCGTCGTGTTTAGGTTACATTAGGCACCTTGGTGAGGCCCATAAGGCCCATTGAATGCCTATACAAATTTCAGACAGATAGAACAATTTTTTTTATTTTATGTTGTGTATCTATTATGTACGTGTGTATTAAATATTTTTCTAATAATATACAGGGTCTCCGTAGTTTTTATCAACAAATGGAAAACTAAATATTTTATCATCTACTTTAAAAAATGTTGCTTATTAAAAAAATAAATTTGACTACAAAAATTATCCCATATACTACATAAGCTGGGTAAAAAAATACGCAAAAGCAAGTAAGCAAACCAAAAAAAAGTAAAATTAAAATTTCTAACATAGCGGATTTAGAGGGAGTAAAAATCAATATAAATTAAAAATCCATTAATTTTTTTGTTCGATGTCCAGTGTTTAGGTGATTTAATGGTTAAGTCAAAAATATCAATTGACGCAGTTTTAATTTTCTCACAAATTACATCTATTACTGAAAAAAATTGTTGGGACTTGTATTTGCAGGCTTTTTAATTTAGCTGCCTCTAAAGTGTGAATTTTAAAGTTTTAACTTTTATTTTTATATTTGTTTCTTACCATGTATGCCGAATTACATACTTTTTTAAATCAATCTTATTTTTAAAATTAGGAAAATTTTGTTATAAAGAAAAACTTTTTTTTGTTTAAAGTTGATAATAAAAAAGTTTCCTATTTGTTAATTAAAATTACACGGACATTATATATTTATTTTTTTTTGTTTCGAACTAGCCATAAAGTTAATTTAAGAGAAGAAAAGGCATCAGAGATAAAATACAATATCTGTTATTAGTATTAGTATTCGAACTTATAAATTCTATAATTTTTTCTGTATTTTTCTGAAACAATAGTAACAAAAAAAAATCCGATTAAGAATTTTATTGTTTTATATTCTTAGAATTCTCCTCTAAAAAATTAATATTAATTCTGATTGAAATCAAATTCTCCTATATCGTCATAAGATTTTTAAGACTTATTTAATGATATGATGAAATTAATAACCTTAAATTTATTGTTATAAATTATAGGTATTTTACATTCAATTAAGTACCAATTATGCAAAACCATAATAATATTCGCGGTTTAATAAACAACCTTCATTGTTCGCATACACAACAATGGGTTCATGAGGATTATCTATCAGAGGATTTGTACATCATGGCTAAGTCCATTTCAGCTAATTCGCTGTGTTCTCTTCCAATAAATAAACAATATGAATGGTTGCTTGCGTATATTCAACTGAGTAGAATTGCTTTATTATGCGTAGACGGATGTGTTTCTATCTGAATGCTCGCTCCTTCAGGCCCATTGTCCGTAAACTGATTAACTAAATATATACTGGTAGTATGCTTCATTATACGGAATTCTTGACCTAATGAGGTCTTTGGCATTTCTAGCCTTGGTATTCTTTTTGTTCACATTATTTTAGAAAGATCGTTTACAAGATATACAAGATGTCACGAATGCGGTTTTCTGGATGTTTTGAATAATATCGGAAATATCCACCGAAAACCGAAATTTTCAATTTTTCGTTTATTGTACGAAACAAATTGTCATGATTCGTAATGTTTGGAAAAATAGAAAAACACTTCGAAAAGATCCCCATGTAATAGTTTGTCTTATAGTGTACATAGTATATACGATACACACTGTAAGATAAACTTACCCGTCACAAGTTCGGTTTTTTTACTTCCGTCATAAAAGAAAATTGTTGTAATATAAAAAAATCACTCTCCGAGATTTTTCAGATCTCTCTGGTTTTAGGGGCCCTACATGCCGAAAAACATGATTCCTCAATTCTGTCGGTCGGTCTTCCTATTCGCGGCATAGCGAAAAAAAACTTTTTGGTAAAAATACAATATGTTGAAACAAAATGCTATAAACTATAACTATAAAATGTTTAAAAATTCATTCTGAAAAACTGTTTAATCGATTAATTTCAAATTTTGTACAAGAATTAGTTTGGTAGAGAAATGAAATGGTAAGATTGCGGATCAAAATGACGCCATAAAAAATGTTTGTAATCGTGAAGAAATTCCTAGATGCCAAAAAATATGTTTTCTCATTTCCATATGTCTGTCTGTCGGTGTATATGTCTGTCTATCAGTTCGCGGTATATCTAAAAATTACTTACCCGATTAACTTCAAATTTTCGTCAAAAATTAAGGGTTATGTGGGGATGAACTGCTGATATTTTGGTAACAGTATGGTGGAACAAAATAGCGGCTTAGGAAAATGTAAAAAAATTATAACATTTTGATTTAATCCAAGACAGGGAAACAAAATTTCTGGCTTAATAAATTATTAAAAAATCAGCCTGAAAACTTCTTATTATATTAAGTCCAAATCTTGGACAAGCATTAAGTGTGATGTAGAGATAAGCTGGTAAAATTGTGGTACCAACTCAAGATGGCGAAACAAAATGGCAGCCAAATAAAATATTTAAGAAATCAATGTAAAAAATCTCTTTATTCAATTGACTTCAAATTTTGCAGAAAAAAATGTGGTACAGGGATAAACTGGTAAAATATCAACACGAATCCAATATAGTGCAACAATATGGCGTCCAACATAAATGGTTTAACTGTATATATATATATATATATATATATATATATATATATATATATATATATATATATATATATATATATATATATATATATATATATATATATATATATATATATATATATATATATATATATATATATATATATATATATATATATATATATATATATATATATGTATGCATTACATAGTAGATAAAAATCAAGGTAAAACATAAATGAACTTTTAGGATAGCTAGATAATTTTTAAAATTTTCTTCCATCACCTTTATAAAATGTTGTATTGGGTCATTGACTGTTGCAATTAACAAGCGATGGCCGACCGCGACGTAATAATTATGTTGACTATGAAATTTGTCGCCTAGTACGACCAAATTAGAATATCGTAAATGCAACAAAATTAATATAGGAATGCCTGTTAATTATAATTTATGATTTTTGATTTATAAAAATATAGGAAAACTAAATTTAACCTAATGATTCTGATAAAAATTTATCGAATAAATAATAGAGCCTTTTATTATCTTAGAAAATTAATTATAATATTAAAGATAATTACAGTTCAATACAATATTATTATGTCAAATGGAGCTTTTAAGTCATATTTATTTAAATTCATTGTTATTATTTTAAGCTTCGAGAAATAATGGACGTAATCCTCCTTTTTACGTAATATTCTCGATAACGATTATATCTAATATTAACTACCGATATTTAATAGTAAACAGCATTTTTTAGTAAGAGAAAGTTTATGTTAGAGTATCAACAACTATCAATAGAATAATAATTTTTACAGATGCATCAAATCATATCATAAGTCCCACCTATTTTAATTTAACAAACCATAAAGAAAAATTATCAACTCTCGCACATTGAAAAGCCTATTTTATTAAAATTCGCGGAACTTTAGATAGTAGCAATACATATACATATAAGTCACTCCTACCTCTAGTAAGTTTGAAATTAAGCCGTATATTTCCGGATATTAACAAGAATGAAAGAAAGATTAGCGCTGATGAGATAAAAAATTCCGATCATTTATGGTGATATTTCTATAGAGATAATATTGCTTTAGCTTCACGCAAGGTTGTTATTGGTTAGGAATGGCAAAGAAAATGAGAAAGGTTGGATAATATATGAATACATAAAATGAAATGTGCAACAGTGAATATCATACTTAAATTGTTAGCAATTGTACAGGAACGGTCTGATCACCAGCAAATTTATGAAAGTCCTTGACGCGTATAGATATTAGCTGGTCTGCATAGAAAGTGTAAAGAAAAAAAAAAGGAAATAAGAGCAACTTCCTATTCATTAATGGTAAGGTAGGCGCCATTATCTAAGCTATATGGGCAGATGGAAGGGAGCGTTGCTTAATAAATAAGGAATAATAATGAAAATAGTGATTATTGCACAAATCACATACGGTACCCGCAGTCGAATAACGGTTTTTCTTATTTATATAAACGGTGTCTCAAATCTTGTTCTAAATTGTATGAAATGTGTAATAGAAACTGTTAGAGTAGACTGTAAAATAAAAATAAAATGAAACTTGATAAAATGCATGTAAAATATGAAATATAGTCGAATGCTGTCTTATCGTGCGGGTCCAAAGGTCGCCAACATTATGAATCAAATCAGAAAACACAGTGAATATCAAAATGGTGTGTGATTCTTATATCGAGCTATTAAATCTTGATGGTCTATTTACAAATATACAGGGAGAAAGAAAATAGTTTTTTTTATTATATTAGGCAATGTTATTAAGATGCCCCTTAATATTATTTTATATATTAAATGCGGAGGGACTAAATAAGAAAATCCGCTAAAAATATATTTGGTTAAAAATTTTTGGTTGGCAAAAACAAAAATACACAAAATGGCGCGCCTTAATAAAGTCCAAAGGCGGTTCGAATCAGTGGAACAATCAGGATATGTTCTGTTTATACAGCCACTTAATGAAAGTGAGATTTTTTTATCAATCACCAAAAATTATGAGCCCCGCTTGACCTGAAAAAAAATCTAACCACTTATACAGTGTCATTTATTTAAATACGGGTCACCCCTCTGCAAAGAAAACTTGTTTTTTTTTGTGATAACAAAAAAAAAATGTATGTTGCAAAAATATTATACACTTTTGTTAAAAACACAAAATAATTAGTTATTACTTCCCTCGTGAGATTTTTCCAGATCTTTACGTTTAGGGGTCCCTAGATGCCGGAAAACATGTTTTCTCAATTCCGTGTGTCTGTAGGTATGTCTGTCCGTCAGTCTGTCTGTTCGCGACATAGCTAAAAAACTACTTATCCGATTTCTTCAAATTTCAATATATATATATATATATAGCCTGTATTTTTTGTTAGCCCCGAGTTTCTGGTAAAGCGATTTTACCGATTTTTGTATATCAAATTTTGTCTTATAATTAATAAAAAATTTACTTATTTTAAACACGCTTTAAAATTGGAACAAGTATTCTATAATTATATATCTATTGCCTACAAAATTACAAATGTACTAAAAAAGTAAGCAAAAAAATGGTGTCAAATCTAATAAAAAAATGTTTAAATTAAAATTCACTGGCTAATATCCAGGAGCCAGTGGCAGAGGCTCTGAGAATCGGTATAAGGAATGTTCAGAAACTTGCGCATGAAAAAAAAACATGATTTAGTTCGGAAGAACATTAAGAAATGTACACGAAAAAATCCAAAGGCAAAAGACTTAAGTTACAATGCAAAAGTGGATATTCATAATACAATTAATGATTTATACACGTCAAAGACCAATATAATCCTTCAGAAACTTTTTAATATTATAGACTAAAAAATATCATCACGTAAAAAGTCCTCATCTTCTGAGTCGTCCTCAAATGGCGCAATGATCATTGATGCTATCTCGACATCTAGAACTCGTTCTCGATTCCACCAATCCCATATTAATTTCTCCGTATGTTTCACAAATTTCTTCCAGTACTTCGGCGTAATATAATTTAATGAATCTTGCCAAACAATTTGCACTTCATCTGATGTAAGACCATCGTTCACGGTTTTTCGTAATATGATTTTGCCCCAGCCCATATTAATTCATTGCGTTAAACTGGCAATGGTATGGCGGCAGTCGTAAAACCTCATGTCCATTTTCCCGTAATATTTCATCTACAGCATATATTGTTGGTTTTTCAATAGATTTTGCCATTAAAAGAAGTTCTAGTTTCAGCATATTGGGTAAAGGATTTTGTTTTTGTTTTATTAGTCAGTCATAAATATCACTTTTCTTCCAGGACGAAGTAGGTTGTTTATTTAAGATTCTTGAATGATAAGATGCATTGTCCAGAATGATTAAAGATGGAGCATCTAAATTTGGAATCAGTTGTTCTTTTAACCACTTTTCAAACAGTTCACAGTTCATATTATCATGGTAGTCCATACTTTTGGATGTTGAAAAAAATAGTAAACTTGCACTTGGGAGAAACCCTGTTGAAGAACCTGCATGCAAAATGATGAACCCTTTTCCCGTCCCACATCCCTTTTTTTCTCTTGACACTTTTTACAGACTCGTCCTGCCAAGATTTCGAACCACTTTCATAAGAAAATATCCAAGCCTCGTCTAAAAATACCACTTTTCTAAATTTTGAATTAACATTTTCCGTGTATTTCTTTAAAAAGTGGATACGCTGACTTTCTATATGTAGCAACTCGCATAAAAATCTTCGATTACAGTTGTTTTTATATCGAAAACTCAACATTTTTATTAATTACGACAACGATTTTAGTCCAATTTCAAATATGCCTCGATTTTTTAAAGCTTCTTTTAAAACTTGGAGGGTTATATTAGGTTTTGATGTATATAAATCGTAAATTGCATTACGAACATCCATTTTTACATTGTCACTTAAGTCTTCTGTCTTTGGCTTTTTTCGTGTAAGAAATGTAATTTTCTTCGGTAGCAAATTAGCTTTTTTTCATGCACAGTTTTCTGCACAGTCCTTATACCGATTCCCACAGCCTTTGCTACTGTCTCCTGGATATTGGCCAGTGAAAAACTCGAAAATTATTTTCTATTACTGAATTTGTCACTGACTTGTCAATCTGATTTTGAAGTGACATTGCTCAAAGATTTTTGCAACTGCTGGTATTTATAAATTTATCCTCTTTTTTCATATGAAAATATCACAGGTCTATCTAATTCATCTTCCGGATTTTATGAGGAGGATATGATTACAGGTAATAAAAGAAAAACGAACTTAAAAAGTTTGTCGTTGATAAATCGTATGACCCGCAAGATAACACTGCTTTTGACTATATATATGAAATCAAAAATGGACAAGGAAAGTAAAGTATAAAGTTAATAGTTAAGATGTTAAAGAAAGGAATTAAAATGCGCTAAAATAAAATTTTAAAAAAATTAAAAAGCTACCTATGACGCAATAAAAATTAACATCTGATGGTTCCAATTTATAATAATCCATATTTAATAATATGAATCGAACAGTACATAACAAATTTTGTCTTAATTAACTATATACTATATGTATAAAGTCTGAAAAAATTCTATGACTATAATTATTGGTGTGTATGAGGCTTGATTATTTAAGTTGATATTATTTTAATTTTTTTATTTACTGTTATATTTTATTAATTGGTCGATAAAACTTTACAAAGAGCACTTAAAATATATACCCATTACAAAAACAAATAATTCAATTAAGCCTTTAGTTAACTCTATCCACACAGCAATGTCTTCACAACTGGCCATAGTTAAAGCCATAAGCTTGGATGCCAATTGCACGAGTTTGGGCGACAGTTACTATTAATTTTATAACAGGCTAGTTTTATGACTTAAACGATTTTTTTTTCTACAGTGTAACTAGTATTTAAATAGTTTTTTGTTATAAGAACGATTCAACAGTTAGTTACTTAAATCATTCTTCTAAAAGGGAAAGGTGTACTATCTCCCTGTATAGGAAGTTGTTATTTTGGTATTGTTTAATATGGCGAGGAGTGGTATATGAGATTAGTCCATAATAGATAGATTTAACTAGAAATAGACGAGAGGCGTAGTGAGGGCAAGGGCGGAACTTGTCGGTCCGGCCCTTGGGCTGTACTGTATAACAGTCAATAGAAGTGTTCGGTTACCAACGACTTCATTACTTATTAATCTGGGCCTAAGAGATAAATCAACCCCAATTAATCAAGTATTTTAGTAAGTATTTTTCATAATACTAAGCAGTTATGAATGAAATGATCTCCGCTAAAACGACAGTATATTTTATTTATTAGGGCTGTTCAAGTCTTAAGTTAAGGATTGTCCCCGGGTTTTTTTAATTCAAAAGAACTCTCAAGGTTTAGTTTTGCAACTCTTTGTGTTTATTAAACGGTTTTTGTTAAAGGTATTTTTTAGAGGTGGGGCTATTTTTTAGAGAAGGAATATCAATCAGAATGTCACCAAAATGTTATTGCAATTATTAGCTAATTAAAATAAACTAAATTTGTTTTTTAAGTTTTCTAGTTTGTGCAAAAGGGTGTTCTTGAGAATAGAGTCCAAATAAGGAAGCTTTATAAAGTTCATACAGATTATACGCGCAAAGAAAGTTAATATATATATATATATATATATATATATATATATATATATATATATATATATATATATATATATATATATATATATATATATATATATATATATATATATATATATATATATATATATATATATATATATATATATATATTATATATATATATATATATATATATATATATATATATATATATATATATATATATATATATATATATATATATATATATATATATATATATATATATATATATATATATATATATATATATTGTAGTATCTGTCAAAAATCACATACAACAAAGTTGCCAATTTAAGTATATACAAGTATTAAAAGGTGTAGAATGTGGTAGTTAAGTTAAGTTTTTGATGGAAATATTTATTTTACCAAAAAGGCATTATCGTTGTTAAAATCACTAATAACTTATTGAGGAAAATTTGGCCACTGATCAGTTTTCTTAATGCTGGCTGCCAAAAATTAGTTTTACATAATTTGATTGGTTAGTTAATTGTGACAACAGCAATAGCATTGATATATTCAAATATTTTGTTCTAGGAATAAACAGTATCGGATTAACTAAAAAATTTAAATTTTTGACCAATATAATACAGATCCATATTTAAAATGCGGTAAATTTCTTTTATCCAGAACCTCCCTCATTTTACTTTTATTAACAATACTAAAGTGTGATTCAATTTAGTACGTACGGATTTTGGTAAAAAAATATTTCTAACAAAAACACAACTTAACCCCGTTCTACACCTTTTAGTTCTTGTATATATTGAAATTGAAGACTTTTAGTTCAGTTAAATTTGCAACCTTGTTGTATATGACTTAGTATTACTTCAGAGAACAATTGCAAGGTACTACAGGAAGAAATTTCATTCAACTAAATGTATGCCATACTGTTATAAGACTATCTCTAAGCGCATAATACTTTTGAACTTTATAAAGCTTCCTTATTTGGACACTTTTCACAAGAACACCGTTTAGCACCAACTAGAAAACTTAAAAAACAAATTTAGTTTATTTTAATTAGCTAATAAATGCAATAAAATTTGTCGTGGTATGGTGATTGATATTCCTCTTTTAAAAAATAGGCCTTCCTCTCAAAAATAGCTCTAACAAAAAATGTTAGTAAACACAAAGTGTTGCAAAACTAAATCTTGAAAGTCCTTTTGTAGTAAAAAAATCCATAGGAGCAATGCTTAACTTAAACTTTGAATAGCCCTAATAAATAAAATATAATGTCGTCTTAGGGGAGATCATTCATTTCATTCATAATTGCTTAGTATATATAAAACTCTGCTATCTGCTTCTTCATATCTCCTCCACTGGTGTATCACATACTTTCATGTTGTGAAAATGAAAATTTTTTTAAGACTACTTAGATTCAGTGTAATCAGTGACTGTGAGAGTGGTCGCTGTACTAGTGTGGCGCCGATTTTCCAGTTTTGTACCCGAAAACGTGGCATTATCATCACTATTCTTTCCGGATTGGTTTCTTCTGTGCGCTCCTTAGTCATCAAAATCTAAGGGTGCACGGGTGATGATGTGACACCTGGTACATGGATGTGCTTTAGCTAAGCTATGGACACGGAAAATGGATATGGCACCCCTAGCAATGGCTTCTGAAAAAATTGCATTATGTAAGTAGCTCAATTCCTGGAAATCAAGAGTTAGGAAATGTGTTTTCTGATTCCTTTGCTTGTGTGTCTTTTAGAACCCTCTAATATTAAGTTGTAAATATTTAATAACATACTAAAGGCAGACAATAGACATGAATATTACCTATTTTGTTAAGGGGGATCAAACCAGCAGGAATATATTATTCTGCCCTCTGAACTGCGTAAAAACTAAGCCAATAAATATCATACAATTATTAATAAAAATTAAATGATAAATTACGCTTTGGCTATCAGAGAATTAAGATGAAATATTTGTTACTTAATGGACATCACTATTATCGTTAATGATAGTAAATTGGAGAATGATGAATCACCAGAACATACATTAATTGCACATTGTGGCAACTAAAATTAATATAGTACATTACTGTATAGTTATTATTAATTTAATTAATCAAATTTGAGATAGGTTTTAAATATTTTGCTGTTATGAAAATTATACGAGTTCAGTTTAAACAATTTAATGATAATTATTAATATTTGGCCTAGTTTGCTAATTTATAACTAGAACATATATATGTTCGATAATGAGTAAAAGTAAATAAATCATGTGGTAAATTTCAGTCGTCTGAATTTTCTAGTTTAGGGATTTTTTATGATCAACAGAACGTTTAAATATAAATAGTGAGCAATGACCAGTACCATTAAGTGAAACCTAATTTCCTTAATAAAATAAATTTCAACTCAAATTGAAACTGAGCCAAACTGGGACTCAAAATTATGTTCTAATAAATGTAATTTATTTTATCCCCTAAAATGATATCGAGCCCTGCGAAACCTGCTTTTCTAAAATTTATACTTTCGCCGCTTAAAATAAACTGGCGAGAAAGGCTCGATATATAAATGAACGATTAACTGTTGCATTTTGACAATTAATATTTAATAATATATATTTTTGTTGTGGCTGTATGCACTAAGTGCAAAGCCAAAAAAAATACATTTTTTGTTAGAATAGAAGAAAGCAAGAAATTTAAGGCAACGTTTGTATGAAAATCAATCGAAAACAGGGTGTTTGAAACAACTGTTTGTTCAAACCACCTTTTGAATTGTGCAAAATTCTATCACGAAACTATTTATTAGTTTTTCCAAAAAGGGTTGCACAATCATGAGCGAAGTTACGGGGCAAGAAAGGGCAGCCAATAATATTCCCCAGCAGCCACACTTACATTCTAAAATCACACTGCGTTTCTAGTCCAATCTTGGAAGTTCTTTGTAAAACCCCTTTGGTTGTTTGCTCGTTGTCATAACGAGAGGTCATTAAGATTATATTTGATTTGAGTAAAAATCAAAAATGTCATTATAATTGCTATAAAAGATAGTCTTAAGAGACTTCTAAACAACCTCATATCAATAGGACTCTACACAACTGCTTACGCAGAGATCAATTTTTTCTATTGCCTATAGAAAGCTCAAGAGTGTTATTTGCGATAGAATGGCCTACAGAAATAAAGCAATAATGGTTGCATACCTTGTCAATAAAGTTAGAAAATATGTTTTCTGATTTCTTTACTTGTATGTTTTTTAAATTGCCCTTATTTTAACTTATAATGACTCCTCTATGTTACAGAAATTTGAAAACATACTAAAAACTGACAGTAGACATAAATTTACCTAGTCTATTTGAGGGAGAATAAATAAGCAGAAATGTCATACTCTGTAGTCTGCATTGCCTAAGAACTAACTAAATACATCACAATATATTCATTAATATTAAATATGTAACGGTAAATTACGAAAAGAATGAAATTCAAAGCCGTGTTCCTAAGTTTGGTGTTTTGGTTGTTTGTGTAGTGTTAAATACTTTTTACACATTACATTTCTTGCTTGTTGTTATAACGATAGGTAATTAAAGTAATAGTTGATTTGAGTAATGGTTACAAGAGGATACCTTCAAAAATGTCTTTTATTACACTTACTTTAAAACTTAGTTCTTGACAGACTTCTGAACCATCTTAGTATTTTACACGACTGCTTAAGTAGACATGCATTTTTTCTATTGCCTAGTAGAAATCTCGAAAGTGTACCTTACTACAGAGTTTTTTAAACGCCCTTGTATCATGTTATCTATATTTAATAAAGAACAAGCAGGCATTCCGCCCGCCTACGCGGATGTATATAGAACTCCTTTTAGGAATTATTCCCATATTTATATTTCGTATTAAATTTTTAACTTTTATCATTATTGTTGTCGTGCTCTTCGGGCACGTAATTAATTATTTGCTAACCTTGACAGGCCGAAAGCATAATTTTTAAAAATATAGAAATAAGTTTCGCATAAAAAAGTTTTGTTTCCTCGAGTTATTTAACTTTGGGTATTATAAAAAAGTTCGTAACCAAACTAACCTAAAGCCGATCTTAACGCAGTCGGCCACGCTCAAAACCATAATTTTTAAAGATACAAAAAAGTTTCAAAAGTTTCGTTTTGTCGAGATATTCAACTTTAGTTATTACAAAAATATGTCAAAAACCAAAAGTTTTCCAGATAATTATGAAAAAAAAATTGAGAATTTTGGTGCAGGGTTTCGCAAAAACGAAAAAAGATTCGATCACGATCACCCAAAAAAATCTACCAAATAGAGATTCTGAGCTTCGGAAAGGTAAAGGTCAAAAACCAAATGGTCAAGATCAAATCTTTGAGATGGGATTTTTTACTTATTTTTTCGTAACCAGCGTTCGAAACTACGGCCAATGCCTTTTTTTATTCGAAAATCAAAACTTTCAATGAGTGCTTGACTCCATTCATGTAGAAAAAAGCCGGAAATAAAAAATTTCGGAATAAAGGTACCGTCTGGGGGTATTGACCACTCCCTGAACCTGAATTCGCAATACTTTTTCTCTATCTCGCTCCGTGGAGGACCTGACAAAATGACAGCTGTCAAATGTTGACAGAAAAAAAAATGTCATTTTCGGTTTTCTCGGAAGATTCTATATCAGATTGCCTTTCGATATATCTCTGGTTTGGACGCAATACGGATTTTGATCCTAACCCTCTCCGTTCATTTCATGGCGAGAGACGAGAGACTAGAGACTAGAAACAGATAGTATACATGAGTTATAATTTGTTCAAGTTAGGTTAAACAAGCGGAAATGTCCTACTCTGCAATGAATACTAAATAACGTATTCATTAAGAATAAAAATTAAATTCTAAATTACAGCATGGCAATTAGAGAATTAAGATGAAATATGTGTTACTTCATGGATATCCATTTTCTCGTTAATGAAAATAAATTGCAGAATGCTGCATCTCTGAAACATATATTAATATCATATTTTGACAATTAAAATTAATGTGGTACAATAAAATACAGTTATAAATAATTTAATTAATAAAATTCCAGATTCCAGAGATATATTTTAAATACTTTGCTTTTATTGAAATTATACGAGTTCAGTTTAAACTGTTTATTGGCAATCATTAATATTTTAGTTAATTTACTAATTTATAACTTAAAACATATATACGTACGTTAATGAGCTGCCATTATACATAAATCATGTGGTCAATTTCGTTCGCTTAAATAATCTAGTTTTGTGAAGTCTTGTACTCAACAAAACCTGATTTTATAGTTTAAATACAAATGGTTAACAATACGACGAATGTGGTGTGGTTAAATAAAGGTAAATAATTAGTTGGCTGTCATTATGGTTGCCTAGACCCATTATGTATGCCTGAATTTGCAGCGCATGCCGCGCGATATATGTATAGAGTGCCTTAAATTCGACTAAAAGCATGGGGATCTCAGCCACCATAAGAGATGAAGTCGGCTGAATAAGGGCAGAGTTTTTCATTGTATTTTATTGTATAACATTAATTTGTAGGTCTAATTGCTTTCCGTTTACAAATTCAAGAAAATCCGATTATTTTCGGAAACATCGGGAAACAATTAATTATAAAGACAATGCAAAATAAATGCGCTTTAACATTGCCATTTTTTAAATACGGTCCTGTGTTTGTCACCTCTTTTCATACAACCTTGATCACTCGATGTCTCACACAGTTTCTATGCTTGAATTAAATCATCAATGTATTTTTTGGTTCAATACGGCTCTGTTCTTTTTGGCGAGCAGTTTGAATTAAAATTATTATTACATTATTAATTATGTTACATCATTTACAAAATATTGAAATGTTCCTATAACAACAAATACTAGGGCAAATAAAAGAATCATTTAAGATGGAATCGTAATATTTTTTTAAATAATTACAATATAAACTTAATTAATTTTAGTTAAACCTAAGTTATAATAAAAACAAAACAAGTTAAAACAAAAAATGTCATTTATTTTGAATTTCCTTTGTATTTAATTTCAGGAAAAACTAAAATCAAATTCTCGAGTTTCGGGTTTTTCCGGATGTTTTAGAAAGTACCCGAATTTTCTTAAATTTGTAAGCGGCACTATATTCAGCCCACAAATAAACAACTTTGCAGTAATTTAACCTACTTCGTATTTCTTACAGTTTGCGAGATCTCCATGTATTTAGTCGAATTAATAATAACATAGAAAATGTTACGCTGTTAATTATTGGCTGCAAGATTATATACCAAGCTAATGGATGCAGGGGTTGCCGGGCCAGATTATTCCTTGTATATGTAAATGTGTGTGTACACTGTGGTCCAAATTAAATTGAAACCTTTTTTAGGCTTTATTAGTTTTCTTATTTTTTGGTCGATTTTAAGGATTTTTGGATATGTTTTAGTTGAATCATTTCTGAGTTAACTCTATCTTATCCCCACTTGTTTCTTTGTACAAGGTGCGCAAAAATATCGAATTTTTATAAAACGTTGGTTCTAAAGTCGTTGCAAAAATCAGGTGATTCTAATATTTCTACGATTTCATGTTAAAATGGTTCATTGTTAATTTTTTAATTTAAGTCACTTCCCAGAGTTATTTAATGGGCTAAAAAAATCTATAATTTTGTATTTGTTGAATTAGGTAGGTGTTCTGAAATTTCAAAAATGTCAAAAAGAAGAGCAAAAAACGGGAATTGCAAAATAATAATACATTTTTTATTTATAAGACTCGAGAAAATTGAACCTTAAATTATTTAATTATGAAAAGTAAATAACATCAACGACAACCTTTTTAAAAGGTTTTCGTTTTAAGTCATTCTTTATTCATGTTTTTATGTCATTCTTTACTATTTATTATTCTTTTTACTGAATTTCTACTAATTCTCGTTGTTTGAGATATTGCGTGAGGTCTTTGTAAGCATTAACATATGAACTGTGTTGTACAAAAGTCCAACTAAAAATCAAGGGAGCCTTGATTAAATTTCAAACAAAAGAAAACAGATTGATAGTGAATATTGACAGTTTCTTTGAGATTTTGAAATATTATTCTTGTGATCTTTATAAGTTGTAATAATGCCAGTTCTTAGTTTAGAAGTTAAATTGTTAATAAAGTCCCTTAGAGAAATATTTAATTATGGAGCTAAAAAGTTAGTGGCTATGTTTCCACGAAAAAATTGAAATCTTAGTACAATTAGTTACTTTTTAAAGCATTTGCACTTAACTAATGGTTCTGTGCGTGTAAAACCTGGAAGTGCAGGAAAAGATCCACCAGAAGCCTAGCCAACCTTGAAAGCTACAAGCTGTTGTAAAAAATTAAGGTTGTCATATCCACCATCAGTTTGCATAAATTGTTGATGTTATCCACTGTTTATAATAAAATAATTTAAAGTTCATTTTTCTCGAGTCTAATAAATAAATGTATTATTATTTTATATTTCCTGTTTTTTGATCGTTTTATATTTCTACATTTTTAAAATTTCAGAACACGCTAATCTTGATTTTAAATAGTTAAATCCGCAAAATACAAACCCATAGGTTTTTTAGCGGATTAAATAACTCTCACCTGCGACTTAAATTAAAAAATTAACTATTAAAAATTTAATTCAATCAAAATCTTCAAGTTGCTGGTCATTATCCGAAAACCAATGAACCATTTTAACATGGAATCATAGATATATTGGAATCACCTGATTTTTGCAATGACTTTAAAATCAACGTTTTAGAAAAAATCGATTTTTTTGCACACTCTGAACAAAAAAATTAGTCGAAATTTTACAAGTAACTCAGAAATATTTCAACGAAAAAAATAAGAAAAATAATAAAGTTTAAAAATGGTTCCAATTTAATTTGGACCACAGTGTATATTGGCTATAAGCCATTGCACAGTGGTCCCGTGACTAGTAAATTGTGACTAAAATCAAGGGATTCTGATAGTAGCAATTTTTAAAATAAAACTGCACTGGGATAGTTCAAAACATTTAATTTACCAAAGCAAAAGTTAAAAAAAATCTATTAAAAAATCAATTATATTGATTTTTTAATAGATTTAATGTCCAAACCTTGTTAGATACCTTAATAATTAATTTTATAATTATTGTAAATAAATTTAACATTACTTATGATTTAGAAGCGATAAATACAATCTTTACAGTTAAATAAGTTAATAAATTAAATATAAATTAATTTTACTGCAAATTTGAGTTATCATATAAAAACTAAGATACAAAGATCATTTAACTAACGTTATTAAATCAAGAAAAGACGAGATATACAAAATATTCAAAAAATCGAATGATTTGAAAAACTATAACGCACGCCGTCCCATATTGACCCCTTTTTTAAACAAAATGTCAGAATTATTGATATACCCTCACAAATGTAACACTTTATAGAAAAAGTTTCACTTTTTCGAAGAACCAGTGGCATTTTGAAAGATTCTGTGGAAGGAAACAGACTCATACTTACCTTGGCTACTGATTTTTTCAGTTTGTAAGGTTGGACCATTAAATAAAAAAGTCCAGCCTTGCATTTTTTTTCTCATGACACAATTGCCAGTGGACCATGGCCGATAATTTGTAACGGTCCTATAAAAGCCACAAAAACCAACTTTTCTCTTACAAGGTGTCATTCTTTTTAGGCTAATCAAACAGATTTTCTTCATAAGTTTTCATTACTAAGAACTTGATTGTTAGGGTGTCTTTCTCAGTTTTTATAATTCGTTCAATATGCATCCCTTTGTAAAATACTGCACAGTAAAGGTCTTCTTCAATTTGAAATTGTGCCTTCAGTATAACAACCAGGTGATCCACATTGTCCTGTAGCAGACCTAGATCATCGCTGCTCTCACTGATTGTTGTTGCCAATTTGTCGGGACTTGTAAAAAAATTACACGTGTTAAGCATTTAAAGGTGGTTTTGAATTATTATGACCTTAAATTACTGATGAGCAATCTATATATCGTCTTTAAACTCTGATTCACTGCTTTCCTTATCTATTCCTTGTTGGCTAAATACATAAGAACCATATTATCTTTCTCTGATTCGCTACTCATAACTAACCTGTTTTTACTAGTCTTAACTTTGTTACTGTTCTACTGCAGTCTGCATGTTAAGATAACATAACTCATTTCTTCGACCTTCTTTTTATCCTCTCTAGCCTTTTTCTTGTTTTCAAGAATCTCCATAATTTTCAGATCAGATAATTTAATTTTATGCAGTAAGATGGTTTCAAACATGGATCTTATGCCTTCGGTTTGTCCTATTGATGGTCTAGTTAATGTTTGATCGTTAATTCGACAATATTGTATTAATCGTTGGTAATCATCTTTTGTTTAAAGGCTTGCAGTTCATTTACGGGAAAAAGATGTTCGATTTTTCGTGGGTCGATTGGAAACTGATTTTCTTTTTGCAAAACAAGCGTTTGGTCACAAAACCATTTTTCATGTTTTCGACAATAAGTCAGGATTCTCCTACAAGTTCACCTATATCTCTCTCAGTCAGAGGAGAACCATAGTTTTTTCGCTGTAATTCTAACAAAAATGATTAAATTAAATACTCATTTGTAGGATAAGCAGGTACTTTAATGTAAATAAAATAATGTTATTATCTAAGCCAGACTTGACTAAATCTAAGGAAATGTGGGAAGGTGTTCATTAAAAAGTAATAATATAAATTGGGGCATTAACTGTGAAAACTTTTTGAATATATTGTTAAAATGCCTCCGTCGTTATCCAATCACTTTCCGTGACACCAAATGTTGTAACTGAGTACAAATTATCACCCTTCCATTTAGCTCGAACTACTGTTCCTTGGGATTTAAAATGTATGTGAGGAGGTAACCTGGTTCCCCCTTCTGTAACACCAACCAAAACCGTCGTATTCGCAAGCCTAGTGTTTGCAGCCGGCCTGGCAAGACTTTCACCTTTGGTCTTGATGATTCTTATCTTGACAGGATCACGATTAAATGCAGTTTCATTCAGATTGCATACTTAATTGAGTTTATCTAACAAATTTAAACTTAAAAGTTGTTTGGCCCACATCTGGTAGAAGGGAAATACTATTTCTGGTGTAAATTATTCATACCTAGCATTTTGTTTAAGTTCTGGCATCCTTAAGCTTAATTTGTGCCGGGATGTAAAATAACGAAACCAATCATCTCCTTTGATTTTTGAACAGTATTATTACACACTACTGGTTGCATTATCATGCACAGCATCCAAAAACTGATTTTTAGTGAACGCAAAATCCCATCTAGTAAAAATGTTTACAATATCTGCGATTATCGACTCTTCTTCCGCGGAAAAAAAGTGTTCGTCCAGGTTTAAATTATTTGGCTTTAAATCTATACTTCCAACTTTTAGGGTTAATTTGGAGGTTGGCTTGGTATATTGAATCTTTCTGAAATTTGAATTTGAGTCACGAGTTTTTTATCTACTGCTTCAAGAGCGATATTTACCTCCCTTTCAGTGTATTTTTTGTCTCTTTTCTTTTTGTTTTTCTTACAATTTTTGTACAATTGCCACATTTTTTTACTATAGTTACAATCATTTTAACAATAGTAAATTTACCTACACTGACATCCACTTCTTGCTATCAGGAGTTGAGGTTATAATTTGCTAGCCACAATACCCCAGAGAGGCTACCACATTTGCCTCACGTTATAACTAATAAGATATTGTATTAATAAAAACTCAAATCCTATGTAGTGCATAATATGCACAACCCACACAAGTATAATCTATAATTTTTGTTCATTAGGTCAACAAAACTTTGGTGTATAACCCTATATTTTTAAAAGAAGCAAATAAATACTTGAGGTAAATTGTTTTCTTAGAAAATTTCCTTTAGATTATCAGTAAAGAAAAAAGAAAATATTTGCCCTGATTCACCCTATATTTTTTATTCAAATGGACAGTTGTGTAGTGTCTGTATTCTTTTTTAAACTGAAATCACGTAGGCCGACAATATCAAATGACTTCCGAATCAACAACTATCATATATACTACAATGATAAGATTTTGTTTTTATTCGCTATGTGAACTCCCATTTTCCAATTAAGATCCAATGATTTCCAGAAACATCAGGCATAGCGTCTATTCACCTCTATGAAAGCCCAATACGTTAAATATCTATTGCTAAAGTACCAGCAAAAAGCCATGCAATTTTGCAATGCAAAATACTTTTGTTAATGTACCAGAATGTATGCAATTAATTAAAAAACCAGGACTTTTTCCCATATAAATACTTTGGGTAATAATTCAATAATAAAAGACTATTTTTAATTACATATGCATTTAGTTTATATATAATTTGGTTAATGTAATACCTGTGTTAGTTATAAAATACAACAAAAACAAAATAAACATATTGTCATTGACAATTATCAACATTGTGTGTCGATAGTTATCAATATATTATATATATATATATATATATATATATATATATATATATATATATATACATTTTAACAATTCCCTACGTTCGAAAAGGTCCGGAAACGCCTCTATTATTTTCTATATTTTCTAAGAAAAGTTATAAAATAGTCTTTACCCAATTTACTTAATTTAATAATATTTCCCTTAATTTACGTAGATAAGTGCAATGTAAATAGCGTCGAAAATAATAGCGGCATTGACGATAAGACAATAAAAGCACTTGCTGGATTTACCCCACTTAAAATTAAAGCGGTTTCGACAAGCGAAAATTATCACACACGTCTAAAAATTTACTCTGCTTAAGTGCATACAAAATAACGTCTGAACCGTAACGAACACGTAGTTAGAAATTAAAGCTGAAATCTGGGGCTTTAAATTTAGAACGCCTGGGATGTTCATAAACAATGAAGTGACTCTTTTATTTAATGACAGGGTATGACTAAATTGCGAATATACAATGGGTCATGAAATAATGAAACATTGTGTTTTATAAATATCTATGTTCAGTTTTTTTAAGGAACAGTTTTTGGGTTCGGTTTCAATAAAACTCTACTTTACTACACTCATTTTATGCGTCACGTAGGTAAACTTCACAACACCAGAGGTGAGGATGATATTTTCTTATTTTGTAAAGTAAGGAAAGCGGCAAAATTTAAGTAAATTATCATACATGATTTATCAAAACAAAGTATATATTATTATTTAATAGAAATCTTGGTTTTTATTTTCGTTATTGCTTTCGCTGCAGTTATTTAGATCGCATCTGTAGCTCTGTATCTTTAAAAATATTTTGGATTCAAGCGTTTTTGTACGTTTTGAGGTATCAGTAGTTCGTTTTTATATCCTTAACTACATCTATTAATAATCAGAATTACCATTATGCTTAATATTATATGCCTAATAACAGCAATGACAAACCTTTTAATGAACTATTTCTTTTACTAAATTGGGCCTGAAATAGCCCCCCTAACAACGAAAATATATATTTTTTTATTTCAGACAACGCAAAACCTCTTGTTTGCTTAAAAAAAACAATTTTTTTAATGCCAACATTTATAAAAATAAAATTTTATATTAAGAAATTTGTATTATTTTTCCCAGAAAACGGTGAAACATACTAAGTGTCCATAGTTTCCACATGAAGTTTTTTTTTTTAATATTTACACATTTATTTTCAGCATGTGTGTCTTTGGGAGGTCAGGCAGACCCTTAGTTGCTCAAATGTGTAAGAGCAAAAAGTTTTGTTTTTTTTATAAAGATTGGGGGTCAAATTTGTTCGGGCATAGCAAGTAATGTTTTCAGTCCAAAAGTAAGTTAATGAAGGCGACGTAATGTCGATAAATTTGGCAACATCGAATTTCGAATCTCCATTATTTGAAAAGTTTAAATTTTTCCCTAATTAAGTGTTTTTTGTCTTTGGGTTTATCATTTCTTCAGGACTCAAAATCGATTTCAGTCAAATTAAAAGCAGAAATAATTGGGGCAAAGAGGTAAGCATCTTCACATCAAAAAATAATAGTCGATACTTTATTTCAAAAAAGTCATATCTTGATAAAATGCAACACAATTTTAATTAACCTGAGTACCAAAATAATGTATAAAATGTATTTAGCTATAGTATTGTGAGAGTTATTAGCCTTAATAATCGATATTTTTAGTTTTATGTATTTTAATGAATCATATTTTCTCGGTGTTAGAGCCAAGGTCTGAAAACTAGGAACGTTTATTGTTTCAACAAGCAATACTGCAGCAATCGGACTTACTTTTGATTTTTTTTTTCATAATAAATAGAAACATTTCTGAGGACAATTTTTTTTCAAATTATATGAGGATAGTGCCAATACCTTCATCTTTAACATCAACAAACAAAATTCAATTCACTCTTGTTTGCGTTAAGTATAGAATTTAACCATCATTCACTTATTCTATTGTACTAATTAATGATTTTTCTGTTTTATATACAAATAAATTTACTGAATTTTTCTTTTTTTTAGGTAAGAACTGATTTATATGAAGAGTAACAAAGTATGCGGTAAGTTTTAAAAAAGTTTTTTAAAACCAATTCTAGGGAATTGCAAAAAAGTTTGAAAATTTTAACTTGGATTTAATCGACGTTTTTGAGTCCTTAAAATACCAAAAACATATTTTTAGAAATACGTTTGTATGATGCCTGAAAGGATGTGTGTGCGTATGTAAACAAAATTTCGTAGAACGATAACTTGAAATCGGGCTGATTCGTTTCAAATTTCCACAGAAATAGTATAGGCCCTTTGTCTCGCGGATATGATATTTGGGGTGTCATGGGCGTAGATCCTTGATATTTTTAAAATGTATGAATTGAGAGTGTGGTCATGTTGAAAACATATAGTTGGGGTAAATGTTCTGAAAACTGGTGGAAGCTACTGGCGTAGATGCTTGATTTTTTTTTCGATTACATGTTTTTAAATAAAAATCACGTAATGATTCGAAAAATGGCGAAACACGTAAAATGTATTTTATTTTTTGTTTACACAATAATATTTGCCCGGTGTACAGAGTAGCTTAAAAAAAAGATAGGACAGCCCCCTGCAAAACGAGAAAAAAAAATCAAACATATCAAGCTTTTTTTTTGTACATAAAACATTTTTTTCAACTATACAGGGTAGCCCTAGGAAAATGAAACAGACATCTGAAAATGGAAATAAACTGTATTTTGCTTACTTTAAAAACATTGCTTTATGTCTTTGTATATAGTACCTCTTTTTCCACTGAATAGGTTAGCCCTAGCAAAAACAAAAACTTCTTAAAAATGCAAATGATTTTTTATTTTCATAACGCTTAACTTTTTTTTAAAAACAGGGCGACTTTATTTTCACTTTTTGTGTGAATAATCAGTTTAAAGCTAAATTCGAATAAATAAACTAATAATATTTTAAACATTTTGTTTACAAACCTCAACAAAAGGTACGTCAAAACCATTTATTTACAGGGTGAGCAAATAAGCGAGGTAGAAACGAGAAACACTGCTTTTTTTAATTAAGGCTAGTAATTACAACCCCTAGCGGTGATCTTAGAAACTTAGAAATTATTTCCAGAATTTTCTCGTGGTCACTTTGGTTTTAACATTTTTTACCGCAAGTTTCTGCAATTTGTGGTTTCCGAGATACAGCCGCTTACCCCGCTTATTTACCCACCTTGTACATACATTTATGGGAAAGTACTATGCTTGCAAAAACATTTATATTTATATAAAAATATTTTTATTTCGATTAGCAAAAAAGTATGTCTTTTTTTTGCTTGTTTTTAAAAATATCTTTTTAAAATATTGTGTATTTGGGGCAGTGTTTGTCAACTTTTAGGCTGCCAGGTATGACATTTTCGTTCACCTGTATGTGTAAGTGCCAGAGCATGCATTTGTTCTATTTTGGTTAGTTGCCTCCATATCCATATAAATTAAATTTTATAACTTAGGCTTAGTAACTAAGAAAAAATTTACCTCCGTCCGATTATATTTGTTGCTCTTTTTTAGAAGTATGAAAAATATCAGCGGCAATTTATTTAATGTTTGGATAGCACAGAAAAAGTTGTTTTTGATATTTTAACAAAAACTGGACTATTCTAGTGAGTGTTTTTAAAATTTCTGAGAGTAAGGGCGAATTAGCATAACTATTTACAGAATACAATGAAACGAGAATTAAAATCATCAAAGGCAGCTCAGCACCAATTCAATATTGAAACTAAAAAAAGAATACTACCTGTCATTTTATATTGTTACAATTTAGGCACTAATATATGATTGGTAGCATGTTCAAGTACCCAAGACAAAAAATCAATAGTGTCTCCATTTTCTATCCGAATTCAAGAATATAAAACACACATTTAGAGAATTTTATCTTTATCAGACTGCAGAAGAAAAATAAAGGTCTTTTCATTTATGTTGCTTTGTTTGTTTTCAAAATTACTGAAAACAATATAAAAATTTTGTTTGATATTTTACTTCCCTCGTAAAAGGGAAGTATTGTAATTGTAAAAAAATCACTAGATGCCGGAGTTCTTTTTGTCTGAATTCCATCGGTCTCTCTGTCTATCTGTCGGTCTGCTTGTTCGCGGCATAGCTAAAAATCTACTAACCCCATTGGCTTCAAATTTTAAATTAAAATTAAAGGTCGTATAGGGTTAACCTGGTAACATTTTGGTAAAATTCAATATGACAAAACAAAATCGAGCATTTTCATGTAGAAATGTAGATGCAAAAAAATATGTTTTATCAAGTCCATCAACCTATCTGTCGGTTTGTTTGTCTATCTGTCCTAACACTGGAACCTGTGGTGGAAGATAAATCAAAATACAAGAATTCTAACCACAGTACACCACAACTTGTTACGTTCTCGACGCGCGTTTCGCTAACCAAGTTAGCATCATCAGCAGATGAGATAAACTAAAGTAACTTATCCTAACCGAGACTATTTATAGATAAATGTGGTCACACTTGATTGGACCCGACTGCACCGTTGTAAAGTAAAAAATAGAGGGGACTATAGGGAATAGGCCCTCTGTCTTTATTGAGTGCTTTCTTACCACATTTATCTATTTCTATACTCTCAAATGCATCCAATAATCTATTATTAGATACATTTTTAATCGACTTAAGATTATTTATTCCTATTTGGTGACTGTTTCCAAGCAATGTTATGGAGCGTTTAGTTTGCCCAACATATTTTAGATCGCAGTCATTACAGCTAATTTCATAGATGCCACTCCTCTCCTTCGAACTTTTTTGATAAATGAAACTTGGATGAGATAATGCCATCTATGAACTTCCGAGCTATTATAAAACCGGAACTTTCACTTGCATAAGTTAAATGTTTATATTTTGCTATGCTAAAACTTTCTTTTATCTTATTTTCATTAACGATGAATTTCTTCTAAGTTTTCTTAAAATAAGCTGGTGAAATGTGGCATCGATGTTTTTGCATTAGCTATTATTGATACTTATTGCACTCATTCACTCACATGTAATGCCATTAACTGAAGTGATAATGTTAAACGTCAACAAAACGCAAGTAGCGACGCTAGCGCCTTGATATTAATGTACAAAGTAACAAGTCTTGGATTAGTTTTCTTTATACACTTAACAAAAATTTCATCGTATGATATTTCGCGTATGGTGAGCTGGATAAGTTTCCTTTATAGACTCATCGATCTGTTAACTTAGATTTTACAGAATTTAATTTTGTACAAATGTAGACCCGTTCCCTTTATACAATAACCGCTTCAATTTTATTTTGATCAACGTGAAAAAAATTCTATTCATCTGACTTTAAAATTTGCAGAAAAATTAAATGTGATATAGGGATATACTGGTGCCAATTGAACATGACGTAACATAATGGCGGTGTGCGTCTTTGTAAAACTACGTATTGAATTTATTTTAATATATGCCCAAAAATCAAGTGTGATATAATTAGAAACTGGTAAAATAGTGATAGGAATCCAATATGATTGAACGAAGTGGTGCCTAAAAAAAGGTTTAAAAAGACAATATATATGTGTTACTAAATGACTATCTACTGAACTGAATTAGGTCACACTTCATTATTCGCAATAAAAGGAAAAAACATATAACGGGGGAAAGTTCCGGTTAAAGGAAATTTACCGATTTTTTTTATAATTATTTCCATTGTATGATTTTGTATCGAAAAAAATCAACAGCTTTTGTTTTAAAGGTAACTTTTATTTAGTTGGCCTACCAGTCAAGCTTAATTTAAGAACTACAATTTGGACCTGATCAACTAACAAAAGTAAAATAATGGCTCACACTTTATTTTATTTTTATAAACAAAGACAAAGGAGGTGAGTTTATTGGGTATAGTAAAGTAAAGTTTAGTTCAGTGTTTAAAGCTGTTCCAATGAAAAATTTGGCCATAAATCGACATGAGGCATCCGACATAAAAAATGACTGACATTTTCCGTTTTTAGTTCATCCATATTCAAGTAGACATTTTTATCACGATATTTTTATTCACTTAAAATTCGGCACAAATTTTGTATAATACATATTAAAACCCCTTGATAGAAGTATAGAAATAAATATAATTGATATACTATAATTATTATTATATCAAGGTTAACTTAACGTTTATACGAAGCATGATGAAATGATTTGTTATGTATATTACTTGTGTTTAGTTCTGTTATGGCTCATTTTACATCATTTTGTCTTATTTCCTGTTAAATACAGATACGTTAGGGTGAAACTTAGGATCTGACATTGATATATAAGAGTCTGGGGTGGAGAATACGAGATCGGCTTGTTTTCAGGGATAAAGAGAACTTGTTATTCTCTTCCAACTCAGTAATGGTATCTTTATCATAGCTAATATGCGATTTACGTGGCATATTATAAACAAATAGAAATATGCTAAAGCTGTAACTATCAATAGATTACGTGAATATATTTTCATAACTTTGTTTTATAGCCGGAGAGATTACCTCTGTCTTATTGGAAAAAATTCAAACGTAATGATCAAATAAAGTATCTACCTACTAATAATAATACTTACAATAATGATACTTTTTTGGAGTAATGTGGCACTCAATATATGTTAGTAATTTGTAAACCTATTAAAATTTGTGTTAATGTCTGGTAGGTAGCAGTTTTTGTAACGATATATTATATCAGGTTTAAGAAGGATAGGTTGATATAATATTCGCTTCAGTAAATTATTTAAAAATTATAGAAAACTCAACTTTTGTAACAAAAAACAAAAAAATGAATCTGAGAAAAACTACAAAATTAACGATATTTGTTATGTATTATTATACGAAAATGATTTTCAAAAATTAAGCATACCAGAAAAGGGTGATACATTTAAATAAAAATACTATATAATTTTACATTTTGTTTATAGTTGTTTCTACTGTTGTTTAGCGCTGATTTTATGAGAGTTTCAATATCGAAATTCGTTTTAAGAGATTTGTGTTTTTATTTTTACTAGAGAACGCTATATTTTTTTAGATAATAAAATGATAGTTAATAAGGCCTTTTTTCCACTTACCTATCTTGTTTACCGCTTGCACCAATTCCATAGGTCATATTGTGCCAAATCCTAGATTTATTTTCTTTTTTAGCGTTTACATGAATTACTTGAAATATCTATTTTATCCATATCAACTATAAAGTCTTGAACATTAATGCCTTTATTTAGGTTTTGCGCTGTTATTAAGACAACTTGCAATAAAACTACTAATCGTATAAACAGTCACTTTCGATATTAAAAGTAAATTCTTATGTCATCACTTTTGATACGATCGTAGTGATGTAAAATTTCGGGAACATTTGAACGTTGCGAATATTTCGGAAATTTTTGGAAATATATGGGAACTTTTAGAAATTTGGTATTTTTTTATTAATGCTTAAGTTAGGCTACCAACAGAATAATTTTATATATTAAAATAATATACTTAAAACAGAAAAAATAGTACATTTAATCAACAGTTTAGTGCTGTTAGTGTTAGGTGTTAGGATGTATCTTGATTATTAAACCATTAAATATATTATTTGTTACTTTATTTTTTTATTTTTTTAACTAAATCATTTTAAATGTCTCAGATTTATCACAACGTGTAAAAACCAATTTTTCTATCAAAGAATATCTCGTTATATCTATTAGCTCACGAGTTAATCGGACTAACTTTGGGCATAATCAATTTAGATGAAGGATTTAAAAGTGACATGAAGTGACAAAAAATATTTTTAGGGTTTAGTGTTTTTTTTTTATGGAAACAATTTGGCGTGTTACGTTTTTAAATGCTTCAGGCGAACATACAGTTATATTGTCAGATATTTTAGAGATAGAAATTCATTAATTCTGACTTGAGTATACAAATAAAATTCACCCAAAAATAAATTTATAATTTGACACGTTAAATTTTCAATTTAAATAAAAATTAGGTTGTCAATTTAATTAATATTTCAATTCAGAAATTGGTAGGAGTTTAAAAAGTACAGGAATAAAATTTTAGAATATCCTAAAAAATCAAGTATATTATTTTAAAGATTTTCTACTACCTATATCATTTTTAGTTTTTAACATCCATTTAATGTTTTATGTAATGTGTTTTTAGTAGTATATGAGTTAGGGAATTTTTTGATGTATAAACTCCATTAGAATTGAGGCTAAAAGCTGGAGGTGGCAAAAATTCAGGATTTCCTCGATAACTATTTATTATTTTTTGATATACAGATTTTAAAATACTACCTATTTTCTACTACTACCATATGATCAAGAATTCTCAGCTTCACTGTTTTACATTTATGTTACATTTACGTAACGTCAAAACAGGAACGTATTCAAAATATTAAAGAGAATCATATTATATATTTTGTTTGAAATGTACCGATGAGAAGATCTAAACTAAATATAATTAATAAAAGAAAATATAAACAATTTTTCGACGTTTGAGACATCTAGCAGTAGCACACAGTAATGTACTCATTTTCACCAATCCGACTCTGTTCTGGGACGCAACTGTCGAACCTCGCAGCTCAAACAACAGATCTCAACTGAAGCTCTTTCCATGCTGCCAACAATCTGCCGAATTTTGTTGGTAGGCGAAAAATATTTGGGAGAGTGGTGTTACTATTTTATTTCTACTATGCTTCTGGTAACACGAACCACATGCAATTTGCCGCTGGGAGCCTCGGAGAGCTGAACATTAAGCCGAACACCTACAGCGGCTATCTCCGGTTGGGATAATTATCAGCATTGCCATATCGACTATAAACTCTTGAACATTAATGTCTTTATTTAGGTTTTGCGCTGTTATTAAGATAACTTGCAATAAAACTACGAATCGTATAAACAGTCATTTTTGACATTAAGGGATGAGTTCTTATGTCATCACCTTTGGTACGATCGTAGTGATGTAAAATTTCGGGAACATTTGAACGTTGCGAATATTTCGGAAAGTTTTGGAGAGTTTTGGACATTTTTGGAAATATATGGGAACTTTTAGAAATTTGCTATTTTTTTATTGATGCTTAAGTTAAGCTATAAACAGTACAAATTTATATATTAAAATAATATACTTAAAACAGAATAAATAGTTCATTTAATCAACAGTTTAGTGCTGTTAGTGTTAAGATGTATTTTGATTATTAAACAATTGAACATATTATGTATTACTTAAAATAAAGAACATTAAACAAATAAAATATAAAAATACAGTATATGTAACCCATATATATCGGGTGAAAAATTACGTAAAAACGGAATATTGCAAAAACCTTTCATGTAAGCAATAGTACTTCTGTATCTACAAGATGAAAACAGATACGGCAAAGATATTATTTTTTTTACCTAAATCGTTTTAAATGTCTCAAGTTTATCACAACGTGTAAAAACTAATTTTATCAAAGAATATTTCGGTATATCTATCAGCTCACGAGTTAACCGGACTGATTTTGGGCATAATCAGTTTAGATGAAGGATTTGAAAGTGGCATGACAAAAAAATATGTTTAGGCTAAAATCACGCAGTATTATTTTCTTATCACGGATTTTTGGGTATACACACTTTCAATTCTAAAGTTAGTGTTTTCTTTTTATGGAAACAATTTGACGTTTTACGTTTTTAAATGCTACCGGCGAACGTACATATTTTCAGATATTTTAGAGATACAAATTCGTTAATTTTGACTTAAACAAGCATATAAAATTAATTAAATCTCGAATTTTGGGCTCCCTTGACACGTTAAGTTTTCAATTTAAATAAAAATTAGGTTGTTCAATTTATTTAATATTTCAATTCAGAAATTGGTATAAGTTTAAAAAGGGGAAGAATAAAATTTTAGAATATTTTTAAAAATAAAGTATATTTTAAAGATTTTCTACTACCTATATCATTTTTAATTTTAACATCCATTTATAGTTTTATATAATGTGTTTTTAGTAGTATATGAGTTAGGGGATTTTGTATTTATAAATTCCATTGTTATCACCTAATCGCCATTTTAGTTAGAAAATTAGAATTGAAGCTAAAAGCTGGATGTGGCAAAATGTCAAGATTTCCTCAACAACTATTTATTAGTTTTGGATATACAGATTTTAAAATGCTAGCTATTTTCATTTCATTTTTAAAACCCATATGGTCAAGAATACTCAGGAATAAACAGGAATTTATTCAAAATATTAAACATGATCATATTATATATTTTATTTAAAATATAGCAATGAGAAGATCTAAACTAAATAAAATTAATAAAAGAAAATATAAACAATTTTTCGACGTATTGAGACATCCAGCAGCATCACACAATAATGTACTCATTTTCACCAATCCGACTCTGCTCTGGGACGCAACGCTCGAACCTCGCCGCTCGAACAACAGATCCAAACTGAAGTTCTTTGCATGCTGCCAACAATCTTCCGAATTTTGTCGGCAGGCGGAAAATATTTGGGAGAGTGGCGCTGCTATTTTATTTCTACTATGCTTCTGATAACACGAAACACATGCGATACAATGAAACTTCGACACGTGCAGTTGACGTGGTTAACTTTATTTGTATATTGGACAGTCTATACGAAGTATAATAGGTCTTTGATAATATTAAACTTTCAATTTCTGAGGGTACAGATTTTGAATTAAAATAATATATTTGTCGTATATACTCCGAGCGATACGAAAAGAAGAAACCCAATAAATCGTATCCATAAAACAAAATACCACAAATATGAAACGAAAGAATAAAATTTTAAGAACTCGAATTCTTTTCTCATTTAGTCTTATTCTAAAAAGATTTGTGTAGCGATTTTCTATTAAATTAAAGATTATAAACGAACAATTTAGATCGAGTAGTTTCCCGGAAACATGCCAGCCTTGTAAATAACGTGATAGAGCAATTTATTCCCTACAATTGTTGAAATTGAAGTAGAATTTAGTTCTTGGTGCACGAAAATAAAACCAAAATAAAACTTTATGTTTCGCATTGGCAAATTTCAGAAATTGGTTAGACAATATTGGTTTGTTCAAATAAAATTAATTTGTTGTTTTTAGAAAAGTGATATAAATCACCCCACAGTTGCTAGCATTGCTGGTAATAAAAGAAACTCGGCGGAAATTTAGGATGATATTTTGATTACACTTCTAGTCGTTAACGTAGAGTGGTTAAAACCAAAGAATATCTGAGCTGTTTTTTTTTATTGGAGAATGGCACCAAAAAGTTGTTCTGTGATATTTAAAAAGAATTATTCTTTGTAAAACTGTTATTTATCATGAGATACCATCATTAAAATTATATCTGCTAACATAAAAGAAAAGTAAAGTAACGTATACAGCGTAAAAGAGATGTTTTAGCAAGTAAAAGTACAGGTATATAGAGTAAAAAAACTCTTACATAAGAGAGGGTCAACACCTAAGGTCTTTGGAGATTAGACCACTTCAAAAGTTACAATTTTTCCACATAGCAGCGACATTGTAGTTATGCTCTCTGACCGCTGCTCGGCTTGTTATCTTCAACGCCAGATATATTAGATCATTATATATATTTATATTCGATTTAGAAATTAAAATTTTCAGTTGTGTCATGTAGTCATACTAAATGTACATATTGTCACGCTTTACCGCAAAATGAGCATATTCAACTGTTGTAAACATTTTCAACTACACACGAATATCACTGAAGTACATCTGAGTATCCAAAATTCTAAAGTATTATTTTGAATTTCATATATTTAAAAGTAATTAAAATATTTAGATCAGTGAAGATTTATAAATTAGAATAAAAAAGCTAAAAATATATTCAAAAATAGAACAGCTACCTTTGTTTTAGCTGTAGTTTGTTCAAAACGACTTTTTCTGTCAGAGATTAAAGTGTTTTCAAATTTGGAATATACCAAATGGCTATTTGTTTGATAAAGCCAAAAAAAGGGGAGGTGTTTACTTTATGCTGGATAACCCTGTACACCACAGCGACGTGAATAGTGATTATCTTTTTATCAGACTGCGCATACAATATAGGATAAAATGTTTACACTAGTATATGTATGTATATATGTAGGTTTGTATGTATCATACATGTATGTATGTATCAATTATTTGTTACCATTTACCGGTCAGACCCCTGCACCGATTCTCATAAAATAGGCATCAAAAGTTTTGTCTATATGCCGCTAGAGTTCTTGGCTATGGTTGGTGAGGAAACTAGTGCGCTATTTTGTATAACATATATATATATATATATATATATATATATATATATATATATATATATATATATATATATATGCTGGTCGCAAATCATGATGAAATTAATTAAAGAGCTCATCAAGGCATTTATAAGTGCATATTCGTGTGCTAATATAGTATATAAGATATCTCAATTATAACTAAATAATAACAAAAAGGTCATGTATATCTCAACCAACTAAGCGGACTGTAATAAGTGATGGGGAAAAGATTCGTAATATTACTAGTATCACACGTGCGTACGTACATAGATTTAACATAAATTTAATATGGCGGAACTGGGGGGTCATTTTGTGTAGCTTAAAAAAAATATGTTTTTTTTCTAACTCCATCATCACGAATTAAAACCCTCGGTAAAAAAATTACATAATATAATATTTATAACACATGGAATTAATACATTAGTTATTGTCACAATAAGACCAATGGTGATATTTTTAGATACAAAAAATCTTCTGTTTCTTTAATTTGCAGAACTTGATTGTCAATTTTTTAGTATAAATAGCGACAATTCTTTACCAAGAACATCATCGATTTTGAAAAAATGATTCCTGCCAATTTGGATTTATTAATTTTTACCTTATAATTAACCATTATAAGTCAATTTCAACTATTTTTCTTTTAGAGCAAAGCTGACACACAGAACTATTGGTCCGTAATCCTCTTTGACACGAACAAAACTCTGAGCGCAAGTGACATGAACATGACATCTTAGCCATGGATGATATATAGAAGCGCGAAACGCTTTTATAATTTAAATTGTTAATATTAGACTTCATGCTTTTTTTCCTGGAAAAATAAATAATGCTAAGGAGAGCACATATTGAAACTCTGTCTCTACCCGAATGGAATAGGCATGTAATAGAAACAAAAGACGAACTGGGAGGGGCAGTCTGGGACCCAAACATGTGGTTTTGGTAAAAGGATATTCTAGTAGTACTGAAGGAGGTTACATATCAACCGTTCTCCATCTTCAATTTTTGCAAAAAAAAATATAACCACTATTAAGCAAACAGCTTATGAGAACTTAAGAATTCCTTATAGGAGTTATAAATGAAAATACTGTTGTAGATTGTTCCCGAGAGTAGAGTTATGAGGTTAGAATATATCTAAACTTATACTATTGCCAATTAGTAGGATTTTTTGTGTGTTCAGAGTTCATTTTAAGAGATATTTTAAAGACAGTTTTTCGATATTCTATCATTAACCCGTGTTTTCGTGATTCAATATAATTTTATTCAAACTCACACGATCATATAAAATCAATTTCTGGATTATCAGACATGCAGAACTAGTATGCGTATAGATATTTGATACTTTAATAATCAAAAGTATTCACTTATATGACGAACTTTTCTGTTCTTTAATATTGTTCACTTTCAGATTAATATTCCATGAATATAAACTTAACAGCCTATTAGAAGTATCTAGAAAACCAGAAAATTCAAAAGTAATTTCATGTAATCTTTCTAAACCTGACATTTTATTTATTTTTTGAGTAGAAATATTGATAAACACTTTTTTGAAAAAGAGGGAGTTTTGGGTAAAAAAAGGAACAAGGTAGGTCGGTGACAATTATTGCCCGAGGAGTATTAAGTTGAGAATTAAAGAATTTCAATTTTTCTACTCAAAAAATAAATACAATATCAGGTTTGTAATATTCCTACTTTGTTATGAAAACTTATTGGTATAATAATATAAATATTTTGTTTAACGGTTTACTAAAATATTTATTGCCATTCTTATGGCAATAAATATTTGGTAATAATTAGTCAATTTTTACAAAGATTACTGAATCCCCCTCTCTTTTTGATTTAAAGATTTCTATTTTTATATTTATTTTTAGTTATTGACTACAGGTTGTCCTTGTATGTAGAGTCAGATAACTTTACACATCACCACACATTTTTGTCAGCAACATTTTTTCCTTAACCGTTATTAATTTATATAGGCATACAATAAATTGTAACAAATTTCCGTTCTTTTGTCTACCTTCCCGCAAGTTCTTACTTTAGTTTCTTATAGTTCTAGTTTTGTTTGGATGTCAATTGACATTTATGCTAGGGTTAGTAACAATGTACATTTTTTTGTCATTACTCCTTGATTGTTTGAAAGCTACTTTTTATTGCTTGCTGTTATTAGTGTCTCTTTTTGCTTAAGCAGTAAAAGACATCTGTCCTAATTTCGAATCACATCCAAACATTTATGTTGCTTTTCACAACTGGTGTAATTTATTGACATTACACAGGTTTTTCCACCTTTTGTAGATGTGTTTACTTATTATTACTTAACAGGCTTCCTCAGCCAATATTGCCAAGTCTGTCTTCGGCGGTTGTCTGAACAATGTCTTTCTCTCACTTTGACGTCACACCCGGGTTTCCAATCAGATTTGTAGTCAATTTCTATTAGTTGTTTTTCTGTTTTCACCAGTTTACAACTTATTCTATATTTTGATTTCTATTCTGGTTATACTCATTAACATAACTTCTCAAATTATAGTAATTCGTTTATTATGTATAAGGATTTCAATATTATCATATTTTTTTTTACAGTTTTACATAATATGTTTTTACATTTATTTCATTATAATTTATATCATTATTTTTGAAATAACTTCTGAAAGTCTACGCGTTTCTACAGTCGATGCCTCATATTGTTTACTCATAATTTTTTACTTGCCATATATTTGAAATTTGAGAATAATACCTTTTTAAACTGAAAAGTTAGGTAATTAGTTTCAATTTCATTACAGCTCATTGATAAATAAAACAGAAACAGTTTTGTAAACCAACACCCCTTTTATATTTTGGGTGAGGGTATATATTTAAAATTACATTTTAATATTAGACAAATGAAATTATATCAGATGCTGACATATGAGAACAATTTTGGAGATTTCAATGTAACAAAGAAAAAGAAGATTCCGAGAAGGGATTTCTAGATGCATTAAAAAAAGTAGTAGCAAAATACTTTTAAGGATTACAGATCTTACTTCAAATGGTTTAGAGCAGTGGTCTCTAAAATACACGGAATGCGTTTTATCCTTTCACCTACACTAAAAAAATACCTTTCTTGGGCCGTTTGTTTAGTGTACCAGAAATAAATTGAATTACCTTTTTAGATTTACGTTTTGTAGAAGCTTCTGTTGGAAAACTGGATTTTTATTTCACAGCAAACCGTATTTCTCAAAATCAGAGATCTAAATAGCAATTTAGCAAGCCTAACGAACTTAGCAACCCTAATTACTGAACGTTAATTTTTTCATTTTAATTAACGATTTTATTCTATAAACAATTTTTTTAATAATATCCTGAAATAATTCAATTGCCTTTTTAGATTTACGTTTTGTGGAAACTCCTGGTAGAAAACTAAATGTTTATTTCACAAGAAATCATATATCTGAAAATCAGAGATTTAAATAGTAATTTTGCAAGCTTAACTAACTTAGCAACCCTAATTACTAAAAGTTAATTATTTTATTTTAATCAATGATTTTATTTTACAATGTCATTTTTTTATCAATATTCTGTATATTATTCTGCTAAGTTGTCATGAACTAATGAGTGCAGAAGGATCTAAGGTTGTATCGGTACAATATTGACCACCTCTACTAAAGGTTTAAATTGGCGAACCCTGTGACAGGCCTGCCGCGCCGGTTTCGAGATTTATGTAAATTCTGGGCGATTTATAAAATACTGTGAATGATAGAAGAAATTAATGACAATTTGTATTATTTTCGACGCGACTCGAGAGTCTCAAAAGATAACCAGAAAGTTCATGTTTAACAAATTATATATTAACTTTATTTTTATATTAAAGCAAACCTTTTACTCCCAAAGTCGGGTTAATAATATCTAATTGTATAAATAAGTGCAAATACTTTAAGAGGCAATTTTGGGCAACAAAGCCTTATACAACAAAACATATGTCAGGTTGTACCGTTTTATCTACCCTTTTTTATATTTTTTGTAGATTATAACCAAACGGGTATGATTTGATTATAAAATCTCTATATTATCCGATATTTATATTTTTAAATTTTTATATTTGTAAAAGATTACATTATTTTTTTACCATAAATGACTGCACTAAAAGTTACATTGAATGGTGTAACCCATATTTAAAAGTTTTGAGCAGCTCAAAAGTTACGGGAAAAAAACAATTTCTTTGACAGTTATCAAAATATTTTTTTTTATTAAATTACGCCACTAAAACTTAAATTGAACCGTGCAAACGGTATTTAAAAAGTTTAAGTAGTTTAGAAGTTTCGGCAAAAATAGTTCTTTTGACAACTGTCAAAACATTTTTTTAATAATTTACGTCAATAAAAGTTACATGGAATTTGTTTAAAATTTTTAAGCAGTTCAAACGCCACAGGGAAAAACAATTTTTTTAGATCTGAGAACACCTCTGAATATTTATTTATCTATTTATTTATTTATTTATTTAAAAACTCAACAGATATTTAATCCATTTACAGAGTAGGAAGGAAAACTTAGATATAATTTTATTATTAAATAGATTGATTCAAACACTTCTTAAGGATATTCAGAGTTATGTTAAACATATCATACAGATCTCTATACTGATTGTAAAGTTTACACATTAATATTATAGGTGAATTGCAATAATAATTTATACGGGCCGCATCAACATAAAAAGTTAAAGGTATCCTAGTTCTATATGATGGAACATTGAACTTTCCAAAATTTATTAAGTTTCGATCATCAATTTGGTTATTTAGCAATTTATACAAAAATATTAATTGCCCAGTTTTGCTATGACAATCTAAGTCTCTGAGATTATATGTTTTCATAAAATTCTCTTTATGTATATGTAAATCATAAATTCCAGTTAATTATTATTTAGATATCTGAGAAATGTATGTTGTATTTTCTCTATCATAGATTTCTGATACCCATAATAGGGACACCATACTACGGAATCATATTCAAGAATACTTTTAACATATGAAATATTCAATATTCGGATGCAATAATATATATATTATAATAATAAATATTTGTTTCTGAAAAACTTAGAGTTTCTTACAATAAACCCATACATTCTAGAAGCTCTATTTACAATATCCAGTATATGCGGTTTAAAAGATAAATTGGCATCAA
The DNA here is from genome assembly GCA_030620095.1 of Kuschelorhynchus macadamiae. NCBI lineage: Eukaryota > Metazoa > Arthropoda > Insecta > Coleoptera > Curculionidae > Kuschelorhynchus > Kuschelorhynchus macadamiae. The sequence goes on from JAUTXW010004749.1 coordinate 854,982, forward strand.
ACGTCACTCCGAGATCCCGCATGTTATTTACACGTGGTATACTAATTTCATTTGTTTTGTAATTATATTGAATAACCTTTTTTTTCTTTCTAGTATAACTGAGTACAGATCATTTATCAATGTTAAAATGTAGACAGTTTTTCTTTGACCATTTGTATATGTTATTTAGTTTATCTTGAAATACCAGGCAGTCATTAATGTCTTGAACTCTTAAATATAGCTTTAGATCATTGGCAGATATTAGTGACTTACAACGACTTATTTCTTTTACTAAGCTGTTAATAAATAATATAAAAAGTAAAGGTCCAAGATTGGACCCTTGTGGGACTTTTGAAGTTGCCACAAAGAATTTGGAAGGAGTATCCTTCAATTATAACTCTTTGTTGTCTATTACTTAGGTAAGACATGAATAGATTAACCAGATTACAATGAAATGAAAATTCGTTAAACAGCTTATCTATGAGGATAGAATGTGATACCTTATCGAATGTTTTAGCAAAATCTGTACGTATTGCATCTACCTGTGATCTTTGGTTAAGACATTCAGAAATATACTTAGTTATGTTACATAAATTAGTACTTGTAGATTTTTTATTCATAAAGCCATGTTGTAAAGTTGTTATTTTTGGGGAGATAAATTTTTATAATTCTATATAAAATTACTTTTAAATATTTTTGCTGGACAGGAAAGTAAAGCTATAGGTCTATAGTTATTGATATAGGATTTCTGACCTTTTTTATAAATTGGGCATAATTTGACTTCTTTCCATTTTTGCGGAAACGTTTGTGATTTAAGTGACAGAATAAACAAGTACACAAAGGGGACCTACAGCTCTTTGGACTTTAAGATTACTGACCGCCTCACAAACATCCTCATAGGTAACCTCGTTCAAACAGAGATCATCAGTTGCCCTTGAGTTTTCTGGGTAGCTAGGTCTAACCCCAGAACTCCCATAGTAAATAGAACTAAAAAATGTTGCAAACGCATTTGATATCTCATTGCCATCAGCATAATCCACACCATTCAAAAACATTTTTTTAGGTAAGTTGAAATTTGTTTGTTTGTTTCTAATGTAACTCCAAAAATTCTTAGTATCAGAATTTATATCTATCTGGATTTTATTAAGATATTGTACTTGTGCAGTTTTTATGTCAGTTTGATTTTAGTTCTGAGTATAATATATTGGTTGTGTATTTCCAAATTACCAGTTCTTTACTTTTAGATCTTAATCTATCCTTGGTCTTAATGTTCCTGATAATATTCTTATTAAACCACCCTGGATAATTAATATTCGGTTTAGATTTGGGTACACAAACATCAAATATAGCATATATTTTGGTATAAAACTGACTAACTGCATTATCAACATCAGAATGTATCATTAATTCATCCCACTTTGCTTTTTGAAATAACTGTTACATTGCTTCAAAATCTGCTTTTTTATAATTATATTTTAGATTATCCTTATTTGTCAAACATTTACTAATTGAAAAAGGTTTAGTACTCACCAGTTCAACCAAAAGAAGAGGATGATGTGGGTCTGCATCAACAAAGCAATAAAACGCCCTTATATTATAGGGAATTTTTGGCTATCAATATATCAAGTATTCGGTTATAAGTATTCAAAACATAATTACACTGCCTACAGTCAAAAAATTCAAGAAAGTTTAAAAACATACCTACAAATCTGCCTCTATAATGTGTTATATTATTATTATTTAAATGGCTTATATTGGCATCAGCTATAATCAAAAAATTACTGTCATAAAGATATTCTAAGCCTTTAATATAAGAAAAAAAGTCCTCTCTACTAGGTAATGGACAATTGGGGGTTATATACAATACCACTTTATACATATTACTATGATCGTTCAATTTAATTTTAACAACTAAGAAATCTATACATGGATCTTTTTAATCAGTTTTGACAAAAGTACAATTATAGTGGTCCTTAATGGCCAAAAGTACACCTCCACCTCGCATAGTTTCTATTCTGTTACGAACCTTATAAACTGAAAAGTTTGCTGGAAATAACTCACTGTTATAAACATCTCCTGTTAACCAAGTTTCACTTAGGGCTATTGCATCATATTCTTTGTCAGATGCACACACTGAATTATAAAATTCTGACGTCTTACTGTTCAATCCACGCACATTTTGGTAGGCAATATTAAATGTTTTTTATCGTTGTGAGAACTTGGCTGTACAGATGTGTTTGTGTTTAAGTTACTAATTAGGCTTACGTCGATGCTAAAAAATTGTCTAGAGCGGAATACTTATTGCTCTGTTCTTGTCTTTGGATTTTTTGCATGTAGACTGGACATGTATACATATCTCGTGCCGTATGGTTACCGCGCGGTAGTTTAGACCGTTTGCAATTAGGGCAGTCATAAAACGATTCTTTGCACTGCTTGGCATCATGTGCACTACAACATTTATGGCAACATACATCAGAGTTGCAATATTTGGCCATATGTCCAATATAACAGTAATTAAAACAGAGTGGCACATTAACATATTCCTGAATGTACACTGGGCATAAATCAAAAGTAAGTTTTTTGTTGCGTATTAACCACTTAAAAATATTTGGAGATGTTTGGAAAACCTAGTTTTCTTTTGCATTATTTCTGCAGTCTCTTTTGGTGATAAATTTAAATTGGTCACATACTTCCTGCCCGAATAATTCTGTTATGCCTTCATTCTTGGAAATGAATTCCCTAATGAAATCTTCAGTAAGTAAAGCCCTTATAAATACAAGTTATTCTGATCATAGGGTTTGTATAGTGGAGCTCTTTAATCTCAAAATTCTGATTTGCCTATTCTGATAACACTGCCACTCTGTAATGGTTTAACCCTTTTAAAAGTACCGTCGGTATTATTAATATTAGGACGTTTTTTTTTTATTTCTCGTAGTACAATTCTGGAATCGTTTTGGTTCTTTATTTTTATGATAGTTTCATTTTTAGGTTTTTCCGGTGGGGTTTTCCATTCAATTTTATCATGATTATTTGCAAGCGGAGTGGCCTTAGTTGTTTTGTTATGTTTTAATACGCTGGCATAACTATGTAAAGAATTATCACTGCCTGAAGGTAAATTTTGATCCGTTGTATTTTTATTTGTAGCAATAGATTTGTTCAGCTCATTAATTTTGTTTGTAAGTTCTAGGTTGGTTTTCTCAGTTTGACCAATTCTAAATGCTAATGTTGTAACATGATTGTGGACAGAAAGCAACGCTGCTACACATTTTGTGGTTCAAGATCACTGAAAACTTGTATATTTTCAAGGTCATTAGGGATCCTATTTAATATATCTTCAGTAGGCTGTAGAACAAAATCAATTGCCGTGTTTGATTTATTTCTGGAATTTTGTCTCTTTATTTTATTTCGCTCTAAGGAGGCTGGACTAGAGTCAGATCTAGGCCTTTTTTGGCTGTTTATTTGTTCATAATTAATTTTTAGTTGCGATGGTGGTGTCCTTTGTACTGAATTTCGGGGTTTCAATATTTCTTCAGAAATTACTGATTTATCAGTAAGAATATCGTCGTTCATGCTAAAACTCTCATTCGACCCTAAAAAGGTTTTTGATGAGTTCCTAAAATCTATATTCATGTTATCTTGTTTTTACAACTTAGGTTTTCCTATGTACGTACTCGGTGCATTCGTTTTTTGCGGTACTCGGAGTGAAGTAAAGTCTTCTTTTTCAGAAGTTAAGGAATTTAACGACTGAGCTCTTGTTGTCTTTTTCTTGCTCCTGGGATCTTTTTTGTCTTTTTTTACTATCATCGTTTAATAAACTAATACACAAATTTAGTAATTTATTCTATCACAATTACCACAAAAGAAAGCACTAAAACACGGACCGAATAGCACTCTTCTCTCGCTGACGCTGTTAACGCTTTTATTACATATTACATGAAATATCTTATCTATTACCGAAAATCCTGAATCAATATTTTGAATAGTTCAAAAGTTTCAGTAAAGCAAAAAAAAATAAAAATGCATGACTACGAAAACAAAATTTCGCCCATTTAGTACACAAATCTTCCAAATCGATGTCTTATACTAAAATATTTCTCTTTTTACAGGTCTTAAACCAGAACTTTACTTGTATACAGAAATCCTGCCAAAGTGTCAAAAAATCTCAAAGTAAAATCCAGTAAAAAATTACTCTAGAGTCAATTCTTCAAATTAGATTTTTTTTTAAATTACAATATTCTATCTATTTCCAAAAAATATAAATAGATACTTTTAATTCTATAAAAGATCTAGCGGAGAAAAAAACTGAAAATTTCACAGCCGCGAAAACAAAATTGCCCCAGTTTATTACTCAAATCTCATAAATCGATGTCTTATACCGAGATGTTTAACTAGAAAGAAAGTGACCTCTCGTAAATCAGAATTTTTAGTAAAAGAAATCGTGTTATATACATTTAATTCACTTTACTTATCGGGACAGTCCAATAAAGAAATATTTAATTATTGTTTCCCTCCCTGCGTTAAACATATCGTAAAATCACGCAAAATTTAGAAATTCTGAGCCCGTAAACTAAAAACCTGCCAGTGTCGAAAACTCTCGGCCTATATACTTTTATACTACCTTTAACTCTTACTATTTAAAAAAGTATTGCTATTTAACAGCAGACCGCATCGTATGAAGTGGGCCACCCTATATAAATTTTGATTATCATCATTACTTCAATTTTTAATGCTTAGCTGTTGTATATTTAACCTCGCACCCAGTCGGCACTATTCAAGAGCAGGATTTTTAGCTTATAAAACGCTACCTCTTAGCCATCAGATGGGTGCCCTGCACGGGATCTGGAATCATTTGTGCTAACTGCAGACACTTACAATACAACTGCACTACACTCGCGTGTTTAATTATTTCAACTTAACTTAAGTTTTTTTGGCCCTATAAATATATACACCATTAATATTTCAGCTTAACGTGAGTTTTTTAGCCTTAAAAATGTATACATGACTATTACATTTTTTACAAATTTTACTTCCTTTGTAATCGTTAAAAAAAAGATTTTTGCGTTTTAGGATCCCTGGACCCCAAAAAACATATTCTTCCACTTCCGTCGGTCTGTCTTGCATGGCATAGCTCAAAAGGTACTTTTCCGATTGACTTTAAATTTTTGTTGAAAATCAAACGTCATGTGGGTAATCAAATGTCGCATGGGTCATATATACAAAACTTCTTCTATAACATTTTAGAAAAAAATCCGGCTTAACGGCACAAAATGGCGGCCTTTATTTATTTAAAACAAATATTATTAAGAAATTGCTCATTGAATGGACATCTTTTCCACAAAAATCCAGAATGATATATAGGAATAAACGGTTAAAATTTTGATCTAGAGCCATTACTGCCAAAAAAAATTACTGCCTAATTAAAAGTTTAAAAATTAGTTACCACAAAACTATTGATGTAATTGACTTGAAATATTGCACAAAAATGTGTGAGGCAAAGATATACTGGTAAAATTAGTAATATCTAAGTAAATATAAATAAAAGTCTCAAAATCCGCAAACTTCCTTCACCCGAAACTTCCCTCGTTATGAATATTTCCTTTTGTTAGGAATAGTGACCCAATTTAGTTCCGCACATAATCATTTATTGAAAAATTTTTATTGGGCGCCATTTTTTTCACCATATTGGATTCGTAGCAAGCAGTTTTTACCTATGCCGCACTTGTTTTTTAAGCAAAATTTAAAATAAATTTTATAAGTAATTTTTACTCTCATTTTGTCCCACCATATTGAATGCGCCCCAGTTTATCCCTATATCACATTTAATTTTGGTCAAAAATTTTATTTTATTTGGTCGCTATTTTGTTCTGCCATCTTGTATTCGTACCACATTTTTGTCATCTATATCATATTTTATGTTTGCACAAAATTTTAAATCAATCTGATAAGTACTTTTTCAGGCTGATATTTTTAACGTTGTATTAGGCCGTCATTTTGTTTTACCCCCTTGGATTTGTACTAAACTGTTACCAATTCATTTCTAAGTAAAACATTTCGGCTTCTTGGGTTTGTTCCAAAATTTTGATTTTTGTGCAAAATTTCAGGTAAAGTTGATAACTAGGTTTTTCGTAACAATTCTTTTAACATTTCACTAGGCCGCCATGTTGTTGCGCCATATTGGAGTTATACCAAAACGTTACAAGTTCATCCCCATATCACATTTAAGATTTGACCAAAAATTGAAATCAATCGGGTAAGTATTTTTTTAGCTATATTGTGAACAATCAGACGGACCGACAGATTTAAGAAAACTTGCGGCATCCAGGAACCTTAAAACGTAGAGATCTGACAAAAATCTCAGTGGGTGATTTTTTCCCGATTACAAATCTTTAAATAATATTTGGTAAAATCCTATTTCTTGGAATAAAACTTATGGAGGATAAAGGACAATTTATTTTTAGGGGCTATATAAATAAATATTATGAAAGATAAATAATAATAATAATGATATAAAATTGAATTAAAACAAATAAGCAAATCGGTAAATTCACCTTTACTAGCAACCTCCATCGCACAGAATGTCAGTATACACAGAATACATTACAAATTTATCTGACTCAACGTAGTTCTTTGATAATATTATTGATTACAGTTGAAATACATGACAATGTATACAATAAAATCGATTTGGTTTTAATGTATTATTAATCAGGTTCTTCTATTCTATTATTAATCAGGTTTTCTATATTCGGTAGAGATATCCTGCGGCCCGAGGACTTGAAGAATACCTCCCCAAATGCAATGATAAGACTCATTGAGGATTTAGAGTTGCTTGGGGAAGTGTAAACATAGGTGTGAGCGACAATAGACCACAGAGTCTAGTGGGGGGTCGGTGTGATCCACTCACTTTTAACCTAACCTAATCATTTCTACATTACAGTCTCTATATTTAAAACACAAAGCCAGATTTTTAGCAAGTATGTGAGAGAGTTGTACTGTACCAATTTACATGATTTTTTTTCAACACTGTTTTATTGCAATATTTTATATTATTTTATTGCGTATTTTTTCTAAAAAACCAATATGTTTTTCTTCAATAACATTTCTGGACGAAGTGGTGAATGCGCCCCATATTATTATAATTTTACTGGCAGCTCATCGCCCCATCTCTACGGAAAAAGCAGAACAATGCCGGGCCAGCTAGTGCTATATATATATATATATATATATATATATATATATATATATATATATATATATATATATATATATATATATATATATATATATATATATATATATATATTTTAAGGAACTTTATTTAATTCAAATAGTGCCTATTCTGACCAACCGTGTACATGATTAGTACATTAAACTTGGTAATCTCTCAGACGAATGCCCCTTTAAATGTATTGCAATGAAGCCGTGCACGTTCAAACTTCTCTTTAAGTAACAAATTAAATTTCTAAAACAATTTGTACATTCCTCGTATGTTACGTGCACGGAAGCAGAGGTATGTATCCCTATTTTCTAAGTTCCCAAAGTTATAGTGGCGTGTTCCAAGTTTTGAATAAGTGGGTTTGTTACAAAGTTTTAACTTAACAATAAAACGAAGTTCCAAGACGGAATTTTCGAATTTGGCGGTATAGTTATTTTCCGCTCGAGGGATTTGTAGAAATTTCGAACCGGGGTCAGAACGACCGTAATATTTTCAGTTGTCATATACTTTCTTTTGAGAAAATTAATTATGTTAAGAAGAAATGTAGCAGGATAGCATCTTGGTAGAAGTTCAGTATTAGAAATGTACGTTATTTTATGTTATGAAAGAATATTCCGTAAGAAATGGTATCATTTTAACTTTATGGATTTTTTTATCTGTGGGTTGATCACGAGGGATAATAATATAAGTATTGTGTACCACGATTCTTGAAAAGGATAAATAGTTTGTTAGTTTTTGATCAAATATTCACCAACTTAAGATTTTACATTTATTTCCTTCGAAAGAGGAAAGTATTCTCGTGAAAAAAAATCACCTTCTCAGATTTTTATAGATCTTTTAGGGTTCCTAGATTCCGAAAAACATATTTTTCCATTTCCGTCGTAATAAAATGTTAAACAATGAATTTTAATTTTTGCGTAAAAATGAAGTATAATACAAGGATAAGATGATACAATTTTGGAAATGGCGGAGCAAAATGGCAGCCTTATGAGAAGTTTAAAGAATAAGTATCAAAACACTCTTTATGCAACTGACTTAAAATACCTATTGCATAGAAATCTACTATTAAACAGGGATAAACCGATAAAATTTCAGTGTGATTCTTAAGTAGCAATTTAAATGGAGGTCTAATAAATTGTTAAAAATTTGGAAAAATTCGATTCCTTGGAATAAACTTGTTTTTTTTTTAAGAGAAACAATAAATTTCAACTTTTTTTTTATAGACCATGTAAATAAAGTTATAAAAAATATATAATTATAACAATAATTATTATTATTGTTATATAATTATTTAATAGTATATCCAAATAATTATAAAAACATAATAAAAATCGGAAAATCGGTAGGAATACATTGATTTTTATCAATTTTATCCGTGGGTTTTAAAAAGGTATCAAACCTGTTATATATATATAATCAGTAAAAAGAGGCGGATTTAATGAAATAATATAATACAGGGTGTCATATTTAAAAAATATAGGTTATGTATATCTTTAATTTTCTAATGATCTTTAAACATTTTTGATACTCTTAAAAGGTAATACAAAAAAAACCCCACAACTACTATATTTAAAGCTTTTTATATTTCCTATAGTTAAAGCTTTAACTAGGTGTCGAAATGTAAATGAAGTCCCCGTACATATATGAAGCAGTAGTTGGGGAAGGTCTAGGAATCTGGCAGGTGATTTCAATCTCCTGTATACGATGTCCAATTTTCGATATTACAGTGTATCTCACTTAATAGTAAAAATAGAGATTTGAGCGTTTCGCAACACTTTGCTATTTTTTTGTGAAATGTGTGTGGTAAAAACAAAATTTTCATAGCCCACTTTCTTTCTGAGATACAGGGAGAAATTTAAAATATTGCTTTTACCAGAATACAGTGGCGTAGTTACTTGCAGTGAGCTGTAATTTTTTAGCTATAAATCAAACTTATGTTTTTTTTAATAGAGCATCGTTTGATTGGAAATTTTTTAAGTTTTACAGAAATATATATATAACACATAATATGTATTTTAAATAGTAAACCTAAAATTCATAATATCACAAAATGTGCGTACGTAATAACATAGTGTGTATTTTGTAGTATTAATATTAGTAGGTCCTGACTTAAGTGACTTTAAGTCTAATATAAGTAAGAATTTTATACACTAAGGAAAAATAAAACTAAAGAAAACTTGTAAGGTTTCCTCATAATATTAACATATTCACCTCGATATTAACCCCTTAATAGATTTTTACATTAAAAGAACTGCTAAAAATGCTTGCTATTTTCTCGAACGTAATGTCTACATTACGATCGGTGGTTATTTTTTTCAAAGCATTTAAAATCGTATTAAAAAAAATTACGTAGTTCATCTATTGTCCGATGAGGGCTACTAAAAACCTTATTCTGCAAATAGCCCCTTATAAAAAAATCTAGAACAAAAAGATCGAGTGACAGTGGGGCCATCTAATTGATCCATTAGTACCGATCTGCTTTTGCAGAAAATAAGTTTCTAAAAAAATCGAACAATTTGAGCATTGTCGGCGGGCGCACCATCGTGTTAAGAAGAGCTAAAGGAATATTGTCTAGTAACACAGGGATAACATCTTCCAAAATTTCAAAGTATCTGTCTATCGAAAGACCGCCTTCATAAATTCTGAATTGTATTTGTCGCCTTAAGAACAAGATCCGTTAAATTCAAATCAACCTTGTTGCTTTCTTTCAAATATTACATGGTGATTTTCTTGGGGCCAATGCCAGTGTATTATTATTGTGTTAAAAATACCTGAACTCGAAATGTAGACTCTATCGGACCATACTATAGATCTGACAAAATTGTTTTTTATACGACTTTATTCTAAATAACAGTTGCAAAATAGTAAACGTCGTTCTGGTCTACGATTTCAATCTTATATGGCCTACATTTTTATGTAGCCAATATTCTTTGGCCGCGAGACTTGGGAACACCAACTTCTTGCTCTAGAACTCAACATGATTGTCAAGGCGTTGCCTCTGTGGGTGCCAAAATGTTATTACGCCTGTATCGCGATTTTTCTTATACGTTTTTGGGCGGGGCTGGATAACCGTTTCATGTTCGGCCAAATTTTCCTTTATTCGGGAAAACATTAAATGTCTTTGTTTCTTGATATTTAGAAATTAAAATGACAAAATCAAACATAAACCTTGACAAGAGTTTAGCAAATGATCATTTATTGTCATTTTACTAATATTCACGGCCTACTAATACTTATTATACTATAATAACAAGAAAGTTAGATTTATAGCTAAAAATTGACAGCTCACAGCACGTAAAAAATTTTACCAGAGCCAGTTTTTACGATATATTTAAGTATAATGGAGGTACCCCCAAAATGCAATAATTTCAATCTCCCTGTATCTGAAAAACGAAGCGGACTATGAAAATTTTGTTTATACTATCTTCCATTTTATAAAAAAGTGGTACAGTATTATACACTCCGCAACACTATATTTACTCATAATTGACTCATCCAATATATATATATATATATATATATATATATATATATATATATATATATATATATATATATATATAATAGAGCAGCTATTACAGAAATAAATTACAAAACTGAAACATGCGGTACTGATACAATTTTTCGTTAACATTATGGTTATGTAAATAAACGTTAATTTTCTAACGCGTTTCCAACAATACCGTCAAACATTTCCAGTTGATGCAAATGAAAAGCATTAAATAGCACAAAAGGATGTTTTTATAGACTTTATATTTACGTAACAAATTATTTACAATTTTGATGTATCGACGTATTTTTCCCTTGCCAAATTTAACAATAGGATGGTCAGATACCATGTTAAACCTAAATTAGACCATACTGGTGGCGTTCCAGTAATAATAAAATTGTAAAATTATATGCAAAAAAAATATCAAAGAAACTGTATTTGAAAGATTGTATCAACTCATTAAATAAACCAAAGTATCAACAGTATGAGAGGGAGTTTTCATTGTCATGGACTGGGCACCTACTTCCAATAAAGCCCCTGGTATACCAAATTATAAGTAGTCTTGGAAAATCAAAAAAGAACCTGATCCTAACTGGACTTCGTCTGTAATAATGGATGAATCTGCAGTTACGTGAAATTGATAAAAATGTGTTTAAAGTTGCGAATTTTGAACCTATTATCCTAAGATCTAGCCTATTATCCTAAATGTCAGTAAAAACTTACAAATTTAATATTTTAAATTCAAAAATTGTTCCACGTTTATAATTTTTTAAAAAGTGTGGCTAAGTCGATATTTATATGGAATATATCTGGCGTTTAATCTCCAGTTATATCGTTGGACACGGAACAAGCGAATTTTTAGATAAAATTTATATTCTAATATTTTCAAAACGAGACGAGATATTAAGACGCTGTTTTTATTACACAGTACCAATTTTAAGTGTAACAATTACCTAAGCAGGAAAGTTATCTATGCAAGGTGTCTAGCAACAAATTTTCCAGTATTTTATTTGTTTAGAAAAAAACTATTTCTAAGTACTAATTGCTAGATTGCTAAAATCCTTGGTGAATTTGTAAAAAACATTTTAAAACGTTTTTTAATACCTTTTGAGATAAGACAAAATTTTAAAAAAATCGGTAAATTTCTCTCGCTATAATTTTTCCATTTGTTAGGAATAGTGGAGTGTGACCCTATTTAGTTCAGTACATAGTCACAATATATATGTGTTAACAATATTGTATTTTCAAATATTTTATTGGGCGCCATTTCGTTCCATCATATTGGATTCCTACCTATATTTCACCAGTTTCTTTCTACCTATGCCACACTTGAGTTTTGGGCATAATTTAAAGTAAATTCAATAAGTAGTTTTTACATTGACACATACGGCCATTTTGTTACGTGATGTAGAATTCGTACCAATTTATCTCATTTTCACATTTAATTTTTCTGCAAAATTTAAAATCAATTAAACAGGATTTGTTAACGTTAGATTTTTTAAAAAAATTATTTGGTCGCCATTCTGTTTTGCTATCTAAAACTCGTATTACAACTTTACCAATTTATTTCTATATTACAGTTAATTCAAAACGAAAATTAATTTAATAAATAATATTTTCAGGCTGATTTTTTAAATATTTTATTAGGCCGCTATTTTGTTTTTTTATCTTGGATTCCTATCAAAACTTTCCCAGTTCGTTCCTATGTAACACTTGATATTTGTGCAAATTTTGAGGTAAATTAGAAAATTACGTATTTTTTTATTTTTTTTTTACTTTTTAAATGGTTTTCGTTAACGATCCTCTTGTTGCTATATTAGAGTGGTGTATTATTTGGGGTTAGAATCCAGTAAAAAAAAACAAAAGTCTTTTTTTAAATTGACGACGTTTCGCAACTTTATTGTTGCATTCGCAGGACACACATATAGATTCTATATCCTGCGTGAAACCCATATTATCAGTCTTTACCTACTTCGCTGATCCGCAGATATTTCCTAATCCCAAATAATACACCACTCTAATATAGCATCCAGAGGATAGTTAACGAAAACCATTTAGAAACTTAATATCTGGAAAATACGAGTATATGTGGACCAACGGATTAGGTAAACACTGATAATATGGGTTTCACGCAGGATATAGAATCTGTATATGGATGCAACAATAAAGTTGCAAAAAGTCGACAACTTAAAAGACTTGTTTTTTTTAATAGATCCTAACCCCAAATAATCCACCACCTTAACATAACAACAAGAGGATCGTCAACGAAAACCATTTAGAAACTTAATATCTGGGAAATATCTGCGGACCAACGGAGTAGATAAAGACTGATAATATGGGTTTCATGAAGGATGTAGAATATATATATATATATATATATATATATATATATATATATATATTATATATATATATAAAATCAATAAAAATATCACACACCTTTAATATATATATATATATATATATATATATATATATATATATATATATATATATATATATATATATATATATATCTATTCGGACGCGAGAAAGAAAGCTTCGAAAATGCCAAATGTGATTTTGGCGAAATGTCAGCAAAACTATTCTTTTCAAAACGACAGTAGTGAACGGATGTACACCCGAAATGAAAACACGTTATATATATATATATATATATATATATATATATATATATATATATATATATATATATATATATATATATATAACAATAAAGTTGCAAAACGTCGACAACTTAAAAAAAGACTTATTTTTTTTACTGGATCCTAACCCCAAATAATCCACCACCTTAACACAACAACAAGAGGATCGCCAACGAAAACCATTTAGAAACTTAATATCTGAGATATATATGCGGACAAACGGACTAGGTAAAGACTGACAATATGGGTTTCATGCAGGATTAGGATCTACACGTGTAGCCTCAGGACGCAGCAATAATGTTGCGAAACATCCACAGCTTAAAAAAAAGACAGACCGACAGAATTGAGAAAACATATTTTTCGGCTTCTACGGACCGAAATATGAAAATCTGAAAAAATCTCGGAGGGTGATTTACAATACTTTGGTTTACGAGGAAAGTAAAAAATCGGTAAATTCACCGTAACCAACAACTTCCCTCGGACAGAATTCCACTACTTACAATACACAGTCTATATGTGTATACAAATTTTATAAAGCGTATTTTATTTCATTTTTTTTATTTTTAATTTATGTATTATTATTATTATTTATTTATTTATTTTAACATTATTTACGAGGTCTACAAAAAAAATAAATTATCTCCTTTATTATTTTGCTCTATAAATAAGGTTTTATAGGTATTAGAATTTTACCGATCACTTATCCCCTTCCACTCCAGATGTCCGCACATGAATATTTTAGATAAGACCTACAGGTATCATGATATCCACACACATTAAGGTTTATTTTCCTTGCAGGACGTTGAGAAATGATGTAATGAGATAGATCGCATGGCTTTTTAAGTCGGATATGAGCCAAACATATTACCTGCCTTAGCCTTACTGTCATAATATTCCGTGTTTAATGAACGAACTTGGCCTTTCCTATAAAACTACTGAGTGACAGTTTTATTGTTAAATGGAAACGAGCGACGGTCTGTTCCCGTGGGTCATTCTGTAATTATAAATGGAATATATGTACCGATCTGAAAGTTGTTGCAATAGTTATATGACTACAGAGTGGTTACACCAAGTATTGTGGTTAAAGAATGGCCGTTACGTAAAAACATTGTGCTCGGTGTGAAAAACGTCCTTAATGAATCCTTAGTAGAGCAGCAGAAAATTTATTTACCTCCTCTGTACATAAAATAGGGCTTTTAAAAAAATTATTAAAGCCTTAAATAGAGGAGGAAATGCTTTTCTTTATGAGAGGGAAATTCGAGCTTAAAGAAGAAATGCTATTTTGTAACTTTTTAAAGATGAATATTTTGAGAAAAGAAAGAAGGGGATTGCCTTCAAAAATGTATGTAACAACTTCCTGGATAACTAGAAATCGGAGAACAATAACAATCTAGTTAAAGAACTTATCCAATCTTACAAGATGTTATGTTGCAATATTTGGAATTCTTTCCTGACAATTTAGGTGCAGTTTCAGACGAACACGGCGAAAGATGTCACGAAATTGCTCAAATGGAGAAGGGGTATAAGGGAAAATATAATGGAAAATGAACCTCAGACATGTTAATGGACTACTGTTGGACACTCAAACGTGAAACTGATCCCGGTGAAAACAAGTGAAAGGACAAAATAATTTATTTTGTTGTCTTTTTTCGATACAAAATGAAGTATATTTCATAAAAATGTGTGTTTTTTCCAAATTCACTAGTTTACTTATGGTTTGAGTTTCTTATATTTTATATTCTTCTTCCCTTCTCTAAAAACTTATGGGTGATAGGTAAAAACCGAGCTCATATTTGAATTCAGAACATTACAGTAGACACAAAACAATCAAAAAAGTTCCATGGAGCGATATGAAATACGTAGAGAGTGGTCCAACTATAGAAGACGTAGGCTGTAGCTCGGGAACCGTTAATGACAGAATTAAAGGAAAAAAATATGTAAAGGTAAATAGGCCAAGAGAAATCACTGTAAATTATTTTCAAGTTCGAAAGCTGGCCGCTAGGGGGCCTAACATTAGCACAAAAGTGTAAATGGCAATTTTCTCTGAAATTTCCATAATTAAGATATTTTGAAAATATAAGCATTCTTCAACCAATTACGCACTTTTTTGCTTGAGACAATTTTTTTTCTATTTTTAAAAATAAGGTGGTGGTGGAAGGTCAAACATTTTTATTATCGAATGTAGATCTCTCTGTTTTGGATGAACTGATTTTATTTACCTTGCTGTCGAAAAAAAGTGCGTTTTTTTGCTCTTCTCGTGGAGCCATAAACTGTACCGTATGGACTTTAAATAAATAACGCTAATTTTCTTAAAAAAATCAAATGGTATGCTATGACATATCAAAATTTATTTGGTAGTTATAAAAGGCCATTGAATAGTGAAGTGAAAAATCCTGGTAGCCATTTAAACTAAGAAAACTGATAATTGTCTCTCGAATCCGAAACGTCGGATAGGAAAATTAACTTTGTCAAGTGGAGTTTTCATCTGTCATCTCAATTAATCCTAAAATTTTAAGAAAACAAAAAAAATTAGAAGAAACCGGGCTCCAATAGAAACTTTGGTAATCTTGCAACTGTAAAGAACAAAACCTAACAAAGGAACAAGAAGAAAAATTACTAAAACTCAGTCTTACAATCACATAAGCTTCGCAATAAAATAGTTAAAGCTGGGGTGGGGTAGGAGTCCTGATTTGGGCAAAAAGATTAAACCGAGTTCTACCTAACTTCAGTGAAACAATAAAAAAAACCGACGAAATGCACTAATAACTAGCAATGAACTAACAACAAATATATTTAAAATTACTGAAAACTACTCAAGGTAAAAAAAAATAGTATATGCGACTCGATCTACTACAAGAAACGATATGGTGGACTGTATTAAGAATGCCATGCAAAGTATCTCTATAGCAGAAATAAAGGCTGCGGTCCACCCCGGAAAGATTGCAAGTTTATATTGACAATGACGGATGGCATTTCGAGCATTTGCGAAAGTAGTTTTAAATATAGTTATTGTTAGTTGTTAGCTCATTTCATCGTTTTTTTTTTGTTTTTTTACTGAAACAAGAACTCGGTTTGATCTTTTTGCCCAAACCGAGTCCTGTTCTGCTTCGCCCTCGCTTTGGCTATTTTATTACAAAGCTTATGTCATAATGATACTGAGTTTTAGTATCTTTTGTTAAATTTTGTTCTTTACAGTTATGCCAGATTACTAAAGTTTTGTATTGGATCCTTGTTTTCTCCAGTTTTCTGATTTTCCTAAAATTTCAGGATTAATTGAAATGAGAGATGAAAACAATTTTCATATTGCCATTGTCACTTTTTCTCTTCTACAAAATGGCAAGGTTAATTTTCCAATCCAAAGTTTCGGATTCGAGAGACTATCATCAACTTTTCTAATTTAAATGCGGACCTGGATTTTTTATTTCACAATTCAACGCCCTTCATAACTACCAAATAAACTGTGATAAAAAAGTCACAGCGTACCATTTGATTTTTTTGAGAAAATCATTTGGAGAAACAACGCCATCTAGTGACCACTAATAAGGTCATTACGGTACAGTTTATGGCTTCACGAGTAGATCAAAAAAGCCAAACTTTTTTTCGAATCCGCTCATCCAAAACAGACTTATCTACATTTGAAAGTAAACATGTTTGACCTTCCCCCACCACTTTATGTTTGAAAATATACAAAAATACTATGAAGCAAAAAGTGCATGAGTGGTTGAAGAATACAATGCTTATATTTTCAACATACTTCTGTGATGGAAATTTAAGAGAAAATTGGCATTTACACATTTGTGTTACTATTACGCCCCTTAACTTTTTTTAACTTGAAAATAATTTACATGGATTTCTCTTGGTCGATTTACATACAAATATTTTTTTAAGTTCTGTCCTTAATGGTTCCCGAGCTATAGCCGACGTCCTCTATTATTGGAGCACCCTGTACACCCGGTAGCATAAAGCGATTTTAAATTTAAAAGTTTTTGCTTAAGTTTCAAAGTTTTAAGAAGTACTTAACTTTTTCTCCAAATGGTTTTTAATTTCTCTTTAACTTTAATGTTTTTAAAAATTTAGGTGTTGCTTTTAGAGCCAAATTTACCAATAATATCGATTTTATATTATTTTTTTAAATGAAATCTTAAGCTAAATCTTCACAAAACGTTAGTTATAAAAAAAACTCGGTTTATACAGGGTATCCCAAAAATGGCACTTGCAATTTTTTAAATAGGTCATTCAGTTTTTTCCGTATTTCCATATTTAGTTTAGCTTCCTTGGCCGGTTTTAAAGATATAGGTTTATATCGAAAGCTTTTGAACAAATCAAATACTGAAAGATTGGCAATTTGTTTAACACCCTGTATAAATAACTTCTAATAGGTAAGGTAAGAATTATGCTTAAAATCATTAATAAGTAATAAAATTTAAAAAATATAGAAATGTAACAAAATTTCAAAAATTATTCTAAAACTAAAATGTTTTTTAACTGAAAGTAATACAGAATATTTGTTTGTAACTTGTTCGTTATTTATTAATACTATGAAAGCAGTCAAAATGTTTCATAGAAACTGCCTGGTCAGAAGCCGCCTTTAGTTCTAGTAGTCCTTTGGCCTAATATTGGGTTATGTTTTTGTGGTATTAATATTTCTTTACGGATATCGTGTTCTGATGTTTATATGATAAGGTCAGATTAACTTTGTCCAGAACTCGAAATTTGAGAATAATTTACGACTCCTCAGAAACCCTGATCATATTTTTTTCACAAACAATATTAAGGACTACATTTTTTCTCGGTATTAAAAATCAGCATAATGAAAAACAAATAAAAGTACTTAAAAGGAAGAAAATTTTCTCAAAATGCAGTGAAGTGTCGCTTGTAGAAATCATTTAGCAGTTTTATGTTCCGGAGGCATAGTTACTCTAAACAAAGCAAAAAAATACAATCTCTACAAGAAAATAAAGGCTGAGGTGTTGCCTATATTATCGCATAGCTAAATAATATGAACAAACAATTTTAGGTGTTTCTGGATCAGTTAAAAACTTTATGCTTATAGCTTACTTTAGTCGGGATTTCTAAACAGAAGGAAGATTTACTTTGTTGGCTGGGAAAAGTCCATGATACCATAAACACCTTAAAAAGATATTTTAATATACCCATTTATTTTTTATATTATGTATGTTCGCGTGGCCTAACATAATTTTCTTAAGTGAAGTATTAATTCTGTATACACCCAGATTAAATTCAGTAGCAGTTACTTTATCTATTAATTCATAAACTAACTATTTGTAGTTTACACTTACTTAGTTTAGTTGTATATTCGATGAAATTCTATTACAAGGCGTTTAAACTTTCTACTCACATTGGGAAGTATTTAAGCCTACCTATTACATTAAGTTTGTTACTTTAGAGGTATTTACTTTAAGTTTATTCTTCAATAGTGCAAGAAATTTGGTCACTAATTTAAATTTCTGCTTTATGAAACGTACCTACGATAATAAAGTAATAACCGATTTTAATTTAATAGGGCTTCTATCCGAGGTGGGTATGGATGTATAGTTTTGGCACCACAGATAGCTTCGGTTATATTCGTGTATATTCTATTCTAATATTGCTTAATATATAAAAAATTAATAAGAACAGGTGGCTAACCTAGTATTGGCAAGTTGTGTATTGGCAACCTGTGTTCCTAACGTTCCAAGCTAAAAATCCAAAAAATCATTCGAAGTAAATAAAAATGCTTCATTTTCCAACACTTATCTTATGTTATATTGAGAAACATTTTCAAAATATTCATAACATGTTCTATGAAAAAATATACGTTTTTAAGGAATTTAAATTGAAATATCTAATTTTTCTGGACTTCGTAACGGGATTTTGACCCGTTAAGAAAAATCGATAACTAACAGAAACAAATAAAGTCCAGTATTGTAATCTGGAAAAAACACCTACGGAATATTTGCAGATCTTTGCGTTTTCTGGTCCCTGGATCCCAAAAAACATTTCCATTGGTTTGTAAGACAGTCCGTGCGCGGCATAGCTCAAGAATTAGGGGTGGCGATGAAATTGTTACAATCCAATATGATGAAACAAAATTGCGTAAAAATTAAAAAACTACTTATTCCATTGAGCTCAAATTTTCTACAAAAATTAAAAGTAAGCAAAAACTGATAACATTTTGATGGCGGAACAAAATGGCGGCATATTGAAGTTTTAAAAAAAAATCAGTATAAAAAAAACTACTTATCTGATTGACTTGAAATTTTACATAAAGATTAAGACTGAGCGAGAGATAAACTGGTAAAATTTTGTTGCCAATGGTATATAGCAAAACAGAATGCCTGCCCAATAAAATGTTAAAATTCAATTTCCTGGAACAAACCGTTCTTTTTATAAAAGCAAATATTAAATAACATTTGAACATGAAAATAATGTTATAAAAAGTATAAAATAGTAAACATAATTAATTTAAAAAATAAAAACAAATTAAACTAAAATGAGAAAAGGTGTACTAGAATATCGAAGCAGTGGTTTTATTTGAGTGGGCCTAGTAAGTAAATCAATGTGTTTTTGGATGTATGTTAGATCTGGATTTAAAAATGTTTACAGATAATCTAAATGATTAGTAAATATATTATGAATGAAAAGAATAACTAACGGTAAACTAGCCATCAGATAAGTTCTATATGCATATCGGTGTATGGCAATATATTTATAGATATTATATACATTGTAATTGTTTTTCTTTTCTTCATAAAACGATTTATTACGAGGTAAGTTCCGGATGCTTGAGTAAAAAAGCAAAACTCTTTATCAATAAAAATTTAATATAATATAAACGAAATTACTACAAATACTTTAACAGAGGAGAGTTAAATAGGCCGTTTAATGCAAAAAAGTCTTATATAATCGTAGTTCAAAACTCAACAATTTCTGAGAAAAAAAAAAAGAAGATATGGATTTTATTTTGTTACAATTTAAGCAAATTACTAAATATTTTATTTATTTCACTATCCGGAACTATCATTTAATCCTTATTATTATGGTTCTTGCTTAAAATAGTCCAACTAACCATTGAATGACCTTTTTTTCAGAACGTATAATCATGCAACACGGAATAATCTTATTTGCCACACGGGTTGTTTTTTTTTAACATCGCTACTGTAAAATTGTACTTGTTGTGTCTGACACTGAGATTTTGTGCTACAGTGATTTTTCCTGTGTAAACAGCTCTAACAATTTATAGCGAAAGCTGTACAATAAATAGAAAACATAATTTCAGCGAACTAATTTTCTTATTTTTTCTTTATGCCGCATAAAAGATATTAGTGTATCGTGTTGTTTGTAAAAAGTTTGATTCGTCGTTGGTTGTAGCTTTCATTAAGATTACAAAATTAAAAAAAATAAATTGCTTTTAACAATTTTTAATTATTCAGTATCATTGTTTTCGTTATTTAAAAAATTACTATATAAAACAATAATAATTATCCATAAGTTTAGTTAGAAGAATAACTAGACTAATCTAACTAGCGTACAAAATGACTATTTCTGCGTGATTTATAGTATATAATTTCAATATTTTCACCTTTCCAAAAAATTGTAAATTTTAAAATGGCTATAACTTCAGAGCAGTCATTGTATGGGGGTGGCAAATATTTGTAGTAACTTTCTTTTCACTTCTTATGCACAGAGTTGTTACTAAATAGCTATATGCATATACAAACTGTGTTATGTATGTGTGGAGGAGTTCGTTACAAGGGAATTCTGGGTAAAAGCAAATTTATTTTTTTTTAGATTAAATTTGAATTCTTCGTAAAAATCCTATTTACATTTATATTTAACACTTTTTTTTCTCTATTTTTTGTAAACCCTGTGTCACGTTATTTTAAACAAATATAGTGAAACTGTTTGTAAAAAAAAATATTTTTTTTCAAACACACAATATAATTTGTCTTTTCAACCGACTTCAAAGAAGGAGGAGGTTCTCAATTCGACCCTATGTACCTATTGCGCCGAGATTGTTTGACTAATGAGGATTAAATTTTCAGGAAGTATTTGAAGTAGTGGCAGGGTGGCCCCATAGTAAGAATATTGAAAAAAAATATGAATGACGGAATGGCGCCATTTTGATTTTTTTCTGCGAGAGTGTTTCCGTGATATCTTTAAAATAGCTTAACATATTGCAAATTTGGTTTACGAAGTATAATTATCCTAAAAAATAATTTACTTAGTCGTACTTTGAGGTACAGTAGGTGGGTGAAATCTATTATCTTTTCTTGTATGGTCATCGGTTTTTATAGATCTTTATAGATGTTGAAAATATTAAATAACTATTAGTAAAGTGTGTCAATGTATAGCGAGATGAGGAGAGGATGAGGGGTAAGCAGAAAGGCAGTGGCGTAGCTGGTTTTTCGCCTTCCGGCTCTGTCTTTTGGTGCCCATTGGGATAGAAAAAAAAATTCAGAAAAAGCCAGGGTATTCAAACAAACTGATGAAAATAGTAAATAGTACAGTTATTAGGCATCAATATACAAATGTTTTTTGTACGATGTACTTAATAATAATTAGGACTTAGGCGGTGATTTCACAGAGTCAAAATTCCATGATGGAATAAAATTTGTGTTTTAATTTTTAGTGCTTTTTCTGAAGCAGGTTTTATTTTTATTTTAAAATTTTTTTCAGCAAATTTGACTGGACATATTTGCCGCTTGATTGCTGTTAGAAAATGTATTTTTTACAATTTCAAATCATCTTTCGCCGTAACAAAATTGTAAATGGAAGTTAATTTACTTCTATTAAATGATTCAGATAAAGTTTATGAAAGCCTCATAAAATGTAATTTGATCCACGTAATTCTAAATTTTGTGGCTTTATGAGATGCTAAGGAAAATGTCATATTATTTTAGGTTTTACGATATTTCCTCTTTATCACTGCTATATCCAAGAATCTTATCTATTTTAAGATTATTAAAGATTAAAAGCAGTAAACGTAAAGTCTTTTACGGATTCTTTGGCGGTCTAATATATTCAGAGATGAGGGGGTTTGCTGTATTTTATGAGACATAAAATGTGAACGTCTTCCCTTTCAGTAAATGAAATTAAATTAGGAAGAAAGGGCTGTGACATTGTAACGAAACTAATTTGGAATAAAACCAAACGATCTAATTATCTTAAAAAAAGGTAATTAAAATGAATTACTTCTCCAAGAAATGTTTAGTATCTGAAGATTTGTTGGTTTTATACTTATTTACATCGAGAATGTGTAGAGCTGCTAGAAAACGAATAAACTGCGTTTTGGGGCCTTCGAGGGGACAGAACTTTTTCTTCTAAAAATCCTTTTGTTTTACTTGTATTTATTACAGCTTATGTAATAAATACAAGTAAAATGGGATTGTTCAAATGAAGAACATTTTGGCATGGCACATGGCAAGGAGCGTTTTCTACCGTTTTGATACGATTTAAGATACTGGTGTAATTTTTATTTCGTAATCTGGTAAGTAAGTATTACTTGCCTTTATATTTTATCTACAAAAATCTTAGTAAATGGTTGGAATTTGTTAATATTAACAGCACAAATAAAGACAACTAATCCTTGAAGAGACTGACACTAAGCACAATTGCAGTAAGAATTCGATATGTTTACAATTTCGTGCTATATACGTCGAGTGATGTGTTTGCGTATGAAAACTATCTTTCTACGTAAATTGGCGTTTATTAATCAAACAACTTTAGAGTTTTGTTCCGCAATTCATTAACTGCTCATGAAAGGGTTAAGCAGGCAGTTCATTATGTTTTTACTTGCAAGCTAAAAACCGTCATCCTGTTGGCAAATTAAACATCTTAGTTCGGTCGGTTGAAAACTGCGGTAAGTTAAATAATAAATTCAATTATGCACAATCGGGAAGTTTGTTATTTTAATTATATATTTATGGTAATTTAAGTATTGTGTACTTAACTTAACTTTCCCTTTTCCAACATTTGTTTCATTTTAAGAAATAGTTAAGATTGTTGAATACAAATGTTGTAGGCAGAGCTGTCAAAGATACTTTGGAAAAGTGTCTAGTTACTAGATAAGTTACTTTTTGAAAAAGTAGCTGAAGTTACTTTGGGAATCTAGTTACTCTTCGAAATAAGAAACTTAAATACTTATTTTAAGTTACTTTTTAAGATTCTTAATAAGATATTTTTAGTTACTTTGTATATTGTATCAAGTTTCGTAACGTATTAGGTTAGGTAATGTGTTTCTTATCTTTATTAATTTAGGAAGGTGTAGATCTGAAAAAATCTGAAAAGATGATGATTTATATCATACTTAAAATACTTCCTTTTTAGGAGGGAAGTAAAAATAAATAGTGTGTAACATTATTGTTATATATATATATATATATATATATATATATATATATATATATATATATATATATATATATATATATATATATATATATATATATATATATATATATATATATATATATATATATATATATATATATATATATATATATATATATATATATATATAATTGTAAAGATATTTCTTCTGAACCTTGCAATGAAATTCCTATTTAAGGTTAAAAAGGGTGTCAGAAGTTTAAAAGAACTATCAGTTTTTTTAATAAACCGTATAAAACACACCCGTTTTTTGTCACAACAATAACCTAGGATTTGTCTCAATAACTTACAACTTTTGGTAAAAATAAATAGTTGAACCGATAAAATGAGACCTATTTTCTCCCACTCTGTTTATAAAAGAGTTCCATTTAAAAGTTGGATTGTTCGATGTCCGTTTCGAACAAGTCGTAACTTGTCTAAAGGAACTTTTCTCTTAGTTACTTTTTGGTATCTTAGATACTTTTCGGTATCTAAGATACTTTTTTAAGTTACAAGATACAGTTCCTTTTTAAAAAGAATCTAAGAAACTAATTACTTTTTGCAATACAATAAAGGAACTAAGATACTTTCTTCTGACAGCTCTCGTTATAGGATTTATTACATAGTTTATAGAACATTTTATTTATAAACAGGGTGCTCGAAATGTGTAGCAGACTTCACATACATTGTTTAAATGAAACACCTTGACCATCAAATTAGTATCTGCTTACTTGACACCCTATAAATTTGAGAAAAACTCTGACTTAAGTGGGAATGTGTTATATAGAGACTGACAACTTTTCCTTCCTAATGCAGTCAATGGGAATACATTACTTCCTATGACAGGGTTTTTTCAAATTTCTGGTGTTTCGTTAAAGATAATTTTAATATGTTTTTCAATCTACTAGGCTGGATGTATTAAAGTATTAGGTGGATAACTGCCATGAATACAATTGTATCCATGACAGCTATTTATTTGGTAAAGCTAACCACACTTTAATAATGCCATCCCTAAAATTAAACCAATCTTGGGGATGGTGAATTATGAGAAAAGGCCCCGTGCATTGTTATTTAAAACTACTCTCAAGTACAAGGGATTAGATTTTTTTCCAACTTTGGACTCCTTGATTCCTAAGATGTTTGAGATCTTCTCTTATTTTGATGTCTGGCATCGATTAAATGATTAAAATGATAGAAAAGAAAGTTGATTATGTAATGATAAAAATTTACAATATATGGCAAATACTAAAAAGATATTTAAATTTTATCATCGTGTACATATGTAATATGCCATCCTGGAACGAGCTTCTAAAAATAGACAGTAGATGTCGTTGCTTTGCAATAACTGGTACATAATTCAGTTCTAAATTTTTTAACGGATTAATAAAGAAATGTCTTCAATGTATTTAATCATAGCTAATAAATATTGTCAGTTATATCACAAATTTATTGGTTATATATTAAAAAATAATTTAAGACTTCTGTGTTTTAAGGGGTGAAAAGCATGTAACTCGTTAGTCAATGGCAGACCGCAGTAACATGCGTATACGTTTATTGTGTAGCTAAAGAGTGATAGAAATGCTGTGTATAAATTTTTAAGAAATTGGAAAGTACAGTGTTATGTTTTTGATACCTTTCATTCATTGTGAATTATTTTAACTATTTTAGGTAGTATTTTTGTGTATTTTTCGTAAGATTCACTGAGAATCCGTAATTCCGTTGTGTAGAACGTAATTAAAGGGCACCTCTCTGTTTTAACGATATATTTCAGCACGTGCCTAAAAAAGTGTAGTACGTAATTATGTCTTATAAATTATAGATATTATTATACGAGAATCCGTTTAAAGATATTATAACAGAATTGAAATAAGTAAACCAGCAATCTTCAATTATAACAGTCTATGTGGAACAGAATTCTTGGAGTCTTATATCGACCGCCAAATAGCAGTTTTAATGATTTTCTAAATAACTTCGAAAATAAACTAATTGTTATTATATCGGACTACGATCACATAATCGGAATGGGCGATTTCAATATAAATTTTGTATCGGTAAATTGTCAAGTGCTTAATAATTTTGAAAGCCTTCTGGACACATTCAATTTGAAACAGATTAAAGAGCCTACACGTATTTCAAACAACAGTATATCTTTAATCGATATTATTTTCTCAAATTTAGAAACAAATAATACAATTCCTTGGGATACCGTGTATGCCATTACGGATATTGATCAGAAAGTAGAATTTTTGAGCGGTAATATGTTGCGTATTTTCAACTATCACGCCCCTACTAAAGTATCTCGAGGTAGAGGTGGGCATCCCTATTCCCCGTGGATAACGGAGAATGTCAGATACATGCAGAAAGTGAGAGACAGAGCATTGGCTAAATTTAAAAAAACCAAATCACAAGCACATTTCGAATACTACAAACAGTTAAGAAATCTCACTTCTTCTACTATTCGCCGAGAAAAAAGTGCTTATTTGAGTCAGAAATTCAACAGAGGCACTCCTAAAGACAAATGGCAAGAGTTGAAAAGTCTTAAAATTGTTGCTGATAAAATCGGGAATCTACCTGACCATCTAAAAAATGTTGAGGAATTAAATAGGTATTTTATAACTTCCAATCTTAATAAGAGTAAACCTAATCAGGAAATTCTACATTTTTACTTTGATAAGTTGAAAGCAGGAATTCACAGTACGTTTAAATTCTCACCTATATCTGACTTTGATCTTTACTATATAATTAAAAACATACACTCGAAAGCATTTGGAAGTGATGAACTTTATTTAACAATGATAATACTCTGCTGTCCTCTTATTGTCCCATATATTAGCCATATTATTAACGAGTGCATAGTGATGAACTATTTTCCTAAAAGCTGGAAACACACCAGTGTCCTGCCTCTCCCAAAAGTTAATGAACCCATAGAATTCAATCATTTAAGATCCATAAGTATTTTACCCATTCTATTAAAGATCCTCGAAAAGTTCTGGAAAAACAAATACGATTGCATTTGGAAAGGTTTCAGATTTTGCCTAAAAAACAGTCTGGCTTTAGACAGGGTTACTCTTGCGCAACTGCTCTTACTTCTGTAACTGACGACATTCTTCGTTCAATTGACCAGGATGAGATGACTGCGCTTGTCCTGCTCGATTATTCAAAGGCCTTCGACCTATTAAATCATGAAATATTAATTTCAATTTTGCATTACATTGGCTTTGAGAGGTGTGCCTCTGATCTCATACACAGCTTTTTGAGTAATAGAATTCAACAGGTCAAGATTGATGGTAAAGTGTCCTCTAGCCTTGTGGTGTCGCAGGGTGTTCCACAGGGAAGTATCTTGGGTCCACTCCTATATACAATTTATACTTGTAGTTTTGATTCCTTTTTGGAGCACTGCGATTACCATATGTACGCTGACGACACACAACTTTATTTGTCATTTCAGGGTGATGACCCTACAGGAGCAGCCTTGAGGATTAATCAAGATCTGAACAACATACTTAAAGTATCCGAAGACCATTTATTCCTTCCTATCTACATGAGAGAATATCATATAGAACAGATATTCACAATTTGAATCTGCGTTTTAGAAATTCAATAGCTCTGCCGCGCTATAGAAAGGCAATTTTTCGGCGGTCCTTCTCTTATTATATTGCAACCTGCAGGGAACTCGGAATATGCGATGTATCTGACTCTGTACAAAAATTCAAAAAGAATTATAAACAAAAATTATTCAATGAACAATGTAGGTGATTGCTGCTTAGGGAATGTGCTTTATTTCCACACAAGTATGTATTTGTTCTTGTTACGATATTAAAACGTTTTTGTGCTAGATAATGAATAGTTATGAAATATATATATTTTTTTTGTTTTCTTTATTATAAACTCAGCTCTTGTAATGTATGAATATTCAAGAAACTGCCCATGAAGAAGAATTGATGCCTGTCATCTATCATGGAGCATTTATTAACTCAACAATAATGTTTACTTTATAAGTGCAAAATGATTGTAAAATTTATTGTATTATTGTATTTTGGGTTAATAATA
This sequence comes from Kuschelorhynchus macadamiae, assembly GCA_030620095.1. NCBI lineage: Eukaryota > Metazoa > Arthropoda > Insecta > Coleoptera > Curculionidae > Kuschelorhynchus > Kuschelorhynchus macadamiae. Next base: position 882,733 of record JAUTXW010004749.1, read on the forward strand.
AATGTTTTATTATTATTATTATTATTAATTATAAAAGTATCCCATGCTACCCTTGCTACAACGTAATTTCTTATGCTTGCGTAAATAATATTATTTATATTATGTATCGAAACATTCCGTAGACTAGTTTACATGTTGAGGTATGTAATTATATTAAATATTTGCTTCAATTAATTTAAAGTTAAATATTTTTATTCAGTTGCGAAAAAGCCAAAAAAGATTTTTGTTTGTCAATTACATGTCGTTTTAATATCAAACAACTTAGCTATCATTTTTATCTTATTTAATTTAATTTAATTAACTTCCTTAACCGTCTGCAATGTCGAACATTTACATTATCTAAAAGAAGCGATTTTTCTCCGGTTTCCCAGTTAGATTGAACCAATTTGGATATTTTTTTAATCAATGCTTTCTGCCCCGAGTTGTCACTACTTATTATTTGTTTTTATTATAATTTTCACATGAAAAAAAAAACAAGAAAACATTTTTGAGTCGCAGCAAAGATCCCGCCATCTATGTGGAAAAGAAGAGAATATATACAAGACGAGAAGTCAAAAACATCAATGTTTGCTTAATAGTGCAGTCAGTCTACAGGAAATGTTCTGTTCTTTCCTTTGGATTTTACTTTGTACAACGGTTGGAAGTAATGTTTTTTTTTACTTTTGTAGAAAAATGGCGTTTTTGACAACGAAGCCATGAGTATAGTTGCTTCTAATGGCCCGATCAAAACAAGACAGAAACTTTCATTTAAAATTTCCAACAAAACTGCGCTGGTTTCATATGTCCAATACATAACCTGCAAAAAAAAACAAAAAACACATTTTTTCCGTCCTTTAGAATTTTATAATAATTGGTGTTTAAAAACACAGTTGATAGAAAACTAGAAAAGATACTTCTAGTGATCACTAATAAGCATATTAAATTAGGATTTTATGTCTAATAGAACGGATAAAAATTGCAGTTCAGTTTGAAAATAATTTCTTAATTAAATAAAAATACATTTTGACAAAATTTGTTTTTTTATGTTTTAAATATTTATTTTTATAATTAAATAAAAGTGATTATACGGAAAGCAAAATAAATAGAAAAGTTTATTTCTAAACAAAAAAAAACTAATTTTAACCTCAATATTTTGCTTTTAGATAAAATAAATTTGATTTAGTTTTTATATATTTTTTAATAAAATGGGTTATTATTAGTTATTTAAATTTGAAATAAAATTTATTATACTTGAAATAAAATTATATTAATTATAATTTGTTTTTTTTTCATTTAAAAATAGGATTTGGTTTTCCTTATGATATAATCGCTTTTACTCTATAGTTCATTATGAAAGTAAATATTTAAAACAAAAAAAAAACAAATTTTTCAACATATTCATTTTTTAGAGTAAGAAATGAAATAAACTTCCTTATTTAAAAAATATTTTTAATGCCGTTTTAAGGAGAATCATAATACCTAAGGCCTAAAATTTGGTACGCTGATTATTGTACACTAGAAGCATATTTTCGCAAGTTTTTATTAAGATTCACTAAACGCAATTAAAATTGTGAAGAAAAATCGAAAATTCTTTGTCATGTGGTTTTAGTTGTTTTGTACGTTATATATTGGACTTAGACGTCTGGAGCCAGCTCAGTTTTGTAGGAAAATTGTCGAATCATTTTTCCGCCAAACACGTCAAAAAAACTCCGGTGCAAAAACTTGTGCAAAATTTCCTTCCTTTGTAATTCCACTATTTTTATACAAAAAAAAAAACCTAGGGGAGGAGCCATGCTCAAAAAATATCTGGTAGACTGACGGCACTATAAGAAGTTATTTTTTAAATTATTTTTTTAATCGGAATTATTTGTAAACTTAAAGCGATTTTTCTCCTGTTTTGCCTTGACCAATTTGGATAGTTACGTTCCCGTGAGAAATGCGATTCTGCATTTATGCACTTGCAATTCTTAGACTTTTATCTTTTCGTTCTCATGCAACATAAGCATTACTGAACTTATAAATATAACTAAAATGCATTTTGTAGTCAGTTCTCTTTGTACGCTTATGAAATAAAATTGATTTTTTAAAAATAATTTCTCGTGTTTCGAGTTGTTAACTGGCGCAGTCGGTAGGATTATTGCCAACAGTCGCGCATCGTGCGTATTTTCTGGTTTCGTCTCAACGATTCGTGGCAAAAATCGGACAAATAAAAAAAAAAAATCTTCAGGGTGTACTAAGAAACTCAAAAATTGACCAGGGATTTGGAACAGCATCGTCCAGCGTCCTATTGGTGCGAGTTTGGGAACACACATCGTCCCACCCTCATAGCAGCTAACCAGGGAAAGGACCACATCGCCTCTCCTATTGGACCCTAGTTTAAGAATGAGAATTGGAATTATCTTCAGTACATTGCTGTAAGTGCTTCCTTTCGATTTTCCTTATTTCATTTTATTTTTATCCTATCTTAAATATTGATATTTACGTCTCTTGTAATTCCGCAAACTGGAAGATTTAACATCAGCTTTTGGAAATTTAAATTGTGAAGGAAATCTAACACCTTTTTCTAATTTAATTCAAATAAGTAAAATAATGACTACTGAACCTAATTTACAACTAGTCAGATATCAGGCAGACAATATTCCCTTATTCGATGGGAATCCAAAACAAATAAACAGATTTATTAATGCTTGTGATAATTTTTATAATAATCATAGAAATAAAACTGACAATAATGCACCTATAAATGTATGTTTACACGATACTATATTAAGTAAACTTGTAGGTAGGGCAGCCGATATTATTTGTTCTAGAATAGAATTAAATACATGGCCCGCAGTAAAAGCTGCAATAATTTCGACTTTTTCAGATCATAGATCGATTGATTGTATTATTCAAGATATAATAACGTCCAAACCGGAAAAAAATGAAACACCGCAACAATTTGGCCTGCGTTTGCAAGACGCTCGCAGTTTGTTATTTTCCAAAGTAAATTTAAGCAATGAAACGCAAGCTCTAAAACTTTTAAAAATTAATGAATATGGAAATTTAGTATTAAAAACCTTCATAAACGGTCTAAACTACCATATGCAACTTGTGGTCAGATTAAAAAATCCAGTTACTTTAGAAGAGGCAATGAGCTGTGCCTTGGAAGAAGAAAATTTTATGTATTATAAGAACCGTAGTAGCATATTACCAAAAAACCCAAATTTTAATTCACAAAAACCAAAAATAAATTTGCCTACACAAGCACATTATCCTGCTAATGTGAGACCAATATTTTCGAATTACCCCGTTCAGCAATTTTCAAATTTTATGCCTTCTTATAAACAACCAATCCCAAATTTTAATAATGGAAATAATCAATTTATGGGCTTTGGACAATTTAGGCAACCCGCAAATAATTTTAGACAATCGAATTTCCCAAATCAAAATTTTATGCAAAGAAACACTTTTACCCCAAGACCATCTTTTAACCCCCAAAATCAACGCCCAACTCCTTCTGGAATATCACGCCAACAAAAGCCTGAGCCGATGGATACTTCTTCAGGGAACACAACCCTTAGAAGAAACCAACAACCACATTCTTCACAACGTAATATTGTTGTAGAAGAACTATATAATCAATCAGTCGAATCGATAAATGCCGATAACGATCAAAATGAAAATTTTCAAACTAGCAATGCTGATTTTCAATATTATTACCCGGAATACACCGATAACTCGCAATATTCGTATAATGACTCCAATACCGAATTTTCTTGTCTAGAAAATAACCCTTATGAAAATCAAATTGATTTTAATGAAGAAAATTTTCAGGAGAACCAAATTTTCAACAACCAAACATAATACTTTTAAATAATTATACAAATTCAGATTTACCAGTAATTTTCATACCCGAAATCAAAGCAAAATTTTTAATTGATACAGGTAGTGGCAAAAGTTTTATAAAGCCTAATTTAGCATACAAAATTTATTCAAATTTCATTTTTTCGGAACCTTTCTCAGTAAGGACAGCCCACGCTACGTCCATTCACAATGAAGTAATTAATATACCAATATTTCCTTGTTTTAATCATACAGGTAATCATAAGTTTTATCTTTTTGATTTTTCACCTAAATTTGACGGACTTTTAGGAATTGATTTTCTAACACATATTGGAGCTAATATAAATTTAAAACATTGTTCTTTAGATACTCAATTTGTAACATTGCCTTTATATTATCAAAATAATATATCAAATTTACATAATTTTGAAACTATCGAAATAATAATTCCCCCACGTACATGTCAAAGAATCAAATTGCCTGTAAATCAATCGAATGGTTTAGGTATTTTAAAATATACAGATTTTGGTTGCGCAGAGATGCCAGAAGCTTTAGTACAAGTCATTGACTCCTACGCAACAACTATAATTACGAATAGTCGCGAAAACCCAGTTAAAATAAAAATATTTAATCCCATAGATATCGAAACCATAAATGAAGTAGAAAACAACTTCATAGAAAAAATGGAAACCGATACAGAAATAAATGAATATATGGATAATACACAAAAACAAAACTTAAAAAATTTAAGACTGTCACATTGTAATCAGGAAGAATACAGAGCTATTCGAAACTTGTGTTACGAATATCGTGACATATTTTATTGTGAGGGCATCCCACTTACATTTACTAATCAAATTAAACATAAAATAAACCTAACCGATGACACTCCTATATATACAAAAACTTATCGATATCCCGAAATTCATAAAAAAGAGGTTAAAACCCAAATTAACAAAATGTTAGAGAACGGTATCATTCAAAACTCAACGTCACCGTGGAGTAGTCCAATTTGGATTGTCCCAAAAAAGATGGACGCGTCCGGTAAACGTAAATGGCGTATCGTTTGCGATTTCCGTAAAATCAATGAACGCAGTATTGATGATAAATTTCCTTTACCAAATATATCGGATATTCTCGATAAACTTGGAAAATCTCAATATTTCAGCACATTGGATCTAGCAACCGGTTTCCATCAAATAGAAATGGAACCGAATGATATCCCCAAAACAGCCTTCTCAACCGATACAGGTCATTATGAATTTAGACGCATGCCTTTTGGCTTAAAAAATGCGCCCTCTACATTTCAGCGAGTCATGAACAACGTCCTTCGGGGACTTCAAAATGAAATCTGTTCTGTATATCTTGATGACATAATAATTTTCTCTACGTCACTTCAAGAGCACATCGATAGATTAAAATCCGTTTTTGATAGACTTAGAGAATCCAATTTAAAAGTGCAGCTAGACAAATCAGAATTTTTACACAAAGAAGTTGCTTATTTAGGTCACAAAATTACAAGCGAAGGTGTAAAACCTAATCCTGATAAAGTCACCGCAGTTAAAAATTTCCCCATACCAAAAACCCAAAAAGACATTAAGTCATTTTTAGGACTAGCCGGATATTATCGTAGATTCATCAAAGACTTCGCAAAAATCACAAAACCCCTTACACTATGTCTCAAAAAAGGAGCGAAAGTTGAACACTCACCAGCCTTTATTCAATCCTTTAACCATTTAAAAGAATTGCTTATTAATGCTCCAATACTAAAATATCCTGATTTTGAAAAACCCTTTGTCCTTACGACAGATGCCTCAAATGTAGCCCTAGGCGCTGTTCTCTCTCAAGGCAACCCACCAAATGACAACCCTGTAGCATTCGCGTCGCGCACTCTAAATGAAACAGAACAAAAATACTCATCGATTGAAAAAGAACTTTTAGGAATCGTTTGGGCATGTAAATACTTTAGACCTTACCTTTATGGCAAAAAATTTAAAATATATACTGACCATCGCCCATTAGTATGGTTATTTAACCTTAAAGAACCAAATTCGAAATTAGTACGTTGGAGGCTAAAACTTGAAGAGTATGATTATGAAATAATCTACAAAAAAGGGAAACAAAACACTAACGCTGACGCCCTTAGCCGAATTCAATTAAACGCAATCGAATCCGAATCATTAATAAATTACCCAGGCGATATAGACACCGACGTAACGCAATTCCTAAACGACCAATTTAACCCAGATATCCTTGACTCTGAAGTAGTGTCACAAACAATAGAAAGACTAGAACACGAACCTGAAACAACACCCAAAATTAATATTATTTCTGACATTCTAATAACTCCACCTATAACACAACTAACCCATTCTAATATTCCAATAAAATCACCCGTAACGGAAACAATACATAGTACAAATGCTAACGAAAATCATTCCAATATGACTATATTAGATGAAATTATTAATAATAAAGCTCATCAACTTATTATTAAAAAAGCACCTTATGACAAATATGTTAAAACCAAACGTGAAAATTTCGAAGGACATCAAATTATTCACGCAACATTACCCACTAATATTATAGTAATTACTAACTTTTTGAAAGAATATTTAACAAATAAAACAACATATGTTTATTTCTTTTCCAAAGAACTAAGAACCTATTTTCAACAAACAATGAATAACCATTTTAAAAATTTAAAACTTATAGAATGTTCAAAATTAATAAATAATGCTCAACCTGACGAACGAGAATTACTAATTAAATATCGTCATGAAGGCAAAACAAATCATAGAGGAATCGAAGAAACTTGCAAATTTTTAAAAGCAAATTATTATTGGAAATCACTTAAGGCAGATGTAACAAAATACATCAATAATTGTGAAATCTGTCAACGATCAAAATATAATCGAAAACCACCAGATCAACCTTTGATATTAACCGAAACGCCAAGCAAACCTTTCGAAATTGTTCATATCGACACTTTCATCATAGGTAAACAAAAATTCCTAACTATTATAGATAAATTCTCCAAATACGCACAAGCCTTGCCTTATACTGGAAATGCAGTGTCGTGCTGTGAACAGTTAATTAATTTCTTTTCCTTTTTACGTATTCCAAAACAAATAGTTTCAGACAACGGATCTGAATTTCAGAACGAAGTCGTTAAAGGCTTATTAAATACACATAATATTAAAATACACTTCACTACCCCCTACCACCATGAATCAAACTCTCCTGTTGAAAGGCTACATTCCACATTAATCGAACACATTCGATTACTTCGAGAATCGGACCCCAATGCAGAAGTTACCAAACTTATGCCGTACGCAATTATTGCCTATAATAACACGATCCATTCTAGTACGAATTTTACCCCATACGAACTTGTCTTCGGACACACAGACTCTAGAGATCCTATGGATTTAATACCCGCTCATGTATATACCGAGTATGTCAATAATCATAAAAATAACACACAAATTTTGTACGACAAAATTACAAAGGAATCACGAGAACTAAAACAAAAAATTATAGATAGGGCAAACAAGGATAAAACCCCGACCAATTTAATAATAGGCTCACAAATTTATAAAAAATCAGATAATCGATCTGGAAAAATAAAAAAGAGATATTTAGGCCCATTCATACTAACGGCTATATTAGAAAATAATAAAATACAAATAGAAAATCCCAAAAATAAATACAAAGAAATTATACATGTTAACGAAACTAAAATAATACCCCTTGTTCCAGATGCTGGACCATCGTCGGCGGCTACGTAAAATTCCATGATTTAAATAAACATCCAGGAATACTACCATTCAAAATGGGAACCGCTAAACTTAAATCCAATCACTGGACATTCGTTCAAAATATTAACCTAACCCCTTTAATTAACCAATTTCAAAATATTCAAAAACAAGCAAAATCAATATACATAAACATTCAAAATAACAGCGAATACCATAAGGAATATTTTAATTCTTTTAATACATTATGTACACTTGAAAAAAGAATAGAAACTCTATTAGAACAAATTGTCCCAAATCAAGAAAATTATCGTAGTAAAAGAGGTCTTTTTAACCCCTTAGGTTCATTCATAAAAAGTATAACTGGAAACTTAGATCAAAATGACGCAGAGCAAATTGATGCCAAAATCACGAAATTACAAGAAAATCAAAATAAATTGAAAATTGACGCTATCAATCAAATTACACTTTTAGAATCCACTATTAATAAATTTAAAACAATTATATCTAATATCACACATAACCAAATGGTACTAAAGTCACGCATTTTACAAATAGAAAAAATAATTAATAAAGTTCAAATGGAACAAATAAGTAATCACGAATTTTATTTAATATATACAATAATCAATCAAATAACAACAATTTATCAATCAATCTACGATATTCTGAATAAGATTGAAATAGGTATCACTTTTGCAAAAATTAATGTACTTTATTATTCAATAATAGAACCAAATGAACTATTTATAGAAATAAAGAACTTACACGATCATCTAGGCTCAGATAAACTCCCTTTAGAAGTAACTTATAAAAATATACTTAATTTCGAAAAAATTATAGAAATTAAAAGTTTCTTAAAAAACTTTAATATTGTATTTATATTTGAACTTCCTCTTGTGGAATCGGAGATATATCAATATTTTAAGTTATTTCCTTTACCAATTCCCAATAATCGATCATTTCTTGTAAATATTCCTTATAAACCCTACCTAGCATTAGGCAATACAAAATATGCCCATATGGACCAAAGATGTCACGAAATCCAACCACAAAAATATTTGTGTAAAGAAGCCCACACCACGTTGGTCGAAGACAGCCCCTCCTGCGCTGTTCAACTTATCAAACATCACCCAAATATTACGTTTTGCCACCCATTCGAAACTCAAATGCACGAGATCCAGACAACAAAAATAATCGACGACAAATGGCTGATAACAGTACCAATACAAGTAATCGCCGTCATAAATTGTCAAAAATCCGAAGATAACATACCCTTATATGGTTCCTATCTTCTGGAGTCATCCCCAGGATGTAAAGTACGGATAAAGTCAATTACGCTTGAAACATATAAATCAAGCCAATTAACATTTAATGGAATTAATCTACCTACCCTTAATTTAAGTCTAATTAAGGAAAACCGAGATTCATTCTACAGCCCTCCTAGTATGGACTTAAACTACGTAAACCTAAAAACTACTAAAGAAATCGAAGCCAAATTGGAAAACCAAAAGAAGGCCCTAGAAGAAATGACCACAACGATTTATGTAAAGAAGACCAGTTTTTGGACAATTTTACTTTACATATTCATTTCAATAATTTTTATATTTTTCATATACAAAAAACTTGTAAAAAAGTCTAAGAAAAAACAATTAAATGCAAACTCTAATACTTTAGATATTGAAGAAAATAATAGAATTTTCTAAAATATTAATAATCTTTAAACCTTTTTGGAAATTTTTGAAAACACGTCTTTAAGAACGTGCTTTCAACTAAGAGGGGAGGAGTTACGTTCCCGTGAGAAATGCGATTCTGCATTTATGCACTTGCAATTCTTAGACTTTTATCTTTTCGTTCTCATGCAACATAAGCATTACTGAACTTATAAATATAACTAAAATGCATTTTGTAGTCAGTTCTCTTTGTACGCTTATGAAATAAAATTGATTTTTTAAAAATAATTTCTCGTGTTTCGAGTTGTTAACTGGATATATTTTTTTATTTATGCTCTTTATCCACAGACGTATCATTACTACTTATTATTTATTTTGACACTGTCTAATCCCAAGCACAATTCTTAATTGACCATAGCCGTAAAAGATTGCTTGCATTAAATAGCTATTTGAGTCATTGGCGGAAAGCTAGCACAGAGTTGCCGTTTATCTCAAAGAGAGAATCCACTATGTGAAGTGCAAATTTTCTATATTCGTCTAAAATGGGTCATTAAAATTACGTTCTTTTATAGGTATTTTATAAAATACTATACTTAAGAATACTTAAATGTCAATAACTATTGCCGCCTCGCGGAATATCTTCGCTACCTGGTGTTGACTGCTTCCATATTTTAGAATGATATTAGTTAGGGGGTGGAAGTAGACTATCGATCGTTTAACCTCTGACTATGGATTATTATCGATAATTTTCCAGCAGTATGTGACCACTCTAATCGTTGATTCGTTCGGTCATTCGTCCGCCTAGTGTCGAAGTTTCAGTTCATCCGTTCGATTCGTTGCGCGGCGATACCATCTTTTAGGCGAATAACCTAGGCGAACCAATCGTCTGAATACACTCTTTTTTGTTTTTTGCGTATTTTCAAATATTGAAAACGTTGAAATCCATGCGAATGAAAAAATTGATGAATAGTGTGGATGAAATATTCGTTATATCCCATCGTTGGTTCGCCAATTCGTTCATTTCGTATTAACTGGCGAATGGATTGTCTGAGGCCGAATCAAGGAATGTACGAAGAGTGGGTAGCAAGCTTTCGTCCGAATAGTGTGGAGGGTCCAGTTCGTCCGTGTGACTAGTTGCGTAGCGATTCCGTCTTTTGGGCAATCAATCAAGCAGCTTTTGTAATCGGCAAACCATTAATCCGCATCAAATCTTTTCTTTTTTGTGTATTATTAAACATTAAAAAGACCGCTACTCATGTTCTGAATGGATGGCTTGTTATTTAATTTAAAATTTGGACATTTTTATCTGTTAGATTTGAAAATACAGAGATTATGGTTTGTTTGTTAAAATTATGGCTCGTGGTCATAGTAAGACTTTTAGGGAAAGAAGGATGTTGTCTACTTTTTCCTTCCATGACCTGTGGGTTACCTGTGAACTCAAAGAAAGAAGTATTAATGTTTTTATTTTAATTTGATATTTAGGCTATTTGGGTTAGTTTTTTCTACATATACATTCTCGTGCAATTGCACCGTATGATGGTGAGAATACCCAACTAAAACGTCGGTTTTTTCGGAAGTTTGAGAGTTTTTCTTGGTTCGCTCTGTAGCTTTAATTTTAGTATATGAATTAGAGAAAATGTCATTTAATTTAGTTAAATTTGTTGCCTTAGGGTACCACTGTCAAATTTGTAACTTTGATTTACTGTTTTGTACTCAGTGCCGCATTCGGCAGATACTAGAGATTGCTGACTAAATGTATTTTAGCTTGAAGAGCTTTCTAAGTTTCTATTAAGTTCCAAGGAACTGTCATTAAAAATTTGACGCTGGGGACGGCGACGCGACGTCGGCTGACCAGTAAATTAGGCAAATTCATAGAGCTCACTTCATCATGTAAAGGCTCCAATGCGGCCCTAAATGAAGTGTCAGAATGATTTTTTTAATTTTCCTTTTTAGAGTAGCCATTAGCTATGTCTATTAAGCTAATGCTTTCTGTTTTCATGTTCTCACCTTCATAAGGTAGGTTTTTAATACCACTTAGTTCGTTCTTATTGCTAAAGATACTAAGATTAACTACATCATGCTCGTTTTCAGGTTAGTTATACTTAAGAGAATACTTTTTAAAAGGGTATTATTTATTAGGGCCAACCCCGAAGGATTAGCCGAGTTCCTGCCACCATTTACCCGACTGCCCTCTGGAAAGTGAGCACCCGCCTCAAAGAAAGTTGGGAAACCCATGGACTCTAAGGGGGAAGAAAAGTCGCTGGTCGTGAATTTAGCCATATTTATTGAAAAACAGCCCAAATATGCTATTTGATAATAATTTTTTTTTACCAAATTTCACAACTGCGAAACAAATTCTGAGAATAGCGACGGGAAAATATTATGAGGGAAAGTAAGTCAGTTTGTTCAAATGATAGTTTTCTAAAATACAATGCTAATTTATATTTCTTAAAATTAACGACGTTTCATTTCACCTTACTAACATGGACGCCGGCCGGGTGGATAAATTTCTACCACTAATTTACAAATTTCTGCTAAAATTCAAAGACTGACAAAAGGGGTTTACTTTCTGAAAGCTTAGCGTCAAGTGTGTCAAGGGACCTGCAGTTTAGTTTTTGTTTAAAATTGTTCAAAGGTTTATATTCACTTCACTGCTTTTTTGACTAAATCAATTAATTCACTTCACAGTTTTTTGTCCAAAGTTTGTTCAACCGTGTAAATGTCCTGAGGATAACAATACAACTTTTTATTCACAAGTTTTACAAAACAATTAAAAATAAAACCTTTTCTTTAGAATCTAAACATTTATCCTATGGATCTTTTTGTATTTTTACTTTTATTGTTTTTATTGGTGGGAAATATTATTAAATATTATAGTTTTAAAATAATAACCTCTTTTCGGGAAGTTATCAAATAATTCTTTTGATTATTTACAATGAACACTTGAGAACTAACCTCTACATCGAGTAGCGATCAGCTGTTTATATTTTATTAAAGCTTATTTAAAAATATTTATCAAAAAAATTTTACAGTTAATAAAATAATGCAGTTGTAAACAAACGTGGTCAAAAGAAAAAAATTTGAGGATAGCAGCAATTAAAATTTTGTTATAAACAATTTAGCAATAATAATTAACACTACCTATTCCACCACGGCTACTAACATTTTCGTGGCGCGCCTCGAAAATCTTAATGGCGAAATTTCTACTGTACGATAGTTCTAAAATGCCAATACAACATGCACATAAGTATCATGCATTAAATGATTAATAAATTAATTCAAATTTTCAGTTGTTTATAATAAGGCACAAATTGTTCTAATGCACCTACTCCAGTCAAGCCTCTACTCTTAAGAGAGCCCGTAAGTTTTAGTAGCTGTCGAGCCAAAAAAGAGTTTCGATATATCACAATTAAAGAAAAGACTAGACTCCTTAAACTCTTTAGAATTGATATTAACAAATACTAATTAATATATAAACACTTAAAACTAAATATCAGTAAATGAAAATTTATAAGGTAAATTGATATATATATATATATATATATATATATATATATATATATATATATATATATATATATATATAGCTCGCAGTATTAAAGAAATTTTTAGACAAAATTTGAAAACAAAATTCGTTTCGTTTTAATGATACTTTAAAAAATAGCAAACGTTATTTATTTAAAAGCAACAATATTATTAAGCAATTAATAAATAAAATGGTCGCGAGCTTGGAGAGACTTTATCACATAACACTAATATTGCCTACATAGGCTTATGATCAGTAAGTCAATTAAACAATTTATCAAAATTAATTCACACTAAAATATATTAATTAAGTCACAAAAATGTTTAAATAAGTTATTAAAAGTTTCAATAGTTCAATGAGAAAATATTATTGGCTTTGAATATTACGAGTAAGTTCACCTTTGAAAAAACAAATAAAAAAAAAGTCAACACTGCTGAAGGCTAAAAAATGAAAGCTCAGAAATTTTCAAACCCAAGGGAATTAAATGCACTACCGGATTACTTCAAATAAAATAATAAACACTTGTAAGGTTTCGCCAAAATAATAATTAATGCACAAAGGGTTAGCTAATAGCTTCGAATGGGATTGCAAAAGGTCAGACTCGGAAGGCCGCTTACCTGTAGTTTGTTCTACGCGCTAATTAATTTAAAGCACCAGTTTATCTTCTGTTCTTCCGATTACCCCAGCAAGCTGTACGCATGCATGGTTAGTATGACGTACGATCCTTTGGCTAATCACACGAGCAAAAATCCTAGTTTAGAGCAAAGTGGTATGCAAAATTTCAAATAGAAGTTCCGGCGTGCATCCTCCGTTAAAGGACAAATTCCTTATCGATGGCTTCGTTGCTATACGCGTTGACCTTACGAATGACTTGAACTTGAATTTAATAGTACTCCACGTATACTTTGTGTATACATCGTCGCCGTGGCCCTAAAAGAGTTGTGTGCCACATACGGACGTTTTGAGGTGTAAAATAAAAATCGATCAATATCATCCTTTCCGTTCGGAATTTGAAAATATGATATTCTTAATAAACGAAATGATTTAATTTTCCCTATCTTTTCATACCGGTATGAGCTAGGTTAAAATTTGTAAAAGTCCCGCTGTGAAAATAAAAACATAAAAATTCTTGAACATCGGGGACCTGTCTAATTCGAAAGATGTTTTCAAAATACGCATTTTTTCTTAATACATTTTATTTTTATCACTTTTCGTTTTAACGCTATGGATGAAAATAGAAAGTAAATTTTTTTCAGAAAAATTTCAGCCATTCGTTTATTGATATGAATTTTAAAATTACAATGGGATATATTTTATATTACTAGCTTACAAAATTAAAAAATATAATAATAACCATGCATGGTCCTTTCAATATAAGAATTAAATAAAAAAATATTTTCCTATCTTAAGTGAATATTTTTTATATTTGCTGATTTTGATTGATATCAATAATTATTAGGGCTATAAATTTTATATATTTTCTCTTTAACTGATTATGTAACTGACGATCTTTGTCGATTTTATACTTTTAAGAAATAAATTAAATAAGCGATAATTAGCAGGCATTCTTTTTACTGCAAAAGTTGGTATTATTAGAAAGTCCTAAGTTCATTCAAGATTTTATTGTTTCTCAACAGTCTAATTGCCAAGGACCTAGATAGATTATCAACTGATATATTATAGTGACGGAGATGTATGTTTTCTTAATGCTTGTACACCGATCATTCAACGGGTGACAGATAAATGTTTCAAGCTTAAACTAATGGGATATCTAATACAATCAAGCGTGATTCGCGATTTTTAAGAAATAAATATAATAAGTGATAATTAGCAAGCATTCTCTTAAATGTGAAGAGTTCTGAATATAAGGTCGTTCATAATTTTACTGTTTTTGAACAGGTAGTTTGGTTACCAAGGAGCTAGATGCTTAATGCCTAACACCAATAATCAATCAACTGGTGACAGATAAATGCTTGACGCTTAAATTAATGAGATATCTAATGCAGTCAAGCGTGACTCGTGAATGGGTCACGTTGAAATTAATGCATTTCTCGTAAATTAATGGAGTCGGTCCCATTGAGGTTTCAATGATTTTTATTGTGTTAAAAAAATTGCATCAGGGTAGCTACATTATCTAGAAGTAATTAGTTAAATGTAGGTGTAGTTGAATGTGTCTTGTGTATTAAAATCCGACTTTCGTTCAAATCTATAGCAATTTTTCTTTTTCAATGAAATATCCAACAAATATAAAATGCGCATGTTAAGATTAAAGTCACTGGCAGCTATAAGTGTATATTTAATATTCTCTTACTACATGCACTGTATTATTTTAAGAAATATGATTAAAGACAAAGTAAAAAATAATGTTTTTGTAAAAAACTTCAAACTGCTTTTTCCTTTCGAGGTCCTGAATTTCCACGGACGACGAAGGGAAAAAGTGTCCCCTGTAAAAGTATGTTGTTATGAAGATTATAGAGAAGTCCGTATCTTCTTAATATAATTTTTTTTTCAAAAATGGTTTATTGAAACACCATCGAGATTTCCTATATTACCAGAGCACTGTCACACTACTATTTCTTTACTTATAACCTGATTGATACCTGGCACAATGCCATTTTATGACGGTTACGTTAATTTTTGTAACTGTCTAACTAACCTAACATATCGCAAACTAACTTAACTTTCGATATTGATTTAATTTTTAATTTTTACTTCCCTCGTAAAAGGGAAATATTGTAATTGTGAAAAAATCATCCTCCGACATTTCTTCAGATCTTTACTTTTCAGGATCCCTAGATGCCGAAAAACTTGTTTTCTCAATTCTGTCGGTCTGTCTGTATGTTTGTTTATCTGCCCATCGTCGGTCTGTCTGTCGCTGAGTCTGTTCGCGGCATAGCTAAACAACTACTTACACGATTGACTTTACATTTTGATCAAAAATTAAGTCATATGGTCATATATGGATGACCTGGTAATATTTTGGTAAAAATCCAATATGGCAAAACCTAGTGGACTAGTGAAATAAAAAAAATATTACTGAAGAAATTCTTATCCAATTTATCTCAAATGCACAAAAATCAAATATTATGTAGAAATCTTAGAATCTAAACTAATAAACCTGTGATACTAATTGAAGATAGCGCAACAAAATGACGGCAAAATAAAATATTTGTAATCGTGAAAAAAATCTTACTCTCAGGTTTTATATTTTTAGGTTTTAGCATCCCTAGATTCCAACAATTATGTTTTATCAATTCCTTCGGTCCGCCTGTCGGTTTATCTGTCTGTCTGTCAGTTCAAGCCTTATCTTAAAAACTACTCATCAGATTAAGTTAAGAGTTATGGGTCGTATGGGATGATCTGGTAATATTGTGGTAAATATCCAATATGCCGGGACAAGATGGCGGCTTAGTGAAACGTTAAAAAAATATTTATAAAAAAACTAATTATCCAATTTCCATAAATTTTGCACAAAAATCAAGTGTTACATAGAAATAAGCTGGTAACAAAGCGGCGGTCTAATAAAATATTTAAAAGATTGGCCTAAAAAAAGTACTCATTAGATTTATTTAAAATTTGGGCAAGAATTAACTGTGATATAGAAATAAATTGTTAAAGTTGTGTTATGAATTCAAGATGGCGGAATAAAGTAGCCGCCAAATTATTTTTTTAGAAAATCAACGTAAAAAGACCTTATTCAAATGACTTTAAATTTTGCAGAAAAATTAAATGTAATAAACTGGTACGAGTTCCACATGACGTAACAAAATGACGGCGTGTGTCAGTGTAAAACTACTTATTGAATTTATCTTAAATTATGCCAAAATTCAAGTGTAGTTGAAACTGATAAAATATTGGTAAGAATCCAATGATGAAACTAAATGGCGTTCAATAAAAATGTTGGGAAAAACAGTATATATATATATATATATGTTATTAAATGACTATATACTGAACTAAATAGCGCCACACTTCACTATTCCTAATACAAGGAAATATTCATAACGAGGGAAGTTTCGTGTAAAGGAAATTTACCGATTTTTTTATATGTGCAAAAAGGCGTACAATAATATGGAATGGGATTTGTAAGCAAAAAGTCTGTACTTCCATTTTGATGTCGACACCGTCGTCATGGCGAGACCTGGCTTTTATTCATCTTTTTGTAGCCCACCTCTACCTATTATAGTAAGTAGCACCAGAATTCCATAATATGCCACAACTTCTATCAGTACATTTAAAAATGTTCAAATTTTCCTCTACTATTAATAAATTTACTAGTCTTAAGTTTTAAGAACGTGTTTCAGTCTATTAGTATTCTTACAAGTATCTTCGGATAGATTTTCCAAGTTTTATAACAAATACTTATTACTTGCAACCTGCTGTGATACACAGCGTAATTGCTGCTTGAAAGTTTGGAGAGCACACAGCCATAAAGTTGTGCTAAAACTGGGATTGGCTAAAGTTTTTCCCCTATACTAAGTGCTTAAACATTTTTCTCTTATATAGCATCATTATCCTTTTCTTCAAAAAGAAATCCTACAGTTGCAATATAAATAATACAGAAAATAAATAAAGTAAATGTTTTTTCTAGTTAGTTTATTTTAAAGCTAATTTGAAGAACATACTCTAATAACAAAATATAGCAGAAAATATGATGAAACATTGTCCTTTACAGTAATTATGGTAACTTTATATCTAAAGTTTATATATATATATATATAATATATAAACTTTTCAGTTTTTATCTCCCTATTATAGTTTTTTTTTAATAATATCTTTCTTTAATTAACTTTAAGGGAGAAAATAACAAGAGAAAACTTGAAAAAAAAAACGTACACAATCCTAGATTTTCCTTTTTTGAAATATGTTAAACTTAGATCTTGAGGTACGTGACGTATTCCTCAGCAGCTCTCTATCGTGGTTATTTATAGAGATGGTTCTTTCTTGCCTTTTCATCTATGTGTTGGTTGCCTTTGTTTATTGCATTTGTCATTTGAATTGAATTCAAACGGAATTGGTCACATTTTGGGCGCCATTCATGGTATATTAAAAATAAATTTAAATAGATTCAACTGACAACTCGGACCCATGAATAACCTTTATTATAAATAACACAGTCGAAAATATTTAACTGTTAAAGATGTTTATTTCCTTTAAAAAATGCATGTGACGTTATGTAACATTAAATACATGGTAAATACTAATGGTAACCTCTTATTGTTTCAATTATTTTCATAAAGGGGAAAGGTTTATGTACAAAAAAAACACTTAAGTAAAAAAATGGTTTAAAACAGTGTGTTTTTAGCTTTAAAAATTAAAGATCATATAAACTAAGGTATCTTCTACTTTTCATCTTCCTACCAAAGGTTAGATTCAGTCATAGTGTTTTAAGGTCCTTCACCTAACGGGTCTCTCAAGTACACACAAGCCCGCTCAGTCCATGAATATCTGAGGGGTAACTTTTATAATTATCCACATCAACTCGACAATCCACTGATGAATCGAGAGTTCCAGACGTTAACTCATCAAAAAATTAAACAAATCAAGGAGTTATAACAGCACAATAACTTGACTAACTAGTAATTACTAATTAGTGTAGTAGTGATAGTAGTAATAATAGGAATAAGAGGAGGTACTGGATTGCGTAAAAAAATCCAAAAAAGGACTTTAGAACCAAACATCCTAACAGGAGGTTATGAAAAGTCAACATTTCATAAGATAAAAATACTAATGAAAACGAGAATTATATAAAATACTCACCCAAATGGTGTCAATTCACTTCATTCCATAAATCAATTACAGAGATGACCAAAGATTTCCATGGAAATATGGAATGGTGGGTTTGAAGATATACCGAGCCACAAAGGTATATAGGAAATAAAACAACCCTTCAGCTGTCTATCAGCTAAAATCGATGTCCTGCAAAAATGAAATCTGGAATCCTGAGATATTAGAATTATTTACAACAAATTAGAGTTAATATTAAAAAAAAATTGTAAACTGTAGTCGGAAGAATATTTCAAACAGGAGAATATTAAGAATTAATATTTATTTAAGAGAAAATCCCTGCGGCACCAATGAGGCAGTGGAATCACTGTTCCACTAATTCACATATAAAACCCGAATTTAAATTAAGACAAAACTTGTATGTGAAATTATTTCTAGCTATTTCTAAAATTCAAAATATTTAGGAAAATTAAAGGAAAAATAAAAGTTGCGCCATCTGTGAGTCAATAGAACTTTCCCCAATCTTGGCCGGAAATTCTATGACTAATACTAAAGTTTTAATTTGAAACAGATATGTCTGATTGGTTGAACGAAAAAACGAGTAACCAGACAGCAAATATAGTTTTTCCCTTACATTATAAAGAAACTTTAGAATAAAACGGAGAATCATAAGCAAACATATCGTGTGCGATTTAGTTAAATATTGAAAACAGACTACATATCCAGCTGAAAATAGGAGCACTAAATGTTATTAAATAAAATGTAATAGGTCCTCACCTGTATATTGTAGGTGCAGAAGACATAGCCGAAAGCAGTTCTTACATGGCAATGACAGTAAAAGTATAACGAAAAAGATAAATTAATTCTATCAACCATAAAAAATGTAAGGCGTCTCTCTAGTTACCGGAAGCATATATTTATTTTCAGTAATAGGCTATCTTTGAATAGTTTTTCAACCCCTTTCCCTACAATTAAATCTGTAACAATATAATAAAAAAACCCTTAAATATACTACGGTAGTTATAACTTCAGTTTATAAATTCAGTCAGTCAGTTACAGTTATTGAAGTCACCGGCACTACTGACGAAAAAGAATATTTACATATAAAACAACAGAATGAAATGTATAGCAAAATGTACAAGAGAAGATTATTTGCAATATTGCGAAATAAAACATAACGTAAAATTTAAAACAGATTAGGGAATTTCATTTATTTTGAAACATCGTTTAATGTTTAAAAATCAACTGCCAAAGGTCAATAACGGTCATCTAAATTTTTAAAACGTCAAATGTTGGTCCTAAATTTGCACAAGAAATGGGGATTGTTTTTAATTCCCTCGTGGGTCTAGGTCTTGGTCTAGCTGTTCGATCTTCGCGACATAGCTAACAAACTTCTTACCCAATTGATTTAAAATCTTCGTCATACGTCGTCATATGACCAATGATTTGGTAACATTTTGATAAATATCCGATATAGCGGAACAGCATGGTGAAATATTAAAAAAAACATTACTAAAAAAGTGATAAGCCAATTGACCTCAAATGTTACTCAAAATCAGATGTTACATAGGACGGAACTAGTATGTATCATTTTGGTATGAATCCAAGATGGCCGTTTAATGAAGTATTAAAAAACTACGTATTAGATTAGTTTAAACTGTTGTGCTAGCATTAATTATGATATAGAGATAAACGAGTAAAGGTGTAAATTAGGAATAAACTGTTACGAATTTAACATCACGGGATACAATGGTGGTGTTAAAAAAATTAATGTAAAAACCACATATTCAATTTATTTGGGTGAGGCTTAGATAGAAACTGGTACAATGTTGGTACGAATGCAATATAGTGGAACAAAATGGCGCCCAATATATATTTGAAATGACAGTGAATGTATATGTGTTACTAAATGCAATGTGGAACTCTACTATTCCTGTTAAAAGGAATGATTCATAACGAGAGAAGTTTCGGGTGAAGGAAATATTCGCATCAGTGACGGCTCGTGGAGAATTAAATTGGGAGGTCAATAGCAAATTTAAAAACAGGCATACTTAAAATAAAAATAAGTATTTTATCTTTAAATTGAGCTTTAAATTCTCTTGAAGTTCAGGTCTACTCTTCGTTCTTTAGATTTCTCTATACTTAACACTGCTGAAGCGGATAGTTTATCTTGGCCCAACTCCTCAACAAAATTAATAAGCCCCTGAAAAACCCCTGGATTTTCAGACAAAGCTGTTTCATCATGGCCTCGTAATGCCAGCTCGAATGCCCCAAAAAATTTTACACAATCTGTAATTTTGTATAAAATATAACGATTGGATACATCTTCATTAAAATCTTTAAAGGATTTTCTATAAGCTGTGTCTAGCGGTGTGCGAATATCAACACTTCCGACAGTAGCCGAAACATTTCATGTGATCTGCAGAAAATGCATGTTTTTTAATTTTTTCTTTTAAATATTTTAAGTCTTTAACAACAAACAAACATAAAAGTAAAATGGGTTAGAGAATTTACAACCACATATCCAGTTAGCTAAATCGTACATACTTTTGCGAGAGTTTCGATGAGTATCTTTATTTTTGTCTAGTTGAATTCGGTTATTTTCTCAAAATTAAGTTCGTTAGCACTCTTTAGTTGTTTAATTTTTTGCACTACCGACATTTTATTTCAACTGCATTCATAACTCAAACAAAGACCACCTTCAAATTGGTTATTTTTGCAAAATTAAGTTCATAAGCAATTTTTAATTGTTTTTTGTTTGCACTAGTCAATACCAACATTTTATTTCCTGTATATTTCCAACTCACACATGGATCATTTAAATAAAAAGATATATATTACAAAAAACAGTATATAAATCAATTTTCATCGATTAAAAACGTCCGAAACAATATCGAGTTAGAATATCGACCGCACGACCTCTGAACAATTGAACTTCCGCATGCTGACGTGATGCCGCGACCGATCGATCGAATTACATAAAGAGATCGGCTGATGACCCAAATTGCAATTTCATATTCCATCTGCTATCACGTTTGGCTGCCGCTCGGTAGCTGTGAAATCTTCGGGTACTTTTGTCAAGCTTTAAGGTAATCAGGGCAATTCGGACTGCCCAGCGTAGCTTAGTATAGCATATTTCATTATGCCTAAGGAACGCAACGAGACCATTCGGACCGCCGCGTGCGGCTGATAGTGTAGCGTATTTAACTTTTCCAAAGTTTCGCGTTTTATTACAACTATTAGGAGGAACGGTTAAACGAATAATTTATTTTTTCTGAAATATTTTTGGGAGGTCATTGACCAAATGACCCTATGGAAGAGCCGCCACTGATTAGTATGTAAATATATTTTCTTCTATAGAGGGTAGTCTTAAAGGAATGAGGACATCCTCCTGAGAAAAAAAATCATCTGAAATAACATTTTTGTGGGTCTATAGTATAATTACGTTATGTAACTTCACTCTATAATTTTAAATATTAAGAAAGTTTCACTAGCAAATGAAAAATATTGCTTGGAATGATTTCATGTTAGGACGAATTAGTTAATTATAAAAAATCTAAAGGCGTTTATTATTATGTTAACTTTTTGACTGGTGTTTTATCTGCGAAACATATTTAGACAAATTATGGGTGTGAAAATTAATTTTAATTTTTATTTTCAGGTAAGCAATAAAGCAGGGAATCTAGGAAGACTGTAAGTATATAATATAGGCAAGTAATCAGAAGGTTCGGGACGTGCAAAATACTAAAATGCACTTTTTTGCAAATGACATCTCTTAAGGGGCTATTTAAGAATATGCAAAATGATCAGACGTAGCCCGTCTACATCACAAAAAAAAATTGCCAAAAAAAGAAAAAAATACGGATTTTTTCCGATATCATCGAAAATATTGTAGATAGAGCTAAATTGTATTACTAAAAAATATAGGGTAGATCATTACGTACACAAAAGGTTTTTTTTTCAGAAATGAAATAACTCGAGTATAAATTATTTTTTAATTATATATCAAAATGCGTTTGGAAGAAGTCATCCATGGCTGCATAACTTAACATAAACTCAAAAACCTAGTTTCTTTCAAATTCAATATTTGCAAAAAAGGGCTTCAGAAAAAAAACATGAATATTTTTTTAGGAAATAACCTGTTTTTAATCAGACTATTGTGTTGTATCTGTGATAGTGTGTAAGATATTGACGAAAAGCCATTTTTTGCCCCATTTTGATTATCTTTTTTGTCTGTCTACATTTTTAAACAACCCCTCGAAAGTACTATTAGTGAAAAAAAAAGTTACATAATTATATTATTCCAGTGACAGCCTCCAAAACTATCTCTGGTGACCTGGCTAATATCCATATTGTTATTATAGACATCGACAATCCCTGTAACTTCAAATTCTTTGAAAAGTTGATTTTAACACAAGAAGTTGCTTTGTGAACTTGATTTTGTGTGAGGAATAAGACATCGCATTTAAACAAAACAAACTATAGCCTTCATATCAAATAGATAGTCTCAGACATATCTTCGTCAGCTCGATATAATTTAATAATTTTTATTACATATGCCACCTATAGTATTCCAACAAGTAGGCATGCCCCATGTAATCCTATAGCAGAACTCATGGTATTGGTGAGTATTTCGCCTAATACTAAATTAAACAGAAATGGAGATAATATCCACCCTTGCCAAACCTCATTATTTACAGCGATGCTTTACCCTCATGAAGTACTCTGCAATTTGTGTTATTGTACAGGGTATCCCATTTTCGGGACTCTTGCGGGGTATCTCCCTTATTTTTAAAGATAGAGGTTTGCGGTTTTCGCGAATCGTGCTACTTTTTAGTGAAACTAAAGATGGCACCAGCAGAATTTTCATAGCACTTTTGGTTTTTCAGATACAAGGTGTTTTTGAAAATGTTGCATTTTCAAGCACCCCTCGTAGCATAGCTATCCGATAACTTATAAAAAAGGCGAAAACTGTTTCTTCCTTACAGTACAAGAAATGCTCATGCACTAGTTTTAGAAAATTACTTAAGTAAATTCGAGAAGGCTCCTCTATACATTAGACGGAAACTATTTAATAAACTGTCCCTATCCATTCAAACGCTTAATCAACAAAGCTTAAAAAGCACTGTTAAAAATATATTATTAGGTAAACGTTATTACTCGGTATAATGAGTTTCTTTCCGATGTATTTTAGGAATAATTTTTTTACAAGAGAATGAATATGATTTCTATGTTGCGAATTTTGAATCCTTAATTTTAATTTTATTTTTGTAAATCATTGTAACAATTTGTTTTTCGATTAGTTGTATTTTAACATTTATTTTTACGACTTCTATAATTCTATATTTGATTGACGTGTACATCCACTACTTATTGGCTGTAGTACAAATAAACGTATTATTATTATTATTATATGACTTTTTTCATAGAGTTCGGTGCCACTTCAGAATAAGTATAAGGGGTCAAGTCAAAAAGTTATCGAACCCTAATTTATTTTTTTAAATGGGGTACGCTGTATATTATTCTTTATATTTATTAGGAATAATGTGGGATTTCTGAAAATATATAAATGTATGCAGTTATTTTGAAAAGAAGCTCAAAATTCGAGATAATACAGCACGGGTTATTTATCCAGCCCTGTCCTAAAGCATACATCAAACGAGATAGAGAGAGAAAATAAATAAACCTATTGGGTTATAGAAGCCTTCATCAAATGGAGAAAGCAGCTAGTATATCCAAGTCTAATGCTCAAAGAATTTTATAAAAATATAAATATCACCCATAGAAATTCCACATAGTTATAGTGCCAATGGTATTTACAACAAATCCATGCTGATGAATCTTTTGGCAGACTCGTTATCTGGTTCAAACAATCTTATTTTTCAAGTGCCGGAACTTTCAGTCGCCATAATACAAGAAACCGGTACACAGAAAATCATGATTTAATTTTTGAGAGAGCACAACAAGGACGCTTTGTGGTTGGGGTCTCACAGCGCGTGGAAAATGTTTCATTGGCACTTTATAATGCCGTTTATCTTTCAACAAGACGGTACTCCAAGCCATAACTCTGCGCATTTAAGGGCATTTTTAGACGATTTTTAACTTTACACACAGATGGATCGGTAGCGACGGATCTATAAGATCCCTCTCGATCTCCGGATCTTTCAATTTTAGATTTTTTCTTATGGGGTTTCATACAAACTAAAATATATACAGCACGATATCAGTCTGTACAGGAGCTTCGTGTGGTAGTCGGTTTAACTTTACGAAATTTGCAAAGAGGGCCTGTCGTTTTGAAAATTCTGCATTTTAAAAATTTTGTTCCTCTTTTGCTTTTCCTAACTTAAGTTTTAAGTAAGATAGGTAACTTGTGTTATTTTGAGTAAAATTCAATAATTTTATCAAAATTAAGTTGAAATGCTTGCATCATTAAAAGTTGAGAATTAAAAAAAAAGATCTTTCGAATTAAGTTTATAAGTATTACATCCTATATAATAATTACTATTTGGTTTTTAATACATTTTATCCTTAGCCTACTACCTACTAACTGAACACAAATTATAATGTTTTCCAAAATAACTGCATACATGTATATATTTTTGGAAAGCTCGCATTATTACTAATAAACATAAAGGATAATATACAGTGTGTTCCATTTAGAAAATAAAGTAGGGTCCGATAACTTTTTGACATGACCCCGCATACTTATTCTGAAAGTGGCACTGAATTCTTCGGAAAGAATCATATAAGAAACCGGTTTCGTCTTTTTGACAGCTGGAATACGAGGGGTGCCTGAAAATGCAACATTTTCAAAAGCGCCCTGTATCTTAAAAACCGAAAGAGCTACGAAAATTCTGCTAATGCAACCATAAATTTCAAAAAGAAAAAGTATCACACAGACACGAATATTGCAATCTTCTCTTTAAAAATAAAGGAGTTACCCCTCAAAAGTGCCGAAAGTGGAATGCCCTATACAGCCATTGAATTATACTGATAAGTTTATCAGAAATCCCGCGATTTCTTAGTGTACCCTCCAAATTGCAGAGTGTTTCAGAGTATCAACGCCCTTTCGAAGTCTGCAAAGATG
The DNA here is from genome assembly GCA_030620095.1 of Kuschelorhynchus macadamiae. Taxonomy (NCBI): domain Eukaryota; kingdom Metazoa; phylum Arthropoda; class Insecta; order Coleoptera; family Curculionidae; genus Kuschelorhynchus; species Kuschelorhynchus macadamiae. The sequence goes on from JAUTXW010004749.1 coordinate 908,308, forward strand.
AGTCATAATAGTAATCTGAACTCATTAGATTACTTTGTTTGATCATAGAGTCTGGAGCTCGCCTGTTATTGTTTGATATTCACCTCGAGAGTAATTCAAAAGAACTTTTATTAACTTGTACCGTTTTTTTTTTATTTTGATCCCATTATATAATTTTAATTTGAATTCTCAGTTTTTAGACAGGGGGGGGTTTTATCACTAAAAGGTTTAGGAGTTAGTCCAGGTCTAGTTGCCATGGTAGTTAAAACTATTAATTCGTCAATTGTTTTGCTTATGTCACTATCATTTTGTTATTGTGATATCTAAAAAAATTATTTGTTAAGTTGTGTTACCCTAAACCTATAACTGTCAAGTTAGACCTGGTCTAAATTTAGACCTTTTAGTGAATACGGGTGTAAATATTTATAACAATAGAGCGATAATTCTTTGAAATTTGTATATAAACATATTGTAATCTCATCGGAAATACGTACATTCTCCAAATTTTATGTCGTTTGGATATATACCCCTATGATAAAATCTTGTAAAAACTAACCTTGACTTTCCAATAATTCATATTAGATTCTATATTATATATCGTTCAGGAAATTTAATTTCTCTTAAAGCTCTGAAGCTATCTTTAATTAGTATAGTTTTTGTCGTTAAAAATAATTCAGACATTGGACAATGAATATCGGCAAGCACTGAAGCGTCTAGCAAGCAGAATGTTGTGGAATTTAATAAAGTTTATGTATTAACTCTAACGAACATCATTGTTACTGTACGCATTTTAACTTTTCCTTCCTATTATTAACAAAACTATGACTTCGAGTGAAGTTCAAACATGTGAAAAATTTAATCCCCTCGTTAAAAGTTTCAAATGGTTAGTCTTTCTACTTATGCCACTTCTGTTTATTACTCAATTTAATAATGATATATATTTCTGAGTTTGTATAGTATAAAGTTCTATATTTAATATATCATATTAAATTTTTAATAGCGATTTATATATTACTGAAAAACTGACAAAACAATAATTGTTCCAATTGGAATAATACTGGAATTTTTAAATGAAAACCATTCCATTAAGAAGACCCCGCTTAAAATGATTTCTCAAAGTGGTGAGGCGTATGATAGCTTTGTTTTTTTAAACAATATGAAAATTTCTAAGATTCGAAAATCTATGTATCCTCGTTTTTTTTGGGCTACCCTTTAAATTAAGAAGTCGCTTCAGAATATGTAGAAAGTTAAAAATATAAATTAAAGGGTTCCATGTTTTTATTTCAAAAATTGGACGTCTTTAAATAATTAAGTTGTTTCCAATAAAAATTTCCACACTGTATAATCAAGCATTATCAAGGACCTCTCTAAACCAAATTTCAACAAGATATTTCATTGACATTTTATGACCGAAAGCCAAAATGTATTTTTTAAAGGTTTACAATTTTTGTAGAAGGTAAGGCTTTACAATTTTGGTAAAGACTTGTGCAATTTTCAAATCAAGGTGCTTTTAGTAAAATATTAGGAAAGGTTGGTACACTAGTAGGTAAAAAAAATTCGTAAATTATGTCTATGAGGGAATATTACAAGTTAAGTTAAAATCAAAATGTAATGTTTAACTGTGAGATTGGCTAATGACAATACGTTTAAGATAACGTGTAAAATCCAAGGTAAGTATGAAAAATGAAAGGCTTTAAAATGTATGAAAAGATATGTGCAATTTTCAAATCAAGGAGTTTCTAGTACAATATTAGTAAAGGTGTCACTAGTAGGTAAATAATTCTGTAAATTATTCCTACGTTATAAGTTAAGTTAAAATCAAACTATAACGTTAAACTATAAAACTGACTAATGAAAATAGGTTTAAGATAAAATGTAAAATCCACGATATTATACATAAGAAAAATGAAGGGGTTAACAAATTTAGAATATAACAGGTAAACAAATATACAAGAATTTGATTGTTTATATATATATATATATATATATATATATATATATATATATATATATAGTAGCTATGAAATTTTTAATCGAATTCTCCACTTTCCTCTCGTGACTTTCACTTCAGCAAAGCATGCTGAAATCTATTGAAAATGAACTCAATCAGTTTAACCTAAAAGTGAAATTTGCTAAAACCATTTATCGATTGTTCCCATTTTGCCATCCTTTTGTGATTCATGTAGTAAAATAATTAACTAGGTCCCGCAGTTCGGAACCGCGCCAATTACTGTCCCTGTCTTATTGAGTTAAATCGAGGAAGTGCTAAGCATCCTAATTTTATTTCTTCTTCGTTCGCTAACCAAGGTTGCTTTAGTGGATTTGTCTGACGTAACTAGAACGCAGAATTAACTACAATTCGGACACGTTTTGCCATTTTTGCTTCTTATATAATATAGGATTAGGAGAAAACATTTCGTATACTAAGAAAAAAATCTATTAATTTTTATTCTTCCGAAGATTTTCGTTGGCTTAATGTGAGGTTTATTAAGAGTTTCTTAGTTTCTTTTATATATTGTTTAACAAGAAACGTATGAACTACCCGTAATATTTTTAACAGTTTGATTTTTTGCAAAGTGATTAAATCGAATAATTGATTTTTATATACCTTCCCATATTTTAAGATTTCTAAATGAATTTTTTATGTGGCAAAGATCCAACGTTATCTCACATTAAGAGTAAATTTTGAAAATTGAGTGATATTGGGCCAATAAGTTTCCTTATGGCGGACGACTAAATATTTATATATTTTTATATTTATTTTTGGATTTTTCCTCGAGTGTGTATAACAGTCATATGTGTATATATCATTCTGTGTCGCTATGTACAGGCTAAATACTTGGACCCGTCCGTATCCCGTTAGTGTTATTTTTTTACTTTAAAAAAATGAAAATTGCGAAAGTAGTGTGTGCCATTTTGTCCAACATAAAAATAAATATTTCGATAACTCGACGTCATAGAACGAGAGGTTAGCGAGCTTATTAAGGTGTTTCCAATTATGTGTTAGGGGTTTGACCACAAATATTTTAACACCTGATAGTATGGACCATTTTGATTAAAAAACCCTTAAATAACATACGGTTCCTTACCACTTTTGAGAAAACCGGCCTTTAAGTTGTATTTTGTTTTACTAATGTTTAAACACATCGTTAACACATTTAATAATTTTATTATGTAAAACAATTAATTATATGATTTACTACTTGTAAAAAATGTCTATCAATTTTTTAAATAATACGATTTAAAATATTTGTAAAAACAACAATCTAAATTTAAAAATAAAAAAACGAATAAAATGTTTTATTTTACCATAAAATCTTTATTTGAAACTGGCAACACTGGCCATCGTAGATAAACGAGTAGGCAGTAGGCAAACATATATTTCTGATTATATTCGCATTAGCATATCAGATTTTATTGCAGTTAATTTGAGTATTCGCGTTTTTTTTGTAACTTTAGTTCTTTGACCTCAGAGATACCAGAAAAGTTTTTGCCTAGGGTAAAAGTGAATATGAATTTATTTTTACAGGCTAATTTTATTTAATCCCGTATAGAGACATGCAAAATTACACTCTTTCCATTTTTATTTTTAAAACTCTTTAAAAATGTTAACGCTACGATAAACTGTCAAAGCATTTCCTAATTTAAAAAAAAAAGCCAAAGCAAAATCACTTTGTCCTAAAAAAATATATTTGCTGTTCTGGAACTGTGGTGTTTTTGTTTCAGATGTAAACGCTATAAGTGCTTTGAGAATAGTTTTAGAGGCCAAATCATCCTAGTCTCTTTTCCAAAGATGAACAAGAACATCATTTGTGATGTTACGAAAATGATTGGACCTTCATTTGATCATTCTGTGGCTTTTTACTGTTTGTGTAGCTGTTTAGATAGTGTAGTCATTTGTAGTCATTTTCAGCATTTAGTTTAAGTACTTTAAGTTTATATTCTGTTTTTGGAAACTAATAAATTTAATTAGGGTCGCACAGTAAAAATCTATACAAATAAATAATCTAAAAAGTTTTAATAACAGGTTTTTACTATTTTTTTATACACGCCGATATTATGCTAAAAACCATTAAAAAATTAGTTCTTACATTTTAAAAAAATAATCAAAATAAAATAATTAAATCGTCTTTAAACCTATAGATTTTTGTATACTTCTTTGTTGACAAAACACAGGTGTGACAGAATACGTTAAAACTAAAAATACTTACGGATTATGGATTGTCATCACATTGATGCTAAACAGTGTCAAGCAAATAGCAATATTGCCATGTTGTCGATATTGGAATTAGTTGAAATATTAAATAAATATATACCTTCTCCCAAATGGTGTATATAAGAATATTTTGTTTAAAATACAAAAAAACTGTTTCTCATAACACTAATATATCCTATGTTAAAATATTTATAGTTTTTTTCATCTGAAAATGTTGAAATATTGACCCCAATTAATTATATGATTTACTACAAAATGTCTATCAATTTTTTCTTAGTAAAATATCTGAACAATCTAAATTTAAAAATAAAAAAACGAATAAAATGTTTTATTTTACCATAAAATCTTTATTTGAAACCGGCAACACTGGCCATCGTAGATAAACGAGTAGGCTTCAACAAACATAATAATTCGCAAGCATATCAGTTGCAGTTGTCTTGTTTTTTTTTGGTTCTTTGACCTTAAGTTTTTGCCGTATGAGGCAATTCCGTCGGGATTTAAAAACTCTTTAAAAATGTATACGAAGACAGAATACTCATTTGGCATCCCAAAAATACCGGGTAAGATATCTTAACAGGAGGTGTCCTAATGACAGAACATTTGTGATGTTACAAAGATTTCGCGTGTTTGTGTAGCTGTTTAGATATTATTTTAATTAGTTGTTTATATAGTTTATATTCTGTTTTTGGAAACTAATAAATTTAATTAAAAACTATACAAATAAATAATGTTTTAATAGTTTTGTATATAAATTTGCTAAAAAATATATACATTTTAAAAAAATACATCAAAATAAAATAATTAAATCGTCTTTAAACCTAGAGATTTTTGTATACTTCTTTGTTGACAAAACACAGGCGTAACAGGTGACAAGATTGTCATCACATTGATGTTCAAGCAAATAGCAATATTGCCATGTTGTCTTGGAATTAGTTGAAACCTTGAAACCTTCTCCAAAATGGTTTATAAGAATATTTTGTTTAAAATCGTTCATACTATCCTATGTTAAAATATTTATAGTCAAACCCCTAAGACCCTGTAGATACATATGCTTATATAGTATAAAGGAACTCCCAAATATAGGCCATTTTTTTTATTCAAACGGCTAAACATTTTTTAATGAGTGTGAGGTCCCAATATTGACACTATTATTTTAATTAGTTGTATATAAATTTGCATATATTCTATACAGGATAGTTGTATATAAATTTGCATATATACTATACGTGGGTTCCGAAACACATAAGTAGTCGCATAATTTATTGTTTTTTTACTTTCCTCTAAAAGAGAAGTATTGTAATCATGAAAAAAAATCACACTCACGGGTTTTTGCAGATATTCATCTTTTAGGGTCTCAACCTCCAAAAAACATGTTTTCGCAATTCCGTCGATCTGTCTGTTAGATTTTCGGTATGTCGGTGCGTCTGTCTGTTCGTGGCATAGCTAAGGATCATATTTTGGTAACAATCCAATACAGCGAAACAAAATGGAGGCCTAGTAGAATTTTAAAAGAAATACTATTAAAACATTACTTATTTAATTTACTTAAAATTTTGCTCATAAATCAAATATTACGTAAAAATCAACTGGTAAAATTTTTTGTACGATTCCAAAATGGCAAAACAAAATAAGTCGCCATTTTCTTATAAAATATTTAACAACTCAGCTTGAGAAGACCTCTTATTAGTTGATTTCAAATTTTGTTTTATTATTAAAATACTTTATTATTGAGTGTGATATAGAGATGAACTGGTAAAATTCTGCTACGAATTCAATGTAGGGGAACAAAATGGCGGCCAAAAAAATGTAATAGTGAAAAAAATCACCTCAGGTTTTACATATCATTGCGTTTTAGCATCCCTAGTTGCCAAAAATCATGTTTTCTCAATTCCGTCGGTCTGTCTGTCAGTTCGGGACATAGCTAAAAAACTACTTCCACTATTGATTTCAAATTTTGGTCAAACATTATAGTTTATATGACCTGATAACATTTTAGCAAATATGGCGGAACAAAACCTGCCTGGTGTAATGTTAAAAATTATTACTGAAAAAGTAATTATAGAATTTACCTCAAATTTTGCACAAAAATCATGTGTTACATAGAAATGAACTGGCCACATTTTGGTACGAATCGGCGGCCACATAAAATATTTAAAAAATCAACCTGAAAAACTGCTTATTAATTGTTAGTGTGATAGAGATAAAGTTGTAAAATTGTGGTACTAATTCAAGATGGCAGTACAAAATGGCGGACAAATAAAATGTCAGCGAAAAAAACTTCTGATTCAATAAACTTCCAATTTTGCACAAAAATTAAATGTTATATAGGGTGTCCCACGACGAACTGCGGCGATCGATTTCTCAGAAAGTAGGCTTTGGAAAAATTTGAAATTTTGGCAGCTTACTAAAGTCGATGGGAGCAATTCGCGCAAAATATTTTCAAGATGACGGCACTTCCGGTTATACCGGAAGTAGACGTTAACTTTCTTTTTTTAAATAGAACCCCCTGTATGTTATCGAATTTTTGGATTCCTCGAAAAATTCTAGATATATTTCGTGTATAATATCCTATACCTAAGTTGAACTGTTTTTGAGATATTTTGAATTTTATGTAAAAAATGACGTTTGCAGGTCTAGACATAACTATAAATATCTGCTTATCGAAGTCTCTATTATTTATTTGCGGGTGACTTCCTTGTCCAAAAGAATCCACTTTAGTGGCCTGAGCTGATATTTTTATAATAAATAAATATACGGTGATCAAAAAACATTAAAAATATACTTTAAAAAATCTTTAAAAGTTACTTGTTACTTTTTTCAAATGGAAATTTTATCTTATTTAACTTTTAAAATAGGGGTGACTTTGTATAAAGTTGTCTATTCCATAAATTTGTAGTTTTTGAGTAATTGACGATTTAAGATTTTTTATTCTAATAATGCCAGACCGCTTCTAAGTTTTCTTGTTAGTTGGCCATGATAGGGAGGCCTGGCGAGAACAAAACCAATTGGTTACTATAGAAACGTAATATTTATTGTCGTTTGACAATAACCTACTAATATATTATTTATTTATTAAAGTAATTATAATAATTGTTGAACTAATAATCATGCCGGGGCGATTAAATTACATTACAAATACACACGAGGATTATTTGAATGTGTTTATTATCTATGGGGAATCTAACAGAGTTTAAACAAGAACATGCCAGATATTTGCTGTTAGATATCCAGCTAAACAGAAACCGTCACCGAACAGCGTTAAACAAATGTTGGAAAACTATAAAAATTTTGGAAACGTCAAGGCAAAAATTAATAAGAGGAGGCCCATGTTGATAATGAAAATGTCGAGATTGCAATTCTGGGATATTTTGCAGCATATCCAATGGCATCCCTAAGAAACGTGGCAATATAATCAGGAATCTCGAGGAACTCAGTGCATAGGATTCTGTTAAAACAGAACTTCCGACCTTATTTAATATCATTGGTTCAACATCTAAAAGACACTGATTTGCCAAAAAGAGTACAGTTTTGCGAGTTTATTTTAACAATGGTACAAGAAAGAAAGAGGACTGTATGGCAATTGAATTAGAGCGGCCACCCACGAGGGATTTATTCGGAGATGCGAAAAATGTTTGGAAGTACAAGGTGGACATTTTCAACATTTATTGAAAAAATAACTTGTGCTCTTGTGTAGACTAGACTGTAATGGGAATACGCTTTCCTTAATTAATTTTTGTCTTCACGGTTGGCCTTTTCAATAGACACAATTCCCATTTTTGGAGTGATTCGAATCCTTATGCAGTAAGATCGTGGAACTTTCAAGAATCGTGGCAATTTAATGTATTTTGTGCAGGAAGGAACGATGGAATAATAAAACTGAGTTTTTACGAAAAAAATTTGAATGGTAAGTTATACATTACCTAAACACAAGGACTTTTTTAATGAAAAATAATCCATTTAGGTAATATTACAATAATTTTTTTATCAATTTAGCGTCAATCCAAAATTAGATAAATCACTTAGTAAATATTATTACATAAATAAATTAAATTAAGTTATTTATACAGGTCACACTAAACTACTTCATACAAATACTGGTCCACATACCGTAAGACATTATATATAAAAAAATATATCGTCCCAAGTTTTATAGGAAAGTTATCTTTAGTTAGATATTTACAAGCTATTTATACAGGGTACTTTAGAACGTCATAAAATACTAAACCTTCTTTTTTTTTATTGAGCACTCTTCAGATTAAATTAATTGAATTTTGATGTATTTTGTTTCTTCTTAAATCAATTAATCGATGAATATTCTTAAAGCATTTCTTTCCGTAAAATTATGTCTATAAACTTTTGTAGGAGAAAGATATCTGAATATTCTTGAAGAGTTAGACAACGAATATTTAAGTAATTTACCTTTGGCAGAACGTAGTCAAACTTTCTACCAACACGATAGCGTTCCACCACATAGAGCCGTTGCAGTTACTAACTTTTTACAAGCTACGTTTTACGACAAGTGGATTGCCAACAATGGACTTTTCCGGTGGCCTCCTCGTTCCCCCGATCTGACAGTCTTAGACTATTTTATATGGATTTTATAAAAATAACGATAAAAGGAATAGTTTATTTTAATCCAGTAACAACGAAAGAGGACTGTATGGCAAGGGTAAGGGACTCGTTCCATCGAGCTTCAATTAGAACGGCCACCCACGAGGTATTTATTGGGAGATGCGAAAAATGTTTGGAAGTACAAGGTGGACATTATCAATATTTATTGAAAAAATAAGTTGTGTTCTTGTGTAGACTAGACTATAATGGAAATAGGCTTTGTTTAATTAATTTTTGTCTTCACGGTTTCAACATTTTTATAGTTTTCCAACCTTTGTTTAACGCTCGTCAACTTCGGTGACGGTTTCTGTTTATCTGGATATCTATCAGCAAATGTCTGGCATGTTCTTGTTAAAACTCTGTTAGATTCCCCATAGATAATAAACAAATTCAAATAATCCTTGTGTGTGTAATTTAATCGCACCGGCATGATTATTAGTTTAATAATTATTATAATTACTATAATAAATAAATAATATTTTAGTAGGTAATTGTCAAACGACAACAAATATTACGTTTCTATCGTAACCAATTGGTTTTGTTCTCGCCAGGCCTCCCCGTCACAGCCAACTAACAAGAAAATTTACACGCCGTCTGGTATTATTAGAAGATATGTTAATGATGATAATGATATGAATAAATGTTAAATCGTCAATAACTCAAAACCTACAAATTTTAGGTATAGACAACTTTATACAAAGTCACCCTTATTTTAAGTGCTAAATAAGATCAAATTATAAAAATTGGGGGTTTCCGTTTGAAAAAAGTAACTTTTAACGATTTTTTAAAGTATATTTATAATGTCAGTTTTTGATCACCTTATATTTATTTATTATAAAAATATCAGCACAGGCCACTAAAGTGTACGCTTTTGGACAAGGAAACCAACCGCAAATAAATAATAGAGACTTCGATAAGCAGATATTTATAGTTATGTCTAGACCTGCAAACGTCATTTTTTACATAAAATTCAAAATATCTCAAAAGCAGTTGAACTTAGGTATAGCATATTATACATGAAATATACCTAGAATTTTTCGGGGAATCCAAAAATTTGATTATATATAGGGTGTTCAATTTAAAATCAGAAAGTTGACGTCTACTTGAACAGTTAGTTGAACTTAGGTATAGGATATTATACATGAAATATACCTAGAATTTTTCGAGGAATCCAAAAATTCGATTATATACAGGGTGTTCCATTTAAAATAAGAAAGTTGACGTCTACTTCCGGTATAACCGGAAGTGCCGCCATCTTGAAAATATTTTGCGCGAATTGCCCCCATCGACTTTAGTTAGCTGCCAAAATATCAAATTTTTCTAAAGCCTACTTTCCGAGAAATCGATCGCCGCAGTTCGTCGTGGGACACCCTGTATAGGAATAGAATGACGGGGCAAAATAAGTCTTAAAAAATCTATTTAAAAAGTAATTATTCATTTTCTTTTAAATTATGCCCAAAATTCAAGTGTGGCATAGGTAGACAAAAAAATTCATAACGGGAGAAGTGCCTGGTAAAGTAAATATGCCAATTTTTTTAGTAATTTGCCTTCTTGCATTTTAAGAAATTAAAACAGGCACAACTTGACAAGTTCTTTGATACCGCTAGGGCCCGGACCCTATCAAGGACTTAACAAGAAACAAATCTTCCTGGCCTGGCAAGAGTGCTTCTTTTAAAAATTCTAGCCATTTTCTAAATATTTGTTAGACATAGGCCTATTATGCCAATGTGTAGCTTTATTGTAGAGATCCTGTATGCCACTGGAAGGGTCGCTGTTCATTGTTAGAACCAAGTTTGGTGAATGTCAGTTTCTTTTTGAAACAATTTTGTTACTTCTAGATGAGGTTATGGACCTGTTAGGGTGTTTTCTGCGTAATTCTTCAGGTTAAACAAGTTCTACGCTCAAAATGATGATCTTCCTATGGCAGAATTTCTCCCCAGAGGTGGCTAGTACTTACATGGACGACGACATTTTTATTATATGGAGCAAGGTAACAATCAACTGGTTAAATTGTTAGACCATTTAAATAATATCCGCCCTTCAATCACGGTTACCGTGCAGAAAGAAAAAAATTCCAACTTAGTTTTTCCTAATGATTTCCAAAATAATTTGATCAAGACTTCCGGTCAGGAAATCTGTTAACACAGGACAGTACCTTAACCAGAAGTGTGACGATTCTGCGGCCACAAAACAAGGTGTTATTAGATCTCTGTATAACCGAGCCACAACCAAAAAATCTTTGGATAAGAAGATTAATAATAGTTTGGAAGTCATGAAAACTTCACATTTTAGCGCCTAAGTTTTACGCATCACTGCACACGGGTCTACTACACTTCGTAACGATCGGAGATACATCGATGATTGAAACGTTGCGAATAATTTAAATTAAAGACAATGAAAATCCGGCAAGTACATTTTGTTCAAAGGAGAATATAGTGACTAGTAAAGAAGATTTCAGATTCTAAAATTTAATAATAAAAAACTTTTATAAATTCTAAGGTGTTGTTTTAAAAATAGTTCCATAAAAGCCAAATCTATCTTTTTGCAGTGGTGCTTAGTGTAAGTGACGTTTTTTTTATGTATTTCATTAACTCAGGGATAGCCTTGTAAAATTTTGGTATTCACACTGTAAATCCAAACAAAATTTCGGCGTAACAAATTATTGAAATAGTAGTATTAATCCAGTGGGCTTGAAATTATTCCCAAAAATCGAATATGATATAAGAAAACCTGGCGCGCACGCAATAAAATATTTTAAAAAATCAGTAATAAAAAACTACAAACTTAAATTAACTCAGATTTAGCAGGATAACTAATAAGGATGAACTGGTGCGGATCCAATCTGTAATTAGCTAAATTCAAATTATAGATTATATTAATACCTATAATATTTTATCAGATAATCGTCAGGTTATAGAAACAATGTTAGTACCAGTAGATTACTTACTAAATTAAAAGATGATACTTTAGAAAATTGGGATACTGGATTTGGCACTAATGTAATATTATATGGTTTAGCTAAAGCTTTTGCTTCTTTAAATCATAAGATGCTTTTAGCCAGACTTAAATACATAGGTTTCAGTGACAAAATTAATTACCTTTCTAACCGTAATCAGTTTATTAGAATTTCTAACGAATACAAATTTAACATTTCTAATATGCTATCGATACATAAAGGAGTACTTCAAGCGTCTGTACTTGGCCCACTGCTTTTTATTATTTACACATTTGATTTTTATTTATCAATTAAACATGGTAACCTTTTAGTATTTGCAAATGATACTCAAATTTGTCATAAAATTAATTTTGAAAATATAATGCATTTTGTTAATTTATTAAATGAAGACCTTTTTAATATATTTAATATAATTTAAATTATTATTAATTACTCCGAAAATTGTTAAAATAAAACCCAATTCTAATTTTAAAATTACTCATGAGAGCTATACTAGTCCTTTAGTTGCTTCAAAGAGAAATCTTGGTGTTATTTTTTATCAAATTTTAAATTTTAATAACCATGTAAAAAATCATTAAACATGCATATTTTAAACTAAGAATTTTATACAATTTTAATGATTTTTTAAATACTAACACTAAACTAAAACTTGTTGATTCTTTAGTTCTAAGTGACCTTGATTATTGTGATACAGTTTATCATAAAAGTATCAGTTCTAATGGTAAACATAAATTACAAGTTTTACATAATAATTGCATCAGGTATGCAAATGGTCTTACAAAATATGATCATGTCTCTTAATTTTTAATAGATTTAAAGGAACTAAATTAGAATTTAGACGCGAAAACCACTTATCTTGTTTTATTCAATAAATAATTTTAAACAAATTGCCTAACTATTTGTATGAAAACATTCAATTTCTAAATAATATTCATAATTTAGATACTAGAAATCAAAATAACTTGGAATTTCCGGTTCATCAAACAATTCTTCTTCTATATATATATATATATATATATATATATATATATATATAGATACTAAAAATCGATAAAAATGCGCTCTCACACATCTTTATCAAAATTTCTTGGCCGGAAAACATATATGTATAATAGCAGAAATATATAATTTCTGCAGGTGCAAAAACGGCCTAAAAGAAGAATTGCTTTCGATTATGTCACAGGGTACCCTCCTGCGATCATGATTTCTGGGCCTCTACCCTCATCAGGCGGGCTTGTACCCAGGGAGATCTGAAATAACAGATTGCTCGATATGACAAAATAACGAAACGTCTATCATACTGAAACAGTACTACAAGTTAAACGTAACATTTAGCACCACCTATCGGGGCTCCGGTGATTTCCGGCTGCAAACCCATAGGTAATTTAAAAAGCATGCACTAGCACCATCATGCGGAGAGTAGATACTAAAAATCGATAAAAATGTGCTCCCACACATCTTTACCAAAATTTCTTGGCCGGAAAACATATATGTATAATAGCAGAAATATATAATTTCTGCAGGTGCAAAAACGGCCTACAAGAAGAATTGCTTTCGATTATGTCACAGGGTACCCTCCTGCGATCATGATTTCTGGGCCTCTACCCTCATCAGGCGGGCTTGTACCCAGGGAGATCTGAAATAACAGATTGCTCGATATGACAAAATCGAAAACGAAACGTCTATCATACTGAAACAGTACTACAAGTTAAACGTAACATTTAGCACCACCTATCGGGGCTCCGGTGATTTCCGGCTGCAAACCCATAGGTAATTTAAAAAGCATGCACTAGCACCATCATGCGGAGAGTAGATACTAAAAATCGATAAAAATGTGCTCCCACACATCTTTACCAAAATTTCTTGGCCGGAAAACATATATGTATAATAGCAGAAATATATAATTTCTGCAGGTGCAAAAACGGCCTAAAAGAAGAATTGCTTTCGATTATGTCACAGGGTACCCTCCTGCGATCATGATTTCTGGGCCTCTACCCTCATCAGGCGGGCTTGTACCCAGGGAGATCTGAAATAACAGATTGCTCGATATGACAAAATCGAAAACGAAACGTCTATCATACTGAAACAGTACTACAAGTTAAACGTAACATTTAGCACCACCTATCGGGGCTCCGGTGATTTCCGGCTGCAAACCCATAGGTAATTTAAAAAGCATGCACTAGCACCATCATGCGGAGATAGATATAAAAATCGATAAAAATATATACATATTTCTTGGCCGGAAAACATATATGTATAATATATATATAATTTCTATATATAGAATTGCTTTCGATTATGTCACAGGGTACCCTCCTGCGATCATGATTTCTGGGCCTAGCCCCGATAGGTGGTGCTATATATACTGTTATATATATATATATATATATATATATATATATGGGTACAAGCCCGCCTGATGAGGGTATATATATATATCGCAGGAGGGTACCCTATATGACATAATATTCTTCTTTTATATATATATATATATATATGCTATTATACATATATGTTTTCCGGCCAAGAAATATATATATATATATATTTATATATATATATATATATATGCTTTTTATATATATATATATATATATATATATATATATATATATATATATATAGACGTTTCGTTTTATATATCGAGCAATCTGTTATATATAGCCCGCCTGATGAGGGTAGAGGCCCAGAAATATATATATACCCTGTGACATATATATATATATCTTCTTTTAGGCCGTTTTTACCTGCAGAAATTATATATATATATATGTTTTATAAATTTTGGTAAATATATATTTTTATATATATATATACTCTCCGCATGATATATATATATATATATATATATGCTAAATACGTTTATATATATATATATATATATATATATATATATATATATATATATATATATATATATATATATATCGAATATATATATTCTTCTTATATATATTTTGCACCTGCAGAAATTATATATATATACATATATGTTTTATATAGAAATTTTGGTATATATATATATTTTTATCGATTTTTATATCTACTCTCCGCATGATGGTGCTAGTGCATGCTTTTTAAATTACCTATGGGTTTGCAGCCGGAAATCACCGGAGCCCCGATAGGTGGTGCTAAATGTTACGTTTAACTTGTAGTACTGTTTCAGTATGATAGACGTTTCGTTTTCGATTTTGTCATATCGAGCAATCTGTTATTTCAGATCTCCCTGGGTACAAGCCCGCCTGATGAGGGTAGAGGCCCAGAAATCATGATCGCAGGAGGGTACCCTGTGACATAATCGAAAGCAATTCTTCTTTTAGGCCGTTTTTGCACCTGCAGAAATTATATATTTCTGCTATTATACATATATGTTTTCCGGCCAAGAAATTTTGGTAAAGATGTGTGGGAGCACATTTTTATCGATTTTTAGTATCTACTCTCCGCATGATGGTGCTAGTGCATGCTTTTTAAATTACCTATGGGTTTGCAGCCGGAAATCACCGGAGCCCCGATAGGTGGTGCTAAATGTTACGTTTAACTTGTAGTACTGTTTCAGTATGATAGACGTTTCGTTTTCGATTTTGTCATATCGAGCAATCTGTTATTTCAGATCTCCCTGGGTACAAGCCCGCCTGATGAGGGTAGAGGCCCAGAAATCATGATCGCAGGAGGGTACCCTGTGACATAATCGAAAGCAATTCTTCTTTTAGGCCGTTTTTGCACCTGCAGAAATTATATATTTCTGCTATTATACATATATATATATATATATATATATATATATATATGTTCTATAATTTCTAATAATATTCCTTATGAAATAAAAAATCTCAAATATGAATCATTTAAAAAACATATTACTATTAATCGTGAGGTAGGATTAGATGACTGATTACTCAGTAATCAAAATCCTATCTTTTGAGCCATCTATGAGGTTACCTTTTACCTACTTTTAGTTAGTTTCTTTTACATGGATAATATTCAATTGTAATATTTTTATTTTTGTCTACATGTATTTCAATTACCTGGCATAAATAAATCATAATATATATATATATATATATATATATATATATATATATATATATATATATATAGAATCCAATATTGCTGCAGAAAAGGGTAAAAAGAAAAAAATATTTAATATATCCGTATGGAAAATTTTAATGGAAATTGAATTTAGAGACATAAATTGGCCCTGTGATAAAAAGTTTAGAAAGTCAGAATTTTTAGATTTCCTTTTATTGAAGAAAATAACAAATAACAAGGTTTACTTTATTTTCAGCTAAAAATTTGAAAGCCTGAAATTCATTATAAAAAAAAAACATTTTTAAATTATTTCTTTGTTTTTCTTTTAATACTTATTTCATTCATGAATTTTGATGGTGCGACAAGTTATACAATTTATTTTTTAGCTTTATCGCTATAAGACGCCAATACATTAATCTAGATAAAAATTGTTGGTTTTTATATTTTAATACTGTAGTATTTATATTCGTAACGAAATTCATAATTAGTTAAAAACAGTAAATTAGTATTACCCAAAACATCCCTGTTTATAAATGTTTGTTTTATCGTGGAAAGTATGTAGTTATTTAATAATACAAATGATTGTATTTTGTTTAGTGCCTATTATACAATAGATTGAACAGGTCAATAGTTAACTTGTGTAAGTAAAAATTAAACATTCACGTATAAATAAAATAGTACAGAACACATAAAAACATATTATCAAACAAGTAGAAGATTTAAATAAACAATCAGAATTAATCTGCAGATATTGGTTCATAAAACAATTAAATTTCCTAACCGTATAAAAAAACAATATCTGTCAGTGAGTTTTTTACTTTAGATTTTATTATATTAACGATTTAAATTCCTCAACATTATCAGGAAATACACTGGGGCCGAATTAAGTTATTTGACCTTTTACTTTTCTGGATAAAAGGAGGGATTCTTGATAAGGGAAGTTGCTCGGCGTTTCCTTTACAACAGTGTTTCATTTTATCAAGAAAACCGAAGAAAAATACTAGAAGTTGTGTATTATTATAAAATTGCTGTGCCGGATTCATGATTTAAAACATTTTTTTGGAGGCTATTACGCCACATCCAAAACCAAAACAGTCACAATTAAAAAGTCTTCGGTACTGAAGTTGAATCTTGAGTTTTGGGTTCGCAATGAAGACACAAGAGAACTCAAGAATAAGCTTCAATGCTAAAACCCGGTACTATATTTATTGATGCGTCGATTTGATGCCACGAATATCCGATTTGTCTATACGATTTATTGGGCGGCGGTTTCGGCAGAATTCCTTTTTGGGCGAATCGTCAAAGTATGCACGCATCGGCGAACCGTGCGACCACATTAAATTTTTTTTGTGTATTATTTAGCCAGTCTGACTGAAATCATGTGAGCGAATTTATATATAAATATATATTTGTATATATATATTTATATATATATATATATATATATATATATATATATATATATATATATATATATATATATATATATATATATATATAATATATATATATATATATATATATATATATATATATATATATATATATATATATATATATATATATATATATATATATATATATATATATATATATATATATATATATATATATATATATATATTATATATATATATATATATATATATATATATATATATATATATATATATATATATATATATATATATATATATATATATATATATATATATATATATATATATATATATATATATATATATATATATATATATATATATATATATATATATATATATATATATATATATATATATATATATATATATATATATATATATATATATATATATATATATATATATATATATATATATATATATATATATATATATATATATATATATATATATATATATATTTATATATATATGCTTTGTGTTCTTTGACTATTTTTTTCCAATATATATTTATCCTAATTTTTCTTGGTTTGAGGTCAATACATTAACAACAAAATTAGTACATATTTTTAAACATATATTTCGTTTCTAAGTTGACGTTTCGACCATAGTTTTGGTCTTTTTCAAACCTAAAATTTGTTTAGCACTATTTTTTTAAGTTTATAAAGTATTAAAAATTTAGGACTTACCATAGAACGTAAAATAGTTGACTAAAAAGTATACATAATCCACATATCTGACATATACTACACATATTTAATTTACATTTTACAAATATTGTGGACGTTTATTACAGACAAATTACAAGCGACTGAGCGAACACTGTTATAGTAAAGATATATACAATTTATTTAGGTTGTTTATGTCTTTTTTGTCATTTATGGCGTTTTTGTTTTTTTGAATTTCAGCCATCTCAAAAAATTCTCTTTTTTTCAACTGAGGTTCGGATTTTAATACTTTCACTTGTTCGTAGTTGAAAGTATGTTTTTTGGACATCTCATGGTGTGTTAATGCGGTGCTGTTCTTTTTTATCATATTTGTGACTTTTCAGTCTATTTTCTAAGTATTGGCTTGTTTGTCCAATATAAACACCGTTACAATTATTGCAAGGGATCTGATAGACTATATTGCTTTTTTTATTAATTGGCGTTTTCGATTTTAAGTTGCTGAAGTTCTTTGATAATAAGTTATAGGCTTTGTGACTTGTCGTACTGTTATATTTTTTAAAAAATTAGTAAATAAATTATTCAAAAGCAGAATACATAAATATTATAATTCTGAAAATGCCATTATTACATCAAATCTACCTAAAACAAAATACATTTCTCTGCCTTTCATAAATGGTTTATCCCAGCAATTTCAAAACCTTTTTAAAAAATATAACATCACGACAAGTCACAAAGCCTATAACTTATTATCAAAGAACTTCAGCAACTTAAAATCGAAAACGCCAATTAATAAAAAAAGCAATATAGTCTATCAGATCCCTTGCAATAATTGTAACGGTGTTTATATTGGACAAACAAGCCAATACTTAGAAAATAGACTGAAAAGTCACAAATATGATAAAAAGAACAGCACCGCATTAACACACCATGAGATGTCCAAAAAACATACTTTCAACTACGAACAAGTGAAAGTATTAAAATCCGAACCTCAGTTGAAAAAAAGAGAATTTTTTGAGATGGCTGAAATTCAAAAAAACAAAAACGCCATAAATGACAAAAAAGACATAAACAACCTAAATAAATTGTATATATCTTTACTATAACAGTGTTCGCTCAGTCGCTTGTAATTTGTCTGTAATAAACGTCCACAATATTTGTAAAATGTAAATTAAATATGTGTAGTATATGTCAGATATGTGGATTATGTATACTTTTTAGTCAACTATTTTACGTTCTATGGTAAGTCCTAAATTTTTAATACTTTATAAACTTAAAAAAATAGTGCTAAACAAATTTTAGGTTTGAAAAAGACCAAAACTATGGTCGAAACGTCACCTTAGAAACGAAATATATGTTTAAAAATATGTACTAATTTTGTTGTTAATGTATATATAGGATATATATATATATATATATATATATATATATATATATATATATATATATATATGTATATATATATTTATATATTTATATATATATATTTATATTTATATATATATATGTATATATTCATATATATATGTATATATATATATATATATATATATATATATATATATATATATATATATATATATAATCCGCCGGTTTGTATATATATACAATTAATCGCTTTTCAAAATATCAATTTATGTCAAAATAGGTAGCCTTCAATTATTTTCGGTTTTTTAAAATCAAGGAAAAATAAACCAGAATTTGTAGTATTTCCATTATTACTTTACACTACATATTAAATGCAACCTCGTGATTCGTTCAACAGATCTGAATAATTTTTAATACTTTAAATTGATTTTACTAGCAATATAAGCAGCAACACAAATATGTTTCACTTAAAATAAAATTAGTTTTTCGAATTTAAAACCTTTTAAAGAATATCCCCGTTTAATTTACTTTAAATAAAGAAGAATCCGGAATATTCATATTAAAAATTCAACGCAAATTCGCTAAATCGGCTGTACTTAAAGTTTGTTCGAAAGTCGTACAAATGCCAAATGCGAAAATGTGGTAAGTCTTCTATCCGATAAAAGTTTTAAGAAGTTAAAATTTATTTAATCTTTGACATTATTGAATAGATAATTAAGCCGTTTAACTAAATTAATACTAATTCATATCAGTAAGCTTAATGTGCCGGCAAATAATGAAAGTCGGTTTCATTCTAAAACTTTTTAAATTAATTTAAATTTCTCAAATGGCCATGGGTCTCCTAAAGAAAGTATTATCATAAAGAGTTTGTATCAGAGCATTAAAGCGGTGGCTTTTATTATTCTAGTACTACTTATTAAGAGAAAAAACATATTGTTGATATTTTGGTTTCAAAAATAAATGGACCCAAACATTAAAAAAACCTTTTTTATTTCCCGCGTAAAAGAGAAGTATTGTCATCGTGAAAAAATTACTCTCCGAGATTTTTTCAGATCTTCACTTCAGGGTCCCTAGATGATGAAAAACATGTTTTATTAATACCGTCGGCGTCGGCCTGTCTGTCTGTTCGCAGCGTAGCTAAAAAACCGCTTATCCGATTGACTTGAAATATGGGGATGACCTGGTAACATTTTGGTAAAAATGTAATATGGGGAAACACAATGGCGGCTTAGTGAAATGTTAAAAAAATTAATATTAAAAAACTACTGATCCAACTTATCTGAAATTTTGCAAAAACATGAAGTATTATGTTGGAATCAACTAATAACATTTTGGTACGAATCCAAGACAGCGGAACAAAATGACGGCTCAACAAAATATTTAAAAATTCTGTCTGAGAAAACTGCTTAATGGTTTGATTTCAAATTGTATATGACAACTAATTGTGGTACAAGGATCAACTAGTAAAATAGTGGTACTAATTCAAGATGGCCGAACAAAATGGCGGCCAAATAAAATGTTTGTAATAGTGAAAAAGTTACCCTCTCACTTTTACCAATTTTTACATTTTAGCGTCGATAGATGCCAAAAAATATGTTTTACGAACTCCGTCGGTCCGTATTTCGGTCTTTCTGTCTGTCTGTCTGTCTCTCTTTCAGTTCGCGGCATAGCTTAAAGACTTCTTACTCGATTGACTTCAAATTTTGGTCAAAAATTAAGGGTCATATGGGGATGGCCTGGTAAGATTTTGATAAAAATCCATTATGGCGAAACAAACTGGCGGCTCATTCAATTTATCTCAAATTTTGCAAAAACATCGAGTATTATATTGGAATCCACTGGTAACATTTTGATAGGAATCCAAGATGGCGAAACAAAATGGCGGCTTAATAAATATATATATATATATATATATATATATATATATATATATATATACAAATTCAGCTTAAAAAAGCTGCTTAATGCTTTGATTTCAAATTGTGTGCCATAACTAATTGTGGTATAGGGATCAAATAGTATAATCGTGGTACTAATTCAAGACGGCCGAATAAAATGGCGGCCAAATAAAATGCTTTTAAGCGTGAAAAAGTCACCCTCCCACTTTTACACATCTTTACGTTTTAACGTAGTTAAATGTCAAAAAATATTATTTTATCAACTCCGTCAGACCGTCTGTCGGTCTTTCTGTCTGTCAGTTCGCGGCATAGCTTAAAGACTACTTAACCGATTAACTTCAAATTTTGATCAAAAATCAAGGGTCATAATGGAAGATTTTGATAAAAATACAATATGGGGAAACAAAATGGCGGCCTAGTGAAATGTTAATATTAAAAAACTACTCATTCAATTTATCTCAAATTTTGCAAAAAACTGGTAACATTTTGGTACGAATCCAGGATGGCGGAACAAAATAGCGGCTTAATAACATATTTAAATATTCAGTCTGAATAACTACTTAATGAATTGATTTCAAATTGTGTACGATAACTGACTGTGGTACAGAGGTCAACTAGTAAAACTGTGTTACTAATTCAACATGACGGAACAAAATGGCGGCCAAATAAAATGTAATCGTGAAAAAAATCGCTCTCTCAGATTTTATATATCTTTACATTTTAGCGGCCGTAGAAGCCAAAAAATATGTTTCATTAATTCCGTTGGCCCGTCTGTCGGTCTTTCTGTCTGTCTGTCAGTTCGCGGCATAGGACAAACCCGATTGACTTCAAATTTTGATAAAAAATTAAGAGTCATATGGGGATGATCTGGTAGTATTTTGGTAAAAATCGAGTATCGCAGAAACAAAATGGCGGTCTAGTGAAATGTTATGAAAACATATTATGAAAAAGCTACTTGTCGAATTTATTTAAAATTTTGCATAAACATCAAGTATTAAGTTGGAATCAACTGGTAAATTTTTGGTACGAATCTAAGACGGCGGCACAAAATAAAAAACAAAAACTACTTAATGATTGCAATACGTGTGCCATAACTAATTGTAGTATAGTGCTCAATAAAACTAGTTGCTAATTCAAAATGGCCGAACAAAATTGCAGTCAAATAAAAATTTTGTAATCGTGAAACATTCACCCTCTAGATTTTACATATATTCACGTCCCTAGATGCCAATCTCCTGTCCAATGTCTGTCAGTTCACGACATAGCTTAAATAACAATTGACTCCGAATTTTGACTAAAAATTAAGGGTCATATGAGGATCACCTGGTAATAATTTGGTAAAAATCCAATATGGCTGAATAATGCTAAAAATATGTGTTAGAGTGGTGTATTATTTGGAATTATGATCCAGTAAAAAAACAAGTCTTTTTTTAAATTGTCGACGCTTCGGAACTTAATTTGTGCATCCTCAGAACACATGTATAGATCCTAGATCCTGCAGGAAACCCATATTATCAATCTTTACCTACTCCGTTGGTCCGCAGATATTTCTTAGATATTAAGTTTCTAAATGGTTTTCGTTAACAAACGTCTTGTTGTTCTGTTACAGTAGTGTATTATTTGGGGTTAGGAGCCAGTAAAAAAACAAAAGTCTATTTCTAAATAGTCGACATTTCGCAATTTTATTGTTGCATCCTCAGGACACATATATAGTTTCTATATCCAGCATGAACCCTATATTATCAGTCTTTACTTACTCCGTTCCTCCGCAGATATTTCCCAGATATTATGTTTCTATGATTTTCGTTAACGATCCTGTTGTGGTTATGTTAAAGTGGTGTATTATATGGGTTTAGGGTGCAGTAAAGAAACAAAAGAATTATTTTGGACGTTTCGCAACTTTATTGTTGCATCCTCAGGACACATATAGTTTCTATATCCTGCATGAAGCCCATATTATCAGTTTTTACCTACTACGTTGATCCACAAAGATTTTCCAGGTATTAAGTTGCTAAATGGTTTTCGTAGACGATCTTCTTGTTCTAAGATTGGTGTATTATTTAGGGTTAGGAAATATCTGCAGACCAACAGAGTAGGTAAAGACTGATAATATGGGTTTAAGGTAGGATATAAAATATGTGTCCTGAGGATGTCACAATAAAGTTGCGAAACGTCGACATTTAAAATAAAGGCTTTTGTTTTTTACTGGATCCTAACCCCAACTAATACACCACTTTAACATAACAACAAGAGGATCGATAACGAAAACCAATTAGAAACTTAATATCTGGGAATTATCTGCGAACCAGCGGAATAGGTAAAGACTGATAATATTGGTTTCAATTTAAGATGGCGAAACAAAATGGCGGCAAAATAAAATTTTTAAAATATCAATGCAAAAAAATCTTGTTCAATTGATTTTGCAGGAAAATTAGATGTGAAAATGACAAACTGGTACGAATTCAATATGACGTAGCAAAACGGCGGTATGTGTCAATGTAAAAACTACTTATTAAACTTATTTTATTATGCCCACAAGACAAGTGTGGCATAGGTAGAAAGAAAATGGTAAAATAATTGGTAGGAATCCAATATGATGGAACAAATAAAAATGAAAAGCCAGTATATGTAACACATATATACTGTGACTATGTACTGAACTAAATTGAGTCACACTTCACTATTTCTTACAAATGGAAAAAAATCATAACGAGGGAAGTTCCGGGTAAAGAAATTTACCGATTTTTTAGTAAATACATTTAAAAAGTTATTTTATATTAACAAAATTTAGGCAGTTTTTATTTTAAACGCGATTTTACTCAGTTACGTCTAAATTAGGAGACTAAAATTACATTTATATAGATGCGGCATTTTATGTCCGATTTCAAAAATTTAAAAACAATCATTAATAGACTTTAAACGTTGATCGGTATGAAATTAAAAATTCGGGGGAGTTTTCGGTAGTAATATAACAAGTGTAAATAAAATTTCCGGAAAAAGTCGAGAAAATATTCTCTTAATAAGAAAAG